>CM077284.1:2209329-2274329 GCA_039654925.1 Anguilla pacifica
GCTAGCGAGACTGCACTAGCAGACAGCTAGGTAATGATGTGAAAAACTTAGCTAGCTAGCTAGCGAACTGGACAGCTAACAAGTTTGCAATCATTTATAAACATATACACTTCTGCGTTGTAGCTAGCCTTCCGGTTACGTGAAGATGAAAGCTGGTATGCGACCGAAACACCACAATAACTGCTAGCCAGCCAGTGCCCACTGGTTTAAAAGTAAAAAATCCACATCATTATAGCCAACAAGCTGACTAGATGCCGAGAACAGTTAGCCAGAACAATTAGCTAGCGTTAACTTGATAAGTATGCTTGGTCGCTGCACACAGATACCGCCAATATTGCAAGATAAGTACAACTCTTTCAACGGCTTTGTCATTAGACACAATGCTAAATATCAGCTACATTTCTAAGGTCGGTTAATAGCAGAAAAACATCTTACCATGACGGACAATCAAAAATAGGTAAGTTTGCAACGGGTTTCGCTGCCATCTTGCCTCATTCATCATTCACACGCTCTTGAGGAAAGCTGGGTACGTGGCGGACTTCCGTGTGAACGACAAACGCTTTGCAGGGAATTGTAGTTCAAAACTACCCACTACAATGTCATTCAATTTTGACAATAATAATAATAGTAATAATAATAATAATAATAATAATAATAATAATAATAATAATAATAATAATAATAATAATACAGTTTATTTATAAAGCACCTTTAGTATATTTAAATGCAGCTCAATGTGCTGTACAATATACCACTAAAGAAAACATTAATAAAAAGCAACACAAATAAAATAGAAAAACAAATTGAAATATTAATTTAAAAAATATATATATATTTAAGATAGAATAAATAAAGCAATAGATAAAATACATAAAATGCAACACAATTGAAAAGGAATATAAAATTGTAAGAACAGGACATCATATAAAACTCCCAACTAAACGCCAGACTGAATAGATAGGGTTTAAGCTGCTCTTTTTTTTTATTTTTATGCCAACCGAGCCTGCCACTCAAATATTTTTTGGAAGAGTGTTATAGATGCATGGGTGCATAAAAACAGAAGGCAGTTTCTGTACTATTTCTGTGCATTACCCAGGGGCGGTTTTAGTGATTTGGAGGCCCCAGGCAAAGACCAATGTGAGGCCCTTCTCCATTTTGCTTAACGCAATCGTAGCTAGTGAACAAAAACTATTTGGAGGCAGCTCTTTTCAGTTAACAAAGCCACAGAACTAAATGACAGACCCAAATGAGAATTCTAACTGAAAAACTTCAAATGACCTTCAGTCAGTTAGAAGAAGATAATATGGCAAGAAAAAGATTATAAGTATATAATCTTCAATTCTTTCAAGACAAAAGTACAGTACATGCTTTTTGATAAAGCATTTGAACATCCACTATTCTCTAGGGGTAAAAGTCCCGGTCCGAGCAGGTGTCTGGTTTGTGGTGGGCTGCTGCTGTTTGTCGGTGTGGCCTCTGACACCTTCCTCCTACGCTGTAGCTGGTTCACCGCAACCAGCAGAGTCAGCAACGCTAGAAGTTGTAGTAGGTGCGGTGGGTGCACAACAGGCTGAGGCAGCAGTAAGTCTGTTAACGTTAGCTAGCTCTGCTTCTTCAACTAACGTTACACCTCTTGTAACGTCAGCTAGAGTGAGAGCAACTATTATCAACCAACTTCGTTCGACTGACAGGAAAACGTAAACTGTTTTGCAACTATATATGAAAAAATAGGCTAAATATGAGTAACAACCTGTACCTAATTATGTAGGAAAAATGTCCTCGTTATCCTCCAGTGGTTACTTTCGCGATTTTTTCATGTGCCGGCAAATAACTCAGAGGTGGTCCAGCGCTGGCTTTTGGTTGCTAAGGGGACGTGTATCGACCACCCCATATGAATGAATGGAACTTAAATTTGCTAGCATACTGTAAGTGTCCTGTCTTGCGTATTTGAGGTTAATATGAGAAACTGTGGTCGCTATCAGCACGTCTAGGAATCCGTACATATTCACTGTTGTAACTCAAGTCGCAGGACGCAAAATAGCCATTAGGATAGCAGTTTGAAAGTATGAAGCAATGTCTCCGCCATTGGATTTAAAGGGTCGCGATGAGATAATTCTGAGTGTGTTGCTTGTCTTAAAGTTGATATAGTAAATAAGGCTGTATTAATATAACTAAATGTATATGTTTGAAGTTGGTTTTTTACATTTAGACAATTTATTATGTGTATTTTTACAGGACTTACATTTAAATAGGTAACAATGTCTCGTTCTCTCTAATAAATACGAAGTAAATACACTAGCGGTTAGGGTGGTCGATAATAGGTGCTCTCACTCTACTTGTTGCTCCTCCGTTGTGGAGTCTCTGGCTGTTTTATATTAAGAATTTCGTCAGTTTAGGCAAACTTTCCTTAAACTGGGCATCTTTCCTTCTCCCTCTTTCTCTTCTCAAATCCACTTTGAAAACCCTTCATGGTAACAAAGATAGTGACTCTACCTCCGATGGCAACTCGAATTTCTACGTCATTGATTAGGCGCAAATGCCGGAAGGTCAAGGTGGAATAGTCCATTAAATGTGAAATGTGGGTGATAATAAATATTGGCAAATATAGATATTTAATTGGATAGGCCCACAATTACGTGTAGATAGATTTATATTTATCTATTACAGATTATCATTCGTTTGGAGTGACAAGAAAGGAAAAATGTTTCATAAATAAAAATTTAAAAAAGGAAACACAAATTCACGAGGCCCCTTTGGCGGACGAGGCCCCAAGCAATTGCCGACCTATGACCTATGGTAAAACCGCCTATGGCATTACCTTTGGGACCTTGAAAAGACTCGCAGTGGAGGATCTAAGAGCTCGAGTTTGGGCACAGAAGTATAGGAGAACAGAACTGTGGGTTTGTGCTGAGCCATTCAGTGCAGTTCCAAAAGACCCGAAGACAATGTAATGCAGACAGGGCAGCAGCAATGTGCTCTCTCTTCTTGGTTGCAGTTTAAATTCTAGATGCAGTATTCTGAATAATTTGTGTAGTTTCTCAATTGTTTTCCTAGGCAGGGTAAAGAGAGTATTTCAATAGTCCAGGTGACTTGATATAAAAGCACGTATCACCTTTTCTGCATTCTGTGGTGTTAAAAAGGGTCTCACCTTAGCTATACTTCTTAAATGAAATAATGCAATATTGGTCACTGTGCCCATGTGAGGTTTAACACTTAGGTTTGAATCGAAAACCCAGATTTTTAACTGCTGATTTTATCTGTTGAGCCAGACTTCCCAGCCTAGTAAAAAAAAAAGTAGATATTTTTTATTTGTGTCGAGCTAAAAGGATCTGTCTTATCCTCTTTCAATTTCATATAATTCTTATCCCCTGACTGATGGCAGACAAGCAAGTATTCTACAGCCTACACTCAGGTCATTTGGCACCACGGATATACAGCTGTGTGTCATCTGCATATAAATGAAAATTGACATTGTGTTAACGGATGATATTACCCAAGTTAATTTATTGCCCAAACCAATTTGGTTCACGTCAAATCGTGGTTTAAATAAATATAAATACGTTAGCTACACGTCTAAATTGTAATTTTAAAATATGAAAACCTTTATACGAGTTTGGGCTGTGACCATTTCCTTAACAGTGCGCGAATCTGTACTCTAGTTGGTTATTTGTGTGCCGCGCCCGCGCGTGAAGATACTTCCTCTTGCAATGGACCTTCTAGACATTTTTCTCAACAAGACCCCCAGCTGCGCCTACATGCAGTTTCTCGCTCGTTAACTTGGTCTGCGTTGTGACTCGCTCTGCCGAAGAGGCTCGCGGAGAGCTCAGCACTCCTCCGGTTCGGGCGCTGCAGCGATGGACGGCGCGGGGACCGAGACCCTATCTCTGCAGGACTACATCACGGCCGTGGATAATAGCACTCTGCCTCGCATTCTGCAGATCTGCTCTGGAGTTTATTTCCAAGGCGAGTAGTAACCCAGTACCACTTCTGAATAATAATAATAATAATAATAATAATAATAATAATAATAATAATAATAATAATAATAATAGTAGTAGTAGTAGCCCAGGCTATCGTTCATAGTTTTGTGAACGCATGTATATTATTCAATATATATATAGTTAAATCAATTAAAATTATGCATACAAATTTTGACAAGAGCTTGTGGCATTTGTGACATTTTAGCATGGGTTGGCTGTGGTATAGTCTACTGTAGAAGCTATAGTTTAATAAGCATTGTTTTTAACGAATCGTTGGGGACACTGAGAATGAGTCCATAAATAGTCTGTATTTAATTTCACTTTCAATGTTCAAGAAGGTGAAAAATGATTTATTAATTCGGATAATACCTTTACATGTTTGTACTGGTAGATTTACATGTGTGTCAAAAACTGCCTACTTAGCGTGAAGCATTTCCTTTCGTTTTCTTTTAGGATTTTTGTTTCCCCATTATGAAAGTTCTCTTTTCCCCGCTCTAAATAACGGTAGTAACCGGGCTAAGAACAGAAAGACAAGACGACTTTTATTTTTTGTTAAATAAAAAAGAAAGCCATTCGTAACAGAATGTTACATTTTCTGAATCAGAGAAACTACCTGTAGCTCACAGACTTGGTGGCGATGGTAGGTAGCAGTGTCCAAATACTGACGCTGCTCCGGGATTTCACAAAACATGCCAAACACAAGCTTGTTAAAAGGTTACACTTAAAACTTTCAGTTTCTTTAGGACTGTGAATTAGCCTACACTATTTGATGCATTCTCAAAACAAAAGGGGTAAAAACAACACGCATGCCTATTTTTTAAAACACACTGCCTTTTCTATTTAAGAACAACAGAATTTGTGTTGCTTCCAACACAGTCTGTTTAAAAAACTCTCCCATTTTAACAAACAAATTGTATAATTCCACACAAAATATATTGAAGGTAACACAAAAGGTTTGTTGGACATCAGCATCCTGTTTTGAGAGTTTAAAAAGCTGAGATAAATTTCAATTTTCATCTATATTTCAAAAGCACTGCTATGAGATGTTTGCTTTTTAAATAGCCTACAGCAGAGTTCTGTGAGTGAACAGAGAGAGGGGTAGGCTACCATATTCCGCGGAGGGTTCATACCGAACCCGCCATTCGACGTGTCTCATTCCCGTTCTGTGGACAGGCTGCGCGGTGCATGAGAGAAGCGGTCCGGCGAGTGGACGTGGACCCGTCGCCGGTTCCGTATTTCAACAGAATACTAACAATAGACACTTTCTCTTTTTCTACCTAAACTGTACACTAAAATCTATTTCTGAAGACATCAGAGGCGAGAAATGGGCAATGCGATTGCTGAATCTCGGTTCATAGTTGATCTGCAACACCTAGCTTAAAAGTTTGATTCGAGTTTCGTGAGGCCGGACGTGCTAAATTGGACGCCTTCATTTGCATAGAACAAGGATGGAGTATTCTGTGCTTATATGGCACCAGGGCGAAGGCACAACACCACTGGCTGGCCCGTTTCCATCATGCACCACGCAGCCTGTCCATAGGACACGAATAGGGGCGAGAACGCCCCATCAGGGATCATATAATCTCTTCTGCTCATTGTAAACAAAAATGTTATATTAGAGCAATATGATTTCAATTAATACTCTGTCAGTGTTTTTCTCTTCAACAAAATGAAAGTCAATCTACGAAAAAAGAGACATTTGCATCCTTTAGGGCTTTTTCAAGTCTTCTTGCTAATAACAAACGCCTCAGTATAACACAGATAAATGCAAAAGCATTAAATGGTAAATGGACTGCATTTATATAGCGCTTTTATCCAAAGCGCTTTACAATTGATGCCTCTCATTCGCCAGAGCAGTTAGGGGTTAGGTGTCTTGCTCAAGGACACTTCGACATGCCCAGGGCAGGGTTTGAACCGGCAACCCTCCGACTGCCAGACAATCGGTCTTACCTCCTGAGCTATGTCGCTCCCTAAAAAAAAACAAAATCTCCCATTAAAAACAAAATCTTACACTATGGTATTTGGTACAAGACAGGGCCTTAAAACAAAATGTAATAATCTAAAAATAATGTGTAATGATGGGACTTCTCTGCATAGAGTTGATAAAATTAAATATTTGGGTTTATGGCTTAACGCTGAATTTACATTCAAACCTCACATTGATCATGTTCCCCACAAAATTAATTTTGGAACCAGTGTCTTATTTCGATCGAGACACTGTTTTACACCTAGCGTCCGAAAGAAACCGGCCTCACAACTTATATTACCATTTTTTAAATTATGCCGATGTTGTTTATCAAAATGAATCCAAAACTAACCTTCTACCCCTCAATACAGCATACTGTAATCTTTGTAGATTTGCTCTTGGTTGTTCCTTTAGTACTCATCACTATAATGTATAACTCACTCAAGTGGCCTTCACTCAATATAAGAAGACACATTCATTAGCTGCAAGTCATCTTTAAATGTGTACATTTCAACTATCCTCATTACCTACAACAGTTTCTGGCACCATATTCCTCAATATGCCATTTGAGGCATTCTACACAATACTTATTTTCCATTCCTACAGTTAGAAAAGCATTTGGAAAGAGAGCATTCATGTTTATGGCTCCTTCAGACTAGAATAACTTACCTTCAAACATGCAATCCTTGACTTAACTTCACATGTTCAAAAAAGGTTTGTCTTATTTTCAGTTAAATTGTTTTCAGATGATGCTATACCTATAATGGGGTCATTCCTATGTTCCCAGGGTTCTATGTTCCCCAGCTCTACATGAAATCTTATCTCTGTTCAGTAGATAGACAGAGACAGTAAATCAATGATTTTCTGTCTTACTCCAGAAAACGATGTCAGCTAGGTCTATCAGCAAACAAATGGCTTAGCTATGCTCAATAATAATATTTTCCAAGAAATTATGAAAAATTGGTCACAACGTTTTGTCAGGTGCAGTAGAACTTAGTACCCTGGGAACATAGGACTCTGGGAACTTAGATACGCTCCCCCTATAATAATATACAATTCACTGTATATTCTATACTACTTATTCTTTATTATATCTCTGCTGGGCAAGTACTTGTTCACAGCCTCATTGTGACCATCAAGTGGTTGTATTCACCAACGTACTCATTTATCTGATGTTTGGTGTAGATTGTCTTAGCTGTAGTGTGACTGTGGAATTGTTTATTGTTTTTGTCTCTCTCATTACTTTAATATATTTGATTTGTTTCTTGTCTTTTGCTTGTATTGTTTGAAAACGAGATGGTTCATCTCAAGGGGTTTATCCTATTGAATAAACTTGTATCATTGAGACGGCAGTCAAATGCGTATTTGAACAGTCACATTGGATTTAAATGAAAACACTTGATGCACTCGATGACTGCCTGAAGTCTGTAACAGATAGGCCTAGATAGCACCAGACGCTAGGGATCTTCCCTGGTGGTGTGCTGCCAGGCCTGTATTGCAGCCATCTTCTGTTCCTGTTTTTTTCCAGGGTTTTTTTTTTCTTCAGTCTTATCTTCAGCAAGTAACACACATTTTCAGTTGGATCCAGGTTGGGTGATTGACTTAGCCAACCATTACACATTTCTGGCCGTGCAACACTCCTAGGTTGCTTTAGCATTGTGTTTGGGCTCATCATCCTGCTTTAGGTTAAAGCACTGTCCAATGAGTTTTGAGGCATTTGGTTGGATCTGAACGGATAAGATCAATGGAAAAAAAAATGCTTCATTTGATAAACTTGAAATTTTACATTAATTTGTTACACACATTTTTTTCTCGTTTTTCTCAATTGAAAATTTTCGGTTTATTCAAACAGTACCTCCGCCATGTCTCAGAGGTTTGATGATATGCTTTGGATCATGAGCAGTTCCCTTCTTTCGCCACACTTTCTTCTTTCCATTGCTTTGGTACAGGTTAAACACTCAACTACTGTGCTCTTTAGAGTTTTCATACGTACGTTTTTAATGTACTTTTTTTTTTCTTTTTTTTTTTTAAAGAAAACTCTAAGCTAAAGTGTTCTGTTCTTGAGGCTTACCAGTGGTTTGCATCTTGCAGTGAACCCTCTGCGGTTATGCTGGTGTAGTCTCTCTTTGTTCTTGTCTTGACACATCCTGGAGAGTGTTCTTGCTGTTTGATGGTTGAAAGGGTTCTTTTCTTCACAGTTGAAAGTTTCGGTAATCCGCTAAAGTGATTTTCCGTGGGCTACCAGGTCATTTGCTATTGCTGAGATCACCAGTGTATTCTTGCTTCTTACCAATGTACAAAACTGTTGATTTTGACACACCCATTGTTGTGTGCTGGGCAACCCACACTGATCAAAGACTAGTTCTGCAACAACTTTTTCAATTTTGCAGCCTTTCCCCCGTTATCTTGCTGGACTCCAGTGAACATTGCGTTGGAGCAGTCACCAGTAAACGCAATACATTTCACAAACAGCCGTTTAAATTCATACAGCCAATGGCCTATGGAACGAGCAAAGCAAAACCCTGGACACGTTTAGGAATTTAGAAACCCTGCCCAGACTGAAATTTTTGGTACCAGAATGAGGACGTGTTGTGGAAAAAGGGGACGTCTGGTGAGTCTACCTAAATATAATGCTCAGTTGAACCGTATCCTAGTTCCAGCAGACAGTGAACACCTTTATAAAAATGAAGCCACTGGTTCCTGCTTTTTAAAGGTGCACCACTTCTTGATTTGAAGTGAGATGCAAATTGATTATTTTTAAAACCTTTGAGGAAAGGAATATTCAAAACAGTCTTCCCTGAAAATGCGAAAGATGAGATGGGCCCCACAGTCTATAAAATTAAAACCATGCTGAACCCCTCCCCCCACCCCACCTTACCCCCAGAAGTACACCACTCTCATTGTAGGGCCTAGTTTTGCATGTGTGGCTTGTTCATATCTGAAGAAAACATAATATATAAATATATATATACATACATACCTATTTCCTCTTTGTGTATCTGTATCGTGAACCCTTCCCTAATTTGGTTCCTGGTATAGACAAAACCGCTGACTTCAGAGAAGTCAAGTCAGTCACCAACATACTTCACATGTAGGCATTTTTGCTTGTAGGCAATGTAGAAATCGCACCCCAAATGGTTCTCCCACCCAATATCTACCCAAAATAACCAATTAAAACCACAACAGTTTTTTACCTTATAAAAGAGCGTTGTGGCACAGGCTAGGTTCTGCCTGAGCTGTCATCACTGCTGTTTGACCGCCTGCATGTTGCCCCTGCTCAGGGTCCGTGTATGAGATCAGCGGCAGCGAAGTCTGCCTGTCCACGGGAGACCTGGTGAAGGTGATCGGCATCGAGCTCCAGTCCGTTACCTGCAGGGACACGAGCACCAATGAAACGTCTGAACTGCCTCTGGACTACACAGGTGAGCACCAATCAGCAGCCATCGTGCTGTGGGCTTGCAGCGCAGGAGAGCACTGCCTCGTGGCTGACCAATCAGCAGCCATCATGCTGTAGGTTTGCAGCGCAGAAGAGCACTGCCTCGTGGCTGACCAATCAGCAGCCATCATGTTGTAGGTTTGCAGCGCAGGAGAGCACTGCCTCGTGGCTGACCAATCAGCAGCTATCATGCTGTAGGTTTGCACAGCCAGCAAGCGCTCATCTGGCATGCAGTCTCAGGTAGTGTGCAGCTGTGCAGGTAGCTTACAAAAACACCTGGGCAAACCAGGGGAAACAAGTATGTGAGAAGCAGTCTACCATCCAAGAGTTCCTAATTGAGCAAATAATATCCCAGCATGCACAGGGCCATGTTTAGGGTCAATGCTCATCACATAGCATAACATAACATGACAAGAACAGGCCAGTCAGCCCAACAATGCTCGCCATTTCCCTGTTTAAAGGGGAATTGCACTTTATAACACTTCTGCTTCTCATGACTGATATTTTCTGTCTAATGAATGTGTCGCCCTTCATTTTTCGATTAGTTATTCATTCTGTTAATATTTTACACCATTTTGTTGTGTTCCTTTATAAATGCAGGAAGTAGACCCAGGCAGTTTAGTGTCGAACTCGAGGATGCATATCATTGCGCGACTTCTGATGTGGGCATACCTGCAAACAATAACATTAGGTTGGTCGTAAAAATCATAGACATATATATATATGTCTATGGTAGAAATAGTGTTGTATGACTGAGGACGAAGGAGATTTTGTTTTTGATCATGGGATTGTTGTGCCCTATCGATTCGAGCTGGAATACACAGAAGAAGAGCTGGCTAATTTGCAGGCTGATCGTGCGAGGGCGAGTCAGGACCGGGACGAGATTGAGGAACCACAGGCTGTTCCCAGGACAAACGGCAACTGGTGGTAGACATCCTATGTATCACAGACAGACGCGTTAGCATTAGCCAGCCCTCATAGTACCTACCTCGAGCGGTTCGACCAACGATGAGAAAGCGGTGGGTACAGCTCCAGGCTTGAGACGGTCGCCTTGGTAGTCGGTGCCTTCAAAGTAGTCGCTGCATACCCTTAGTCCTCATTTTGCGAAGTTCTTCAGCTGTTATGTTGGGGTGTTTGATTACATCCAGCCATATCTGGCACAAAGTTGCATCACGTGGAAAACTATGAAAATGTGCTTTCAAGGCAAGTTTATAACAACCGGATACAACGCACCTCATTATTACACCGATATCGCATCAAACAAAAGCTAGCAGGTGTCACTTTGTTCGATTTCAACGCTAAGTTAGCAGAATGTTTTGCTTCGCTTCTTCTCGAACTTGCTGCGAAAAGGAAATTGAAGAAAAAACCAGAAACCGTACTACTATGTGGACTTGCGCTTAAAAAAAGTCTTTGTTTCTAATGTTAGACATTTAAAATTAAATGACTAATCGAAAAATGAAGGGCGACATTCATTAGAAGGAAAATATCAGTCATGAGAAGCAGAAGTGTTATAAAGTGCAATTCCCCTTTAAATCAGACTAGACAGTAACTCCTTATTAAGCCTAGCCCTGAAACCCCCCGGGGTTTCTGTCCTTTACTGCAAGGCCTGGCAGACTGCGGTGACCAAGACAACCGAAGTTACCACTGCCATGAGCAACAGTGTCCGCGGTGACGTATCAGAGGGAATTCCACCATCAGAAAAGAGGAAGGGTGGGCAGAAGCCCACGCTGTTGTCATGCCAACGTTGTCTCATTGATTTCATTGGCAGAGAAAAAAAATAACCGCAGACCTGTGATTGTAAATTTCAGCCAGCCCCCCCCGCCAGCCCGCCAGCCCGCCAAGGCAACGAAAAGAGGAAAGTGTGGAAAGAAAGCAACATAAACTATGCTTTACCTGTTATTAACAGATACCAGATTGTGGGGCCCATCCATGCACTAGTACAGAGCCTTAACAGATACCAGACCATAGAGCCCATCAATGTGCTAGAACGGTCCCTTATCAGAAACCAGACCATAGAGCCCATCCATGCACTAGAATGGAGCCTTAACAGAAACCAGACCATAGAGGTCATCCATGCACTAGAACAGCACCCTGCCCCAGTCTGTGTCCTAACCCCTGGTTCCTGTCCTTTGCCAGGCAGGTTCCAGATCGTTCCGGAGGACACGCCATTCGGCAGCATCGAGGAAATGGTGGAGCTCATCCGAACCGAGGAGGATGGCGGCGACGCCTTCAGCTTCACCTGCCCCCACGAGCTGGAGCTGGAGGGCCACACCGTGCCGGCGGGCGAGCTGGTCAGCCTGCTGTCTGTCGAACGCCCGGACAGCGAGGGGGAGGGGGAGGAGCTCGCTCGCTGCCGCCTGGCTGGCCGGGAGCAGGAGGAGGCGGGGCGGGAGATTCTGGTGCCGCTGTCCGTCCGCGGCGTGTTCTACGAGTGTGAGAGCGGCCACGGCTACGGCGTCCGCGAGATCGTGAGCTCGCCGCGGCTGCGGAGCCGCCATTACTGCCGCGTCAGCGCCGGCGGGCGCGACGGACCCGTCCACCTCAGACCCGTGCACTCGGTCCAGGCCATCATGCACCGTGAGTTCCGCCCGGACGCACCTCCGCCCAACTCCGCTCTCATCCACCCAGCCTACACCCGCCCTCCACCCTGCCCAAACTCCTCCAACCACCCTATACCTTACCCAAACACCTACACCCGCCCTCCACCCTGCCCAAACTCCTCCAACCACCCTATACCTTACCCAAACACCTACACCCGCCCTCCACCCTGCCCAAACTCCTCCAACCACCCTATACCTTACCCAAACACCTACACCCGCCCTCCACCCTGCCCAAACTCCTCCAACCACCCTATACCTTACCCAAACACCTACACCCACCCTCCACCCTGCCCAAACTCCTCCAACCACCCTATACCTTACCCAAACACCTACACCCACCCTCCACCCTGCCCAAACTCCTCCAACCACCCTACACCTTACCCAAACACCTACACCCGCCCTCCACCCTGCCCAAACTCCTCCAACCACCCTATACCTTACCCAAACACCTACACCCGCCCTCCACCCTGCCCAAACTCCTCCACGCACCCTATACCCTATGGGGGCGACAGCTCAGGAGGTAAGAGCGCTTGTCTGGCAGTCGGAGGGTTGCCGGTTCGATCCCCTGCGGGTTGCCCCGCCCTGCGCGTGTCGAAGTGTCCCTGAGCAAGACACCCAACCCCTAATTGCTCTGGTGAATGCGAGGTATCAATTGTAAAGCGCTATATAAATGCAGTCCATTCTATACCCTATCTAAACCTCTTCCCCACCCTACACCCTACCTAAACCCCTATACCCATCCAACACCCTACCTCTACACCTACCCTACACCCTACCAAAACCCCTATGTCCACCCAACACCCCATCTAAGCCCCTTTACCCACCCTAAACCCTACCTTCAGAGAAAAATGGTTAAACCATGTCCAATTATATTTGTAGACGCACCCCATGACAATGTTTCTATTTAATACCTGAGTTCAGACCTGTCCACTAACACCCTGCGTCTCATGTCATGCTACAGTACTGTTCCCAAAGAAAACCCAGTGCTTTTATAAACACTACCGATTTGAAATGTTTTTTTTATTCTTAAATAAATTTTTTTTTAAAGTTTATATTGCTTGTTGGTATGTCTCACCCGTCCTCTGCCAACTGTCCGATAAGCCTTTCGGTCTCCTTAAAGGAACCCTGCTGATTTAAGAGAAACAGAGGCCTCGTCTGACCGACAGTCTAATATTAGCGTAAACTCTGTTAGCCACAAAGGCTCCCTAGCGGAAACGGCTGTATGCAGTATGCATTATTTTTTCACAACTTTTCACGAAATAACGTGCAGTTAAAATCGCTCTTTTTTTCACAAGGGCCTCCATCTTAGATCAGTAAAACCAAGACTTCAGCATGAAATGGCTGCACAGTGGCGGTCAGAAGTGAAGGTGGTTTGCGAGTGTCCACCTCGCTAACCGCACGTCTAACACCCCCCACCCCCCCAGTGTGGTAGTGGTCAGAAGTGAAGAGTGAAGGTGCTTATCTGTGAGCTTCCGAGCTTTCGCCTCGCTAACCGTACGTCTGCCCCCCCCCCCGCCCCCCAGTGAGGAAGAATGTGGTGCAGTTCCCGTCCAGCCTGGAGGTGGATGTGACGGACGTGTCGGAGTGCTGCGGGGATGTGGTGTTCGTCACGCCGCGGACGCTGGCGGAGGTGGCGGTGCTGGGGGCGGAGGCCCTCCCCGCCGTGGCGGAGGTGCTGGAGGCGCCGGAGAGCGCGCGGCCGCTGTTCCGCTGCCGCTGGCTGCCGCTGCTGCGCCCGGGCCAGCTGCTGGTGCTGCACGGCCCCGCCGACCCCGCCCTGGTGCTGGCGTCCAGCTTCAAGGGCAAGAGCGAGCGCCGCCACTTCCTGCTGTCGCGCCGCTACGGAGGCGGCTTCCGCCGGCGGCCGCGCAACTTCGGCTCCGCCTACGAGCTGTACGCCGCGCACTGCCGCGGGCCGGGCCTGGCGGTCACCGTGGCGACGCACTGGGAGGCCACCGCGGACGGGCTCACCTCCCTCAGCGTGGGAGACCAGCTGGAGGTGCTGGGGCAGGGCAAGGTGGAGGTGGGTCGCCGCGACGACGGGGCGGCGCAGCGGGAGGAAGTGGAGGTGCTGGTCTGCCGGCGCACGTCGGACGCGGACGAGGACGACGAGGAAGAAGAGGAGGAAGACGAGGAGGAAGGGCGGGGCGAGGAGAGCCAGGAGGTCCGCCTGCCCATGTACCTGCAGGGCCAGTTCGTGGAGAAGCTCGCCGACACCAAGAAGCGGTACAGCCTGGCGGAGCTGGGGGAGCGCTTCTCCTTCCCGCTGGACGTGAAGGTGTGCCGGCGCGACCCGGGCCTGGAGGCCGACCCGCTGCCGGCGCTGTCCTGCCTGCAGCTGGAGGAGGCCGTGTCCGAGCCCGCGGTGCTGGCCAGCCTGCTGGAGCAGCCCGAGCTCTGCTTCCTGCTCCCCGTGCGCTGGCTGACCATGACCGTCTCCTTCACCGACGACCCCCTGCCCGAGGACCAGCCCCCGCAGCCCCGCTGGGAGACCGTCACCGAGGTCACCGACCAGTTCTACTTCGAGTTCCGGAAACTGGCCAGCCAGGACTCCGAGGCCCCCCCGCCCCGCCCGCCCAAGAGGAGGGTGTCCACCCAGGAGGCTGCCAAGGCTCCGCCCAAGGCTGCCTCCAATCACGAGCGCCGACCGTCCAAGCCCCAGCCCCTCTCCCAATCACTGGACAAGCTGCATCTGGGCTCCAATTGGCCAGAAAAGGGCCCTGCTCCACCGCCACCCCTGGTGAGTCACCACAAAATAACACCATAAACATAAAAAAACATGACCATAATGATGAAAACAAGCCATTCAGCCCTGCAATGCTTGCCATTTTCCAACCACTGAAGGGTACCTTGTGCTCACTGTTCACCCACAAATCGTCATCAAACAAAGTAATAACATTGTATCTACGGTGGCCTACAAGGACAATCATATGCTCTTATACAGAGAGGAACAGAGCAGGACTGCATTTAACTCGGCAGTTCTCCCCTTTGCATCGTTCCTTGATTTGAAACGCATTTCCCTTCACGTTTGTGCTTTCCTTTCTGAAGCGTGATCGTCCTTGTGAGCCATCGTAAGAACGTTCTATCAAATCATAAGCACAACGTTTGAGTCACGGTTAAGGAATCTGCACAAGACTGTTACTGAGAGATGTTAACTGTCCTTTTACTTCATTAACGGATGGAACGGTGTTTGTAACATGGCATAACGTGACATAACGTAATGACAAAAAACAGGCCATTTAGCTCAAAAATGCTCGCCATGTTCCTACCACTAAACGGTACCTAGGCCGTGTCTGAAACTGCTCACTCGCCCATGATTGAGTATATAATTTAAGTACACTAGAAAGGGAAAGTGAAGTAGACAAAGTTTAGTGTGCTTAAAACCTGTGGATGATAGATTTATTTATCCAGAGTTGCGTGTAACTTGCTTTGTGAGACATGGCCCTGAACTAGACAGTATAAAGCGTGTGTATCGAGCCTGGTCCTGAAAACACCCACTTTCTGCCTCTGCTACATGACAAGGATAACTGCGGCGATATTACTGCATTTGTAATTCCATAATTTTTTTAGTGGCCATTAACAACAAGCCTTTGAAGCCTTATGCCCAAAGAAAAGACTACACTGTCCAGCATTCAGCCACCGTCCGCCGTAGGACGTGAATTCAGTTTACAGAGAATCTGGCTAGCGAGTGAATTTTGCCTACGCTAACGTGCGAAAAAAAGCTGTGTGACTGCATCGGCATTTCAGAAAATGACAACTGAATTCCCCCATTTATGCCTACTAGTTCCAGGAACTTTTTTGCATCACAGCTGAAAAGAAAATTCGTAATCCTTTCCCCCCTGCCTGTGTGTGAACATTCAGTGCGACAACACAACTAGGAAATCTACTAAGGGGTGAAATTGGTTACCACAATGTTAATGTGACTTCACTTCCTCCAGGAGAATGCAGACGAGGCTCCTCCGCTGATTCCCAGGAAGCCGACGCCCAGGTCAGGCAGCTGCAGTCTGCCCAACACGTACACGCAGACCCCCAAACGAAACAAGAAGAAAGGTGGGTCTGCATCCTGTGTACCCACAAATTCTGCCCTGTCAAATCCCAGTCCTTCGGAGTCACCAGCTCTGGATCCAATATCACTGTCTAAAGAGCATTACTTATAGAAAACAGCAACAAGAAATTTACAAAGATTATTACAATCCCCCCCAAAAAAGCACCTGCAAGTCCTTTATTTATTCTTTTCTAGATCTGAAAATTCAAGGAACACTGACAGTAGATGGGGTGACCTTGTGATAATTATAGTTTGTATGACCGCCATGCATTATTATGAAATATGGAAATATATAAACAGAATTAATTGAAAACAATTTTGGCTGATAATCCCTGTTGGTACCTGGACCCAAGGTCGTGTTGGACCTTATTGATGATATCCGGGCAGCCCTACATTCAGAATGAACATTATCAGACAGTGAATTCAGCAAAGAGAAAAGATCCACCTCATGGCCATAAATACCTTTTACTTGGCGGTATGCCCAGCAGTCCTGTTGCCTAACAGTTTTGATACCCAAGCACCATTTCAAGCCTTCACACTTCCAGGAAAAAAAAATACGGTAAAGGTTTGCTGCTTCATGCTGATTATTTGTTCAGTTTGAGCACATTTTAGTTTTTCCCACCACCCATATTTCTCAGACTGTAAATTCAGAGAATTTTTTTTTTTTTTTTTTTTTTTTAATCTGAGCAAAAATGAAAGTCCATAAACTCAGTGTACCCATGACTCCTCCCTCCCCCCCTCCCCTGTCCCTCTCTCCAGCAGGAAGGCATGACAGCGACCATGACTACGAGGACATCATGGACGCGGTGAAGAACTCACAGGACAGCATCTTGTTCTACTGACACGCTGCTCAGCGACCAGCAGACTGTCCTGTACAGGACTACCTCGAGAGAGCCAGACACATTCACGTCCTTCTTTAAGCTTTGAGAACCACTTTCCAAAAGCAGGCCTCTTTAGTCCCTATCAACAAGCGATTTGATTTCTGAAGTTGATGGTTTGATTAACAGTCTATATTTGAAGTCCAGCTTTTTTTTTTTTTACCCCACCTTCCCCAATTCCCTTGCTTTAGAGTGATTTTTGTATTTTGAACTGCAGCTTCATGAAAAGCCTTTGTAACCAGCGTACGTGCATGTTTTCAAAGGCTCAAGATATTTTTTTTAATGGCCAGCAAAAGGTCAAAGACAGTGGGAAAGAACGAGAAGGGCAGGTATGGCGTCTTTATGCATGAATTAATCTCAGAGGCACTCCTGTCAGGCTCCCTGGTGAGAATCATCAAGACAGAAGTTCTCCTTTTTTATTTTCTAAGAACAATGAAGAATGCATGAAGTCCCCCTCTCCAAAAAAAAAAAAATCTGCCTCTAGCTTCCGTTCAGTGCTGTTTCACTTCCTCATCTGCATGCCACAGAGAGCAACAAGGCGTTTGTTGTGTTGCAGAGTTCTTTTGGGGGGGGGGGGGGGGGGGGGGCGGATGGGGGCACAGCCACTGGACCGTCACTGAATTTCCTTTCTTGGTCGGGATGGGGGGGGGGGGAAAGGGGGTCATACTCATATGCTCTGGTGAATGAGAGGCATCAACTGTAAAGCGCTTTGGATAAAAGCGCTATATAAATGCAGTCCATTACACGTGTACAGACACGGTAGGCTGGTGAAAGATGCAATGTTGCACGCCGAACCGTAACCATGACAACGGCTCAAAACTCCACAGGGCTGGTGAGGGGCTAACTATCATAACTGCAGGAACCCCAGGGAGCCTCAGGGGGGCGCTGTTCACCTCACACGCACAGGAGAAAAAAAGGGAAAGTGCAGTAGCAACAAAAAGTATTTTTTACACAATTAACTATTTTAAAAGAATGTTGTTCAGTGTGGCAATGTAAACCTAATAAATATAATCTGCTATTACCCCCCCCGCCCCCCGTGTTTTTGCTTCCTTCCCCAGATTTCATTTGGAATCAATAAAAAAAGTAGTGAAAGTAGTTTGTCACCAGTTGTACTGTATTTCAGAAAGGAACTACATGCACTCAGTCAAAACAAAAAAAAGTCAATGTACACAGGAAAAAACAAGAAACAAATAAAGCCCTACAAATGCACACGTACTGCACAGCATTTCCGGAATAGGCCAAAGACACCAGAGACACTCTCACGTCTTTATAAAATGAGATAAATTATTTGATTCAGACTGGCAATGAGGAAGAGAAAATATGAAAAGCTGAAATGACAGAAGCACTCTTCCCCCTCTACGAGTGACACAGCAGATCTAACAGGATACAGAAGTGACACGGGACTGTGCACTCAAATTCAGCATCGCAGCCAAGAATCCCCCCCGAGTTCGTTTCACTGCATTAGACACCTGCAGTGCTGAGCAGAGGTGGTGCATCGTGGGAAACGTAGTCCCGTCTCTACTCGTTGTTGTCCGTGGATCTGAAGTGTTCCTCGTCGATGGTGGAGAAGACGTGTCCTTCGTTGCAGAGGAACTCCACAGCTTGCCTGCAGCAGGAACACGACCGGAGTGAGACGCCACGCCCGCCTGGGGCCTCGCAAGCACACGCCCGCCAACACCTCACACTCCACCGCACACTCCACCGCACACTCCACGCGGTTCACACTCCACCGCACACTCCACCTCACACTCCACCGCACACTCCACCTCACACTCCACCGCACACTCCACCGCACGCTCCACGCAGTTCACACTCCACCGCACACTCCACCGCACACTCCACCGCACACTCCACCGCACACTCCACGCGGTTCACACTCCACCGCACACTCCACCGCACACTCCACGCGGTTCACACTCCACCTCACACTCCACCGCACACTCCACCGCACACTCCACCGCACACTCCACGCGGTTCACACTCCACCGCACACTCCACGCGGTTCACACTCCACCGCACACTCCACGCGCGGTTCACACTCCGCCGCACACTCCACCGCACACTCCACGCGGTTCACACTCCACCGCACACTCCACGCGGTTCACACTCCACCGCACACTCCACGCGGTTCACACTCCACCGCACACTCCACGCGGTTCACACTCCACACGCATTTCACACTCCACCGCACACTCCACGCGGTTCACACTCCACACGCGGTTCACACTCCACGCGGTTCACACTCCACACGCGGTTCACACTCCACCGCACACTCCACGCGGTTCACACTCCACACGCGGTTCACACTCCACCACACACTCCACACGCGGTTCACACTCCACCGCATACTCCACGCGGTTCACACTCCACACGCAAGTCACACTCCACCGCACACTCCACGCGCGGTTCACACTCCACCGCACACTCCACGCGCGGTTCACTCCTCACGCAGTTCACACTCCACCGCACACTCCACGCGCGGTTCACTCCTCACGCGGTTCACACTCCACGCACGGTTCACACTCCACGCGGTTCACACTCCACACGCAGTTCACACTCCACCACACACTCCACGCGGTTCACACTCCACCGCACACTCCACGCGGTTCACACTCCACCGCACACTCCACGCAGTTCACACTCCACACGCAGTTCACACTCCACGCGGTTCACTCCACACGCAGTTCACTCCTCACTCCACGCACGGTTCACACTCCACGCGGTTCACACTCCACACGCAGTTCACACTCCACCGCACACTCCACGCGGTTCACACTCCACGCGGTTCACACTTCACCGCACACTCCACACGCGGTTCACTCCACACTCCACATGCGGTTCACTCCACACGCGGTTCACTCCACACGCGGTTCACTCCTCACTCCACACGCGGTTCACTCCACACGCGGTTCACTCCTCACTCCACACACGGTTCACTCCACACGCAGTTCACTCCTCACTGCACAAGCGGTTCACTCCACACGCAGTCTCACTTGATGACGGCGATGCTCATGCCACTCAGCCTCTGCTTCAGGTCGTGTATGTGGATGCCCTGAGCATCCGGACAGCTCCGGATCAGGCTCAGCACCTTCGGGGATGGGGGGGGGGGGGAGACGAGTGAACACACGGCACATCCTCTTCATCCGTCCATCATATTTTACTGGGTTGGCATGGTTACAGCCGCCACTAAAATCATATCCCATGATGCTCTGGGCCACAGTGCCTTCCTGTACAACTGCCATGGGTGGTCAAGCTAAACTGGCCCAGCCTGCAAATAATTTCAGAGCGTTTGATGAGAGCAGGCCATTCCCATGACTCACCCATGATCCATCTCATCAACCAACCGCACTCTGGGTGAGACTTGGTGCATTGTGGGAGCCGTAGTCCCACAATGACAGACACCTCCAAGGACTGCAGGGAATGGGCGGATGTGTTACGAGTCGCCCTTGGCGACGCGGCGCAGGTAACTCACCTGGTTCTGCGTGGCGCTCAGCCCGTTGGACGACATGTCGTTGACACCGGAATACCCGCCACCCATCCCACCCACGCCTGGGCGCGACATGGGCATCATGCTGGCATTCATGCCCCCTCCACTCACCTGAGCCAAAGAGAGGGCCAACACAACACCATCAGCTGCAGCGTACAACACACACACACACACACACACACACACACACACACACACACACACACACAACACCATCAGCTGCAGCGTACAACACACACACACACACACACACACACACACACACACACACAACACCATCAGCTGCAGCGTACAACACACACACACACACACACCATCAGCTGCAGCATACAACACACACACACACACACACACACACCATCAGCTGCAGCGTACAACACACACAACACCATCAGCTGCAGCTTACAACACACACACACACACACACACAACACCATCAGCTGCAGTGTACAACACACACACACACACAGCACCATCAGCTGCAGCGTACAACACACACACACACAACACCATCAGCTGCAGCTTACAACACACACACACACACAACACCATCAGCTGCAGCTTACAACACACACACACACACACCATCAGCTGCAGCTTACAACACACACACACACACACACACACACACACACACAACACCACCAGCTGCAGCGTACAACACACACACACACACCATCAGCTGCAGCTTACAGCATTAACACACACACAACCCACCTGCAGCTAACACCAATAACACACACACACACACACACACACACACACACACACACCATCAGCTGCAGCTTACAACACACACACACACACACACCCCACCTGCAGCTTACAGCATTAACACACACACCCCACCTGCAGCTAACACCAATAACACACACACACATCCCACCTGCAGCTAACACCAATAACACACACACACACCCCACCTGCAGCTAACACCATTAACACACACACACACACATACATACACACACCTCACCTGCAGCTAACACCATTAACACACACACACACACACCCCCCACCTGCAGCTAACACCAATAACACACACCTTAGCTGCAGTAACACACACACCTCACCTGCAGCTTACACCAATAACACAGACATCTCACCCGCAATAACACAGGAGGAGGGGGGGGAGAAGGAGCAGGAGGGAGGAAGAGGAGGAGGAGAAGGAGGAAGAAGAGGAGATGGAGAGAGGAAGAGGGAGGAGGAGGAGGAGGAGGAGGAGGGCTCTCTCACCGCGCTCGTGGGCTTGCTGAGCACCATGTGAGCACGCACTACCTCCAGCATGTGCGAGGTGATCTCATTCATGTCCTCAACTGGCCTGATGTTGAACGCCACCACAGTCCTATGGTTCTGCAACAGGAAGTGACACGTGGTGTTGACCCATCGCATCTCCTCCACCCACGGCCAACCACAACAAAAATAAGCGGAATCCCCACCCCCCCTCACAGAAGAGCTGTCAATCAGTGTGGCAGAGTGCCTAGACTCCCCCCACCCCCAGCAAAGAAGCACACATTCACCATTTTTACTGTAATTAAAAAACAGATAATTTCATTTTACATTTTTGAATCCACCTCCCTCCTTAGAAACACACCAGCCTTTCCAGCAAACGAGGGGTAATAACTGCACTCGAAACGGAAACGCAAAGCAAGCGGAAGGTCAAAAGAGGCCGCCTCACACCTGGAAAGACCGTAGGTTGCCGAACACCTTGACGTAGGTCCCGGGGGGGAAGACCGTGCTCTCCACACTGGGGTCCTGCAAGACGCAAAAGGTCAAAGGTTACGGTGATTGTTGAAAAGTTTCAAAGAGTTAGTCTAGATACACATGCCTGCGTGACCAGTAGCCAGGCTGAGAACATGACGGTTAACCCTTTAAGGTGTGAGGTCACTAATGTGTGACTGGAATGTTCTTAACTGAACATTCTAATGCTGATGTCACAATCACTAGTGGCGATTGAAAGCAGTGGAGTTCTAGAACACTGACTTTTGAAATTTGAAAGAAAAAAAAAAAAAAAACAGACCAAAAAGGGTTCTTCAAAGGGTTAAAGAAAAAAAAAAAACAAGTACGAAACTATCCAGACCCACGCCGCACCTGTACAAAGTGTCAAGAGTAAAACTTGGCTAACTATATAGCTGGCTAGCTATGGCATGTCCTCACCTCTGTAACATGATTTGTTGTTCTCCGTGTATCGGTGGTATGCGCCAGCTAGGTTAACTAAAGTAGGCGAAACGCGAACATGTTCGGGTAGTGCCGTTCGAAGTGGTGACTCTAGGAGATGCATCTGCGCATGCGTCCTACTAAACGAAGCACCACCTGCACATGCGTCCCACCAAACGTCCCTCTCAGGTTGTCCGTGAGTGAGTGAGTGACCACAGTTTGCCACGCCCAGCCCACGGCGGCAGTTCCTGCGCGCCGTGGGGAAAAAAAATAAAACGGTACAAACACACCCCCACCTAAAATCACATAAGCAATGTCAGTATATAAGACAAAGCACCATCACTGAATGAGGGTTGGATTTGATTCAGGTCAAATTTGAATGTATCCAGCAGATCTGAATTAGATTTTATGAGAAAACCGGCAGCCTTACTAGACAGATAACCCATCTTGACACAGCCTTCCCAGGAGGAAACGCAGCGGGGGGGCAGGCTGGGAGAGAGGCAGGGCAGCCGTGGTCAGGGCAGAGGGGCGGGCCTGAAATGGGGGTGGGCACGGTTCTGCTTCCCTGACAGCACTGCGAAGTTAACTACGAGCCAGTTCCTCCAGACCGACTTGAGCTATATTAAGATGTTCTTGCGCTTGTGTTGCGCAAGAGGAACCAAAGCCACAGTGAGTAATGCAAGTACCCGCAGTAAGACTGCAAGAAGAAGTCCTACGACCCGCCTCGTACGATCCCACACAGCTCGTCTGAGCCCCTGTGCCCCCCCCCTCCCCCCTCCCCCCTCTGCGGTCAGCAGAGGTCCACTTCAGCGCCTATCAGCCGAAGATTGGCTCGCTGACAGCTGTGAGAAATAGCTGAGAAAAACCACTTCCTTTTCACCGAGCCGGGAAAGCGCACGCTCACGTGCCTACGCCCAAAAAACACTCAGAGAAACCAGAAGACCAGCGGCACTGAAGACTCGTCTTCTGGTCTTCTGCAGCACTGGTCTTCTGGCACATTCATTTTCTCATCATTAATATTCAGAAAGCAGGCAGGCAGCCTGTGGACGCTGCGGTCCTCCAGGACTGGAGTTAAACCTGCAGCCACTGTGCCCCCTCCGGGACTGGAGTTAAGCCTGCAGCCACTGTGCCCCCTCCGGGACTGGAGTTAAGCCTGCAGCCACTGTGCCCCCTCCGGGACTGGAGTTAAGCCTGCAGCCACTGCGGCCCCCCAGGACTGGAGTTAAACCTGCAGCCACTGCGGCCCCCCAGGACTGGAGTTTGACATCCCTGACTTTGAGTCCGATGAAGCACTTTTGCATTTTGAGAAACAATGGAGAACAGGCTGATGGGATACCAAGGGCTCCTACCGAAGTCACATCTTTCCCTCCCTCATTCGCCTGATCTATAAAAAAGAAACCTCACCCAGTACGGGGCCTCTTTCATCACTGGACGCTCCTTCAGTTCTCACCTGGTCATTGGTCGATCTGGGTCATGTGACAGGTCATGTGACGTGTACTCACCTCCCCGTCCACCCACTGCTTAACCGACACAGGAGGGCCAGTCATGTCGTCCACTTTGTACTGGACGTTGGTGACGGACTTCTCTGTGGTCCTGACTATCCCCAGCAGGGTGATCTGCGGTAAAACAGACACACATCTGCTCACTTCCTGTGAGCATGCACTCACACCATTCACTTCCTGTAAGCATGCGCTCACCACTCATTTCCTGTTAGCCCACCCAAGTAAGAGGGGGTTGTGTGCAGAGACAACTCTGTTCTGGGGAATCTCAGGAGGTGGTAAACCAAAGGACTGTGTAGCCAATCAGATTTGAGTGGATGATTATATCTGGCAGCCTGTGGTGGAATGAGTTTTTTTTCCCCACCCTATTTCACAGACACCGCCCCCCCCCCCACCCCCACAAACACACACATTCTGATTGTACTGGCAACAAAAGCTACCAGTAGTAATACCGAAGTACTTTTTGTAAGCTCCAAACCAAACTTTGACATCCTTTATATAAAGTGATGGTGAACACTTAACACATTAACGGGAAAAATTCTTAACATTAAATTACATCCATAAAGTTTACAGACAACATTCATGACATCATCTACAAAATACAACAGAACAATACATCCCAAAGCCACCAGAGGGAGCCATACCCATAGCCAACTCCAAGGCCATTCTGCTGTTTCCCATGCAGATACTGGCTTGCATCATAGGGAAAACTGACTGTCCAGTTTGCTTGATCAGTGGTCACACTTAAGGTGCCATGTAGACATTCCAAGTGCAGATTTAAATTACAGTACCCAAGAGAACCAAGGCAGCCACCAGCCTCGTTACAGAAACAGTAGTATGTCCAACGGCTGAGACCGTGGTAGCGGAACGAGGACAAAGATAGCCTTTGGGATGAATGTTGCCGTTCACTACACCCAACTGTGCGATATCCACCCACCCGCTGAACCTCGACCCACCAGTCCATTCTCTACCCACCAGCTCCACCTCCACCCACCTGTGCGATCTCCACGTCCCCGACTCTGAAGACGTCCTCGGCCTGCCTGGAGGACAGCAGCTGTGAGACTGTGCAGGGGATGATCTGCTGCGCGCGCATCCTCTGCGACGAGCGGGGAAAAAAACACACACACACACACACACACACGCGGTCCGTTTAGCCAGGGCGCATTTATCCCGCCTCCCGGTCCCCACACCCCGCCTCCCGGTCCCCACCCCCCGCCTCCCGGTCCCCACACCCCGCCTCCCGGTCCCCACCCCCCGCCTCCCCGTCCCCACACCCCGCCTCCCGGTCCCCACCCCCCGCCTCCCCGTCCCCACACCCCGCCTCCCGGTCCCCATACCCCCGCCTCCCCGTCCCCACACCCCGCCTCCCGGTCCCCATACCCCCACCTCCCCGGTCTCCACACCCCCGCCTCCCGGTCCCCACACCCCACCTCCCAGTCCCCACACCCCCGCCTCGCGGTCAGGGTTGATATCCACAAGTCAAAACAATAGTTCCACCTTGCAGTAGGTTAAAAAGAACAAAATGAATAAACATGATTAGGCACTAGTATGCCAGTTTTATGAGGACTAATGGCGCACTTACTCCTTTTTTCTCTCCCCCCTGCGAAGCGGAGGGAGAGGCGAACCCACCCGGCGACTGGGTGTACCCGCCCAGGCTCGGCTCGCTGTATCCACCTGGGGAGACACGCGCAGGTTAACGCCGACAGCCGCGGCACAAACATTTCCACGCAAGCTATCTGACGTCACAGACTGTCAACAGCCCCGGGTAGGTTAGATATCGGATTGACTGCACTGGTAACGTAAGTAACTTAACTTGTCTGTCTGGTTAGCATGCTTCACACCGGAAAATAAAAAAAAACTACCAGCACACTTTGTCAACAAAATGAATTGCTGGCAACACCAAATTGGGCTGCTGTAACTGACCTTAACAGAATCAAGACGTCCCCAGTTGCTGTTATATTAGAAAGCACAGACAATTTAAGTGGCCTCTCGAGCTAGCTAACATTACGAAATTAAAGGATATAAGGCAACTGCAAGACCAATATTTTCAGCTAACTAACGTTAGAAAATAACTAACACAAAATAAACTGACAAACAAGCTAGCAAAGACGCTGCCTGTTTAGATGTTACTTCCTATGCTACGTATCACAATTCAAAGACCGTGGCACAATGGTTGGCAAGTCAGCGCAGTTTCAGGCTAACGTCGTTGCTAGTTTAGCGAACTAACTTTAGCTACGTTACCATAAAAGGAATATCATGATGATAGCTGGCTGGGTTACACTGTTAGGAATTAACTAAAATAAAAGAAAAACAGTTCTACATTTAAATAATAGTTAAAGACCGTTATATAGCTTAGCTAGTGCGTCAATATGTAGCTATCATCACCAATTAGCTGGCTAGGTAGCAAATAACAAAGTGAACATACGCAAGGCCGTGTTGACTCACCTTGGTTCCACATGATACTTTAAACTTGATATGAATATTTAAGGCAATAAAATGAGTTTGCACTTGTAAATAAATTCGCTGTATCGCGCTAAGTTTTGATACAACACCTACACGACCTAGGTACTTCTTATTACGCGCGCTGCAAAACTGAGACAGCGCATGCGTTTCAAACCACCTTTTGCCGCGAACTTCACCGACAAATCAGAACCCTTGATGCTGTGGGAATTCAGCCAATAAAACTTCGTACATTCTTCTTCGTGTGCAATGTCTTCGTTTTCTTCTTCTTCAGTTTCGTTTACCGGCAGTTAACACAGCAAAGGGTGCATTATCGTCACCCACTGATCTGGAGTGTGAACTGAGGAGACTACTTGAGACTAAAAAAAATATATAATAATTATTATTATAATAATAGTTTTGTATTGTATGTGAAATTTCATGCTTCTGTCCCCCGTAGATTTAAAAATACTTTTCTTCCCCCATACCCTATCTCTTACAGACTTGTATTCAATATTCATCTTTCCCAGCTATATTTGCTACAATCATTAATGAAAATGGAAAATAGTTTCTAATTCTCCACAAAGATCATACCTACCTGAATCGTGCTTCTTTGTAATATGAAATGTGCTACTGTGTGACCAAGTCTTAGTCTCCAGTATAACATTCTTCACTTTCCTGCCTACCCATACAACCCTTATACTCATTACATTACATTACATTACAGGCATTTGGCAGACACTCTTATCCAGAGCGACGTACAACAAAGTGTATAACCATAACCAGGAACAAGTATGACGAAAACCCTAGAGAGAAGTACCGGTCCAAGCGCAGGGAACAACCACATAGTTCAACTTGGACCCTGAAGGTTAAACTGATTAACACTAACACAACGAGAACGGCAACAACGCAGTCTATGGAAAAAATACAAGCAGTAGTTAAGACAGTTAATGCACCTAAGTCACCTACGAAACAGCTGCCTAGTTACAACCCTAAGCTTACAGTCATTTACAGGGGGGTAGGGAGGGATGGGGAGAGGTGCAGCCTGAAGAGGTGAGTCTTCAGTCGTCGCTTGAAATGGGTCAGTGTCTCAGCTGTTCTGACCTCCACGGGGAGGTCATTCCACAATCGTGGGGCCAGAACAGACAGGAGACGTGTTCTGGAAGTGCAGGTGCGAAGAGGGGGAGGTGCCAGGCGTCCTGAGGTAGCAGAACGGAGGGATCTGGCTGGCATGTAGGGTTTGAATATCTTGTGGAGGTATGCTGGGGCTGATCCCTTGACTGCCTGGTATGCTAGGACCAATGTTTTAAATTTGATGCGAGCTATAACAGGCAGCCAGTGGAGGGTAGTGAGCAGGGGAGTGACATGGGAGTGTCTGGGGAGGTTGAAGACCAGACGAGCTGCAGCATTCTGAATGAGTTGCAGGGGTCTGGTTGCAGATGCCGGTAGTCCAGCCAGAAGAGAGTTGCAGTAGTCCAGGCGGGATAGAACCATTGCTTGGACCAGGAGCTGGTTTGAGTAGGTGGTGAGAAAGGGGCGGATTCTCCGGATGTTATACAGGAAAAATCTGCATGCCCGGCTTACTGCTGCGATGTTCTTGGAGAGGGACAGCCTGTTGTCCATCACCACTCCGAGATTCTTGGCACAGGGTGATGATGTCACTAAGGTGTCCCCTAGGGAAATGGAAAAGTCGAGGAGGGGAGAGGATAGAGCAGGAATAAAGACTGGCTCCATCTTTCCCGGGTTGAGCTTCAGGTGGTGATTGTCCATCCAGCTCTGGATGTCCCTCAGGTTAACCCACCCCAACCAGTGGGTTAATGGCAAATAAATGTTGACTCTTCCTTTCTCTATCCTGCCATCTCTTTTTTAAGTGACTTCTAATTAACCATTTAGCTCTCGTCTTACTAATACCTTCCTCAATCTGTATTTCACCCAACTTTAAAGTCTGTATAGCACACACATCTAGTACCCTCTCATTGCCAAGTATTCCTTCATGAATAGGTATCCATACAAATTTAACAGAGAACCACGATCACTGGGTTCAGAATGAATTCATTAATATTTCATATAGAAGATCTTGTCTATTGAGACAGCTGAATGATTGTAAACTCATTAATGCTGAAGGGAAATCTGAACATATAACTGTTCTCTGTGATCTGGGCTTTGCACGCCCAAAGATGTTGCCAGTACTGGCCTACGTTTGCTTCAGCTGTATGAATAAATGGCTAATTATTTATTTTAAAGAAACAGCTGTTTTTCCGTTTTCAACATTCCTTGAATAAAGAATATGTATTTGTATTTGCAATTTTATACCAACGTATCCGGTGATAGCCTGACAACTAAATACAAAGGTCGTCATCACATCGCCACTGATGTGGTTAACCATTGCCGGTAACGATCCGTGGATAACAGGCCTATACTTTTTTTTATTATTTTATAGATGTTTAAATATTAAACTTGTATGATCTACCGGTGTTCTTGTCCAACTCGTGAAAAAATACCAGTGGCAGGTAAATTAAAAGTTACATTTATTTGCTTCGAGTAAAACTTAATGGCTAATTCAAAACTCGCGTAAAAACCCTCAAAATAGAGCAATGACGCAGCAAAGTTGCAGGCATCCACGGACCGTCGCGGGCATATCTCATATTTATAGCCATTATACGGCCAGAGCTCCAGAATAGATAGCGGTGTGACCTTTTTTTGGCATCACTCCCTCTCACAGACTGAAGCAGAATGTTTGCTATTAGGACAAGCCACGTCCTGTGTTTTATCGTCTCCTGCAGCCAGAGTTTGGCGTCCTTAGGTGAGTTTTAGTCCGTTTTTTTCAGTCAAGTGCAAACTAAAGGATCACACATTTGGAATCGCGTGTGTTCAAACTTAGCTTGGACAGTTAATGAAATTAGTCTGTATAAAGTAACGTCGCCGTGCTATAGCCTATTGGCGTAACTTGATGTTTCGGAGACGAAACTATCAAATTATTTCGTTATTGTGTTAAAATCCTCAAGGATTTAAAAAAAAAAAAAAAAAAACTTTATGGTTTATAGGCTTCTGTGAAATTAAACTATAATTTAAGGATGTCCATAAGTTACTGCAACTTGTCACCCATCTGCGATTTGACATTTTTCTACAGAATAATCACACAGCGTGCGTCTTTTCACTGATCGAACGGGTTATCACGGCGTAGCAGATGTTGAAGGCAATTTTCTGTTCCCCAGGTAATTTCTGGCACATCACCGACCTGCACTGGGACCCAACCTACAAGGTGACTGACAACCCAGAGCAGGTGTGCGCATCGAACGGCGCGCGGCCCGTAACCAACGCTGGGAAGTTTGGGGATTACCTCTGCGACTCACCATGGGACCTCATCAACTCGTCCATATATGCCATGAAAGACATTCTGCCAGACCCGGACTTCATCGTTTGGACCGGGTATCTGAACACCGTTTATGAAAAACTCTAACGGAAGCAAAGCAATTGGCTAACGGAAAACGTCAGTTGAGCGATTTAAACTGAAAGAGTGAAATAGCCTAGCTATGATATCAAAATTAAACGAAAGGCATTCCTCGAGCCTACGCTTAATATTTTTAATGTAGTGGGCACCGGATTTTCATTTCGACGAAAATGGAGTCCGAGAACCAATTTATAATTTGAATATTAAAAATACACCCCGCACACATTTCCGTCACTGCACGTTACGCGCTTATATTCCTAATTTCACTGTGCTGAGTGAGCTCAGCTGTTGCTTTAAAATTAGCGCATGCTCAAACAAGCGTGGTTTCCCCTCTTTCACAGTGATGACACGCCTCACGTGCCTAACGAGCAGCTAAGCGAAGAGGAGGTGCTCTCCATCATCGGAAACCTCACCCACATCATAAAGCTCGTGTTTCCAGGTACATTTAGCCACGTGATCCAGGGGTTCATTTGTCACGTGAGGAGTGGGCTACCACCATTGCATTACCTGTATTTTACAGTAGTCACACCTAAACACACTTGCGTGGTTCAACATTGGCTTCTGAACTCACCAGCCATGTGTATTTCTTAAAGGTACCAAAGTGTACTCTGCGTTGGGTAACCATGACTACCACCCTAAGAGCCAGCTTCCCCCGGAACAGAACAACATCTATGCACGGACAGCCCAGCTGTGGCAGGACTGGCTGGAGCCAGAATCACAACTCACCTTTAGGACAGGTAGGCCTTAGAGCCGGGGTCCACATGCTCAGGACAGGTAGGCCTTAGAGCATGAGGTCCTGCATTGAACTGGACTAAATGTAATCAATGTGGACTGAATTGCGTTGAAATGAACTGAAATGAATTTAACTGAACTGGAGAGAGCCGATGTTCACCCTGTTCTGTCTTCAGGGGGGTACTACACGGAGAAACTCCTGAACCGAACAGGCTACAGGGTTCTGGTCCTCAACACCAACCTCTACTACGACCAGAACAAACTGACAGAAAGCATGGAGGATCCGGCGGGACAGTTCAGCTGGGCCAATCAAATACTAACCTCTGCAGCCAGGAACAACGAGAAGGTCCCGCTTCCCTCCCCAAGTTGGCCAATGGCTGCACTTGACTTCAAACGCACACACTGCATATCCAATTTCTGTTGGACCAGCTTGATCCTTATTCCCCATAATTTAGACTTTGCCTGTTCGAAGAACAATAAATAACCTGACAAGCCATTTATTCAAAATCCAGTCCAATTTCTGGCATTTCCAAAAGGACTTACAGCACCTGAATTCATTTTTTTAATAATCTGTGCATGACAAAGCAAGGCAAGGCAAGTTTATTTTTATAGCACACTTCATACAAAATGTAATTCAACATGCCTTTCATCGGACATTAGAATAACAGAACAGAAAGAAACTGGCATAAAAAAAGCAGAATGGCATAAGGAAAATGTTGAGGAAATAAAACCCTGCACTGTAAAATTAAATTAGAGTGTATTGTGTGTAAAGATAGGCTCTGACACAGATTGTGGTTGACGAGAAATAGGTATCAGACTCGATGATAAGTTGGCAAAGTGGGTTGAACACGCCTTTTTGACTCTGTTTCTAATCGAAACAGGAATGCGGAAGGTCGCCGCCGTGTGATAAACAGCGGATTCCCGTTATTGGTGCAGGCAGAAGTCTCCATAGCAACGGGGATCTTGGGCACATCATTCGCTCTTTGCCAGGGTCGCTATCAGCAGTGCTTGTGGAACAACAAGCTTTGGGTGGGGGGTGGGGGGTGGGAGGGGGTTGTTGTGGCAGGTTCTGGGGCAGTGCAGAGGGGAGGCATAGGTGAGAGGGGCGAGGTGGTCGGCCAGGTCATGGAGGGGATGAGGACCGTGGGCTGGCCAGGGAGGAATTGGGCAAAAAGGGGTCTGGGGTAGGGGTCTGCAATCCTGGTCCCAGAGAGCGACAAGCTCTGCTGGTTTTTGTTTTCACTGTAAATTCAGCACCCAGTTCAGACCCAAGTAACCAGGTGAAGTGAGTTAACTGTGTAATCACCGCTCTAATTGATTAATTAAGCGTAGAGTAACAACAAGAACCAGCAGAGCCTGTGGCTCTCCAGGATCAGGGTTGTAGACCCCTGGTCTTGGGGGTAAGTCCCATGCCAGTGTTCAGCAGTTCTTTGAGGTTATCAGTGAACCCGTACAGAGGGGAGGCTGGGATAGAGGAGTGAGGGGTTAGGGAGGGGTAGAGGGGTGAGGGGGTAGGGTGGGGTAGAGGGGTGAGGGGGTAGGGAGGGGGTAGGGTGGGGTAGAGGGGTGAGGGGGTAGGGTGTTGTGAGGGAGTAGAGGGAAAGTGGGGAGTTAATCCTCTTAGGGCGTCCAGATGGGTGTTGAAGAGTACTTAAAATGTACAGCTTTTAGGGATGAGGCGCATTAGCAGATTTGTGCTTTGACTGGAAGGAGAATGGAAACAGCTGGAGTGGAATACTGGAACTGAATTGGATACTTAACTCTTTTGGGACTGGAGTATAAAAGAGCTCACAGACCATTGCATCCGTACCTCCTTCTCCTCATGCTGTGCACTTACCTGTCGGTTTCTCTGTGGACTGGCGTACCATGCTGTGCACTTACCTGTCGGTTTCTCTGTGGACTGGTGTACCATGCTGTGCACTTACCTGTCGGTTTCTCTGTGGACTGGCGTACCATGCTGTGCACTTACCTGTCGGTTTCTCTGTGGACTAGTGTACCATGCTGTGCACTTACCTGTCGGTTTCTCTGTGGTCTGGTCAGGTGTACATCGTGAGCCACGTGCCGCCAGGCTTCTTTGAGAAGAAGAGGAACAAGCCGTGGTTCCGGTCCAACTTCAACCGGCGGTACCTGGAGCTGATCCAGCAGCACCACGGCGTCATCGCTGGCCAGTTCTTCGGCCACCACCACACCGACTCCTTCCGCATGTTCTACAGCTCCAGCGGTACCTGCCGAGCTCCTCTTTAATCTGAGCTCAATAATCCTAGACAGGCTTACGTAACATTTAGCACTGTACCCTCAAACCCCTTACACTACATTTATCACTGTTCCCCCAAGACCTGAAGGCCTTCATTTCCTGCACCCCTTTCTTCTGAACAGGGTCCCCCATCAGTGTGATGTTCCTGACCCCAGGGGTCACCCCTTGGAAGACTACGCTACCTGGCGTCACCGATGGGGCCAACAACCCCGGAATTCGGGTCTTCGAGTATGACACCTCCACGCTCCTTGTCCAGGTATGCAGAACGTTTTTTGTCAAGGCATGCAACAGCTCACCAGGTGTAGAGCAGGGCTTCCCAAGCTGGTTCCTGGAGACCTACAATCCTGTTGGTCTTCACTCCAACCCCAACGAAGCCACAGCTCACTCAACAGCTAGAGCAGGGCTGCAAAACCCTGTTGTTGGAGATCTAACGTCCTGTTGGTCTTCACTCCAGCACACCTCATTCAACAGCTAGAGATCTTGTTGACATACTCATTAGTAGAATCAGGTGTGCCAAATTGGGGTTGAATTGAAAACCTAAAGGATGGTAGATCTCCAGGAACAGGGTCGGGCAGCCCTGTAGTAGTGGTCGTTGGAGTGTTCAGATCCAGGCTTGATGAAGAGCTGGATACTCTCTAGACCACTGATCTTCATTCTTGGTCTGGTGGGCCACAGGGTCTGCTGTTTTTTGTTTTAGCCTTAATATTAGCAACCAATTCAGACACAAGAAACCAGGTGAGGTGAGAACTGTGTAATCGATGGCTTTAATTGATCAATTAAGTACCTAGTAAGTACCTAGTAACAACCAGCAGACCCGGTGGCCCGCCAGCACCAGGAATGAAGACCACTGCTTTAGACCAATGGTGCCAAGAGTCTAGTTTTTGAGCACACAAGTACCTGCACACGTGCTTATTTCCATGAACCTGGATGTGCAGAATGGCATGTTTGTGCCAATATGTGTTCGTATGTCCTTATGTGTGACAGTGCTGTGTATCGAGTTCCCTGTTACATTCCCCGTACACCAGCCAATGGGCTGGGTTATGTCAGGCGAGCCAGCAATAATGGGCGTGTTCCTAAAGCATGCGTAACCTCCGCTGGTGATATCATCTCAGTATTAGCGTACTTTAGACCACAGATATCAGTGCTGTCCTTTCGTCAGCAAAAGAGAAGTGGAGATCTCTTACCCTGATAGACTACACGGCCAAAAGTATGTGGACACCTGACATCCAACATGTCATTCAAAATTATGGGCATTCATATGGAGTTAAACAGTAATTCCCAGTTGTAGGTCTATGTACTGAGTACTTGTGCCAGTAGTGACAGCTCCTTTGGCATTGATTCTGCTCATTACCTAAACCTGTTTTGTGTGCATTTATGCAAGTTGCTCTATAAAAGCGAATGTATTGTTATACACTTGACTCTCCCTTTGTACCACACTTTCCTGTTGCTATTAAATGGTTCTTCAAACACTCACCTGTAACTTGGTCCATCATTTCATCTGTTCTGTCCCAGAATAAGGTGACAACGCCTGGACCTCTAACAGTATGACCTGTATCCTGGTCCATCTTTTCAGCTGTTGTCCCCGGACAGATTGACATAATGCCTTGATCATTACCTGTATCACCTGTAACCTGGCCCACCCCTGTAACCGGGTGCACCTTGTCACCTGCTCTCTCTCTCTCTCTCTCTCTCTCAGGACATGGTGACGTACTACCTGAACCTGACGCGGGCGAACGTGGCCCGGGGGCGCTGGGAGAAGGAGTACCGCCTGAGCGAGGCCTTCCAGGTGCCCGACGCCTCGCCGTCCTCCATGCACCGCGTGCTGGGCCTCGTGGCGGCCGACCGCTGCCACCTGCAGCGTTACTACGACTACAACTCGGTCAGCTACGACCTGTCCGCCTGCGACGCCGCCTGCCGGGCCGACCACGTCTGCTCCATCCGCGAGGTCGACTTCGACAGGTACGAGCGCTGCCTGGAGAGGGAGGGGGCGGCGGCCCTGAGCCACACCCCGACGACGCCTCTCCTCCTATCAGTGGCCTTCAGCCTGCTCCTGGCCTCCTACTGACCCCGCCTCCCCCACCTCCACCCTTGAGATCGGCGATCTCAAACTTCAGTCCTGGAAGGGCCCACAGAGTCTGCTGGCGTTTTTATTTCATTTTTAATTTAGTCAAACGAGTGACTTGGTTATTTAAGTCACTCGTTTACACGGTTATTTTAACTCACTGGTTCAGAGTCCATACGCCTTGTTTCGAAAGCACAGACTGGTAAACTACTGATTTCAGGGAAACCATAACATCCTGCAGACCTCCAGGACTAGAGTTGGAGATCCCTGCTCTACCCGAAGTAAGAAACTGACTGAATGGGGTGATAAGTTAGAGTTGGACTATGTTGTTATATCCAAAGGTACACTTGAGATATATTTTTGGTGATGATTTTCTTAATAATTTTGTCTGTCTGTGAAGTAATATTATATTCTTGCTTTCCTACAGCTGTGACTAAATATCTTTATTCTGTCAATGTGATACAAGAGTCTGTAAAGAGAATTGATGAAGCTGTGTTTTTTGAAAGATGCTTTGTTTTTCATATTCAATGGTGTTGAAAACATATAATCTGTTTTTTTTTTTGTTTTTTTTTACCATTTCTGCCTTCTGCTAATCACCACTGTATACAGTGTAGTTTAAGAAAGAAGGAAGAATCTCTATACTGGAATCCATCACATGACTTAACCACAATTCCAACTTGTTAAAAGTCAGGGGCACTTATAAAAAAAACCTACATTTTTACACAAAAAAGTCGACCTTTGATTTAACAAGTTTCTCTGTAAAATAATTTTTCTGCAGCGTTGTGTGAACTGTTTTCCTTGTGAAAGGGTCTGTGGCTTTGACTCATGTTTTTCATGAGCCAATAAACGGGGCATTGGCTTGCGTAAGGGGCTCGTGATCTTTCCTTCTATTTTTTAATAAACTCAGCGAACTGTGATGTAAGCTCTGAGTACAGCACTTACGCTGATAACACTACTGGAAATGCGATGGCCCAAATAATATTCAGGAAATGACGGAAAGCCCAAACTGACAGACCCATCTCCTAGCTGTGCCACACCTGTTTCAACTTACAGTCCTATATCCACATAGGTCATAAAAGTTGTTAATAAACATAATAAACAATTTTTCCTGCCCTAATTGAGTCCACTGCCACGGTTTGGTGAAAGAAAATGTCTTTATTCGCCCAAAGCACAGGGGCTGAGATAACAGTAAAGGGCAGAATCACGTGCGATGCACAATCGGGGGTACAGTTCTCTCCCTCTCCGCCTCAGCTACTGTGTGCAGTGAGCGTACTGGCGCAAAATGGCTGCCGTGCATCATCCAGGTGGGCGGTACACATTGGTGGTGGGTGAGGTGAGTTCCCACTCATCACTGTGAAGCACTGTGAGCATTCGTGTTATGACGAGTGAGGATTTTTCAACAAATAGACTGAATTTCAAATTAAACTCAATTCACGGAATTGAAAACAAATGGCCATCATGTTCAGTGAGCAATTTTTGCGATTTAATCTACTGATTTTCAATTTCCTGTATTTACCTAGTGAAAAAAAACCCTGATGCTGGGCTGCCGCTATTGGCCCCCTGGATATCACATGACCAGGACCTGTTTGCTGGAGAGGAAGGGCTTCATGGCGTTCTCTAAGGCGCGGGCGTGGTCCTGGAGGGGGACCTCGGTGCAGGCTGGGGCTGTCAGCTTCCCGTCCCGGATCAGAGCGCAAAGCTGGACCAGCATCCCCTGCAGGGCCCCCCGGTCTGTGGAGCACAGGCCACAACAACACAGCCTGGTCACATGACCAGGGAAGGCACTGCATCTTAGACATAGCCTGGTCACATGACATACCAGTGAACTGCATCTCAGCCACAGCCTGGTCACATGACATACCAGTGAACTGCATCTCAGCCACAGCCTGGTCACATGACCTAGCAGTGAACTGCAGCTCAGCCACAGCCTGGTCACATGACATACCAGTGAACTGCATCTCAGCCACAGCCTGGTCACATGACCTAGCAGTGAACTGCATCTCAGCCACAGCCTGGTCACATGACATACCAGTGAACTGCATCTCAGCCACAGCCTGGTCACATGACCTAGCAGTGAATTGCATCTCAGCCACAGCCTGGTCACATGACATACCAGTGAACTGCATCTCAGCCACAGCCTGGTCACATGACCTAGCAGTGAATTGCATCTCAGCCACAGCCTGGTCACATGACCTAGCAGTGAACTGCATCTCAGCCACAGCCTGGCCACATGACCTAGCAGTGAACTGCATCTCAGCCACAGCCTGGTCACATGACCTACCAGTGAACTGCATCTCAGCCACAGCCTGGTCACATGACCTAGCAGTGAACTGCATCTCAGCCACAGCCTGGTCACATGACCTAGAAAGGACACATAATACAAAAAACCTTGTGTTCAGTGACACCTGTACTTAACCAGGAGCCAAGCCATATGAAAGAGTTCAGAAGGCAGTTCAGTGCCTCAGTACTGATGCTCACCTTACCCAGGTCGGTTAAATAACAATGACCTAGCAGTGAACTGCATCTCAGCCACAGCCTGGTCACATGACCTAGCAGTGAACTGCATCTCAGCCACAGCCTGGTCACATGACCTACCAGTGAACTGCATCTCAGCCACAGCCTGGTCACATGACCTAGCAGTGAACTGCATCTCAGCCACAGCCTGGTCACATGACCTAGAAAGGACATATAATACAAAAAACCTTGTGTTCAATGACACCTGTACTTAACCAGGAGCCAAACCATATGAAAGAGTTCAGAAGGCAGTTCAGTGCCTCAGTACTGATGCTCACCTTACCCAGGTCGGTTAAATAACAAACCAATCGCGTTCCCTGGGTCGGTGGTTTTCGGAGTTTCGCAGCACTTCCCTCAGGACTCACCCTGGTCGTGGTCCCTCTTCCACTGGGTCACCCAGAACCCCCGAACCTTCACGTCCTTAAAGATCAGAGCGCTCTGGGGGGCAAGGGAGACAGATTGGGGGGGATTTACACCCCTGAGTAAAAATGCAAGCTGTCTGACCTAGGTCAATGCAGGCAGCCAGGTAAGGATAATGCAGCATAATGGTTATTGTTTCAGCTGCAGAACCACCTGAGGCTCCTGGGAGTTTCAGAATAGTGTAAACTGCCAGAAATGAGAGGCTGTTTTAAAATTAGTATAATCCAGAGGTCTTAAATCCTAACCCTGAAATATCTGGATTTGAGAGAGGGAGGCAGGAAAAGAGACAGACAGAGAGAGAGATATATCGACAGCTATACTCCGCCTAGTGGAGAGTTTGTGCGTTGCAGGATCCACTCACCACAGGCACAGTGACGGGCTGTTTGGCCATTCCCCCGTACGTCACCATCGTCCCTCCAGCCCTGGGGAGGAATGACAGGCTTTCATCACGCACATACACGTATGAACGCATACGCACACACGCACGCACGCACACACATACACAAAGTATTCTTTGCACATTTAAGTGCATGTTTAAGTATTCTTCGTGCCATGATAAGGACACAAGCGTGGAGCCACAAGTAGCTCTCATCAAATGATACAGAATCAAACAGAGTGCAGACTTGTGAGCGAGGGGCACTTATACACCAGACGTTACGGTAATCTCCTCCAGCGGTCAGTAAACGTGATTGGATGACAGGACTCACTGTAAGTGGCGGAGCAGCTCCGTAGCAGATTTTCCGCCAACTGCGTTCAGGGCCAGTTTGGGTCGAGGAACTTTCTGGAAAAAGGGGTAAAACAACCACATTGACGACCCCCTGACACAATATATCAATCACCGTGATTCTCCCCAGGGCCAAAACCTTCATAACCCACACGCAGATGATTTCAGTTATTTTTGGTCTGGGCTCAGATTAAGGAGCCGTTTTCAGTAGATGAAGAGATCGAATACCGCTGACTGTGGTTGTGTTTGCATCTTCAGTTCCATTATCAACAGGTCAATTAATTAAGGAAACAAGACCAGGTCAAAACCTAGTATATGGCTGGGCAGAACCAGCCGACCAATGGTGTAACTTCATCACTCAGGGACTCAGTCACAGACATGCGCGGTGTAACTTCATCACTCAGTGACTCAGTCACAGACATTCGCGTTTATAGGGCTGGCCCCACTGTTGCGGTCCAGCCGAAAAGGTAGGATGATGCAAAATCCCTGGATGTAAAAATTACTCCAGAAAAAAAGAAATAAAATTCCAATAAATGGAGATTAATAACTACTCTCCCTCATAAACAAAATATAATAGGTTATTTTAAAAAGATAGTCTAACTCGGATGAACGTGTTATCCAGAGTACCTCTCCAATAACATTAAAAAATACCCCCACCCCCCCCCCCCCCCCCCCCCCCCCCGCCCGCCCGCGTCAGCTTAATGGACCTTAAAGAGCTCTTTCATCTGCGGCTTCCGCAGAGCCTCCTCCGTGATCACATGACCAGCGCCCAGCGCCTGCAGGTTCTCCGTCAGCTGCTGCAGGTCCGGTCTGTGGAGAGAGCGTAAACACATACAGCACATGCGCATACATGTACATGCATACACACCATATATACACGCACACATGTATCTATATACATCTATATACATGCATATATACGCATACACGTGTATACACACCATATATACACACACACATATCTATGTACATGCATATATATACACATACACATGTATACACACCATATATACACGCACACACATATCAATATACATCTATATATATATATGCATATATACACATACACTTGGTCGCCTGCATAAGGACACCATGTTGTTTTTGATATCTGTTTCTTTACATTGCAGGCATTTAGCAAAAGCTCTTACCCAGAGCGACTTACACAACTGTTACATAGCATTTATACAGCATCCATTTATACAGCTGGATGTATACTGAAGCAATGCAGGTTAAGTACCTTGGTCAAGGGTGCAACGGCAGTGTTCTACCTGGGAATCAAACCTGTGACCTTTTGGTTACAAGACCAGCTCCTTACACGTTACACTACACTTTTTTGATACCTGTCTCGGACCATGTTGATGTTTTTGATACCTGTCTCGGACCACGTTGATGGTTCTGATACCTGTCCCCGACCACGTTGATGGTTCTGATACCTGTCTCGGACCACGTTGATGGTTCTGATACCTGTCCCCGACCACGTTGATGGTTCTGATACCTGTCTCGGACCACGTTGATGGTTCTGATACCTGTCTCGGACCACGTTGATGGTGTGGACGCCTCGTGCCGCTGCGATCTGGATGACTGCTTGGCCGACGCCGCTGTTAGCTGCGTTCTGGATCACGGAGTCACCTGTGCACAGGTGAGAGGAGAGGGCAGGTGAGCACAGAGCGATCTGACGCACCTGCTCTCCAAGAGATTTATTTAACAACAACACAATCCCATCCTGCCCAGCTTCTGGCCCTTAAGCCAAAACACAGCGACAGCATCTTAAGAGCACAGAACAGCTTGAATTTGCACATTCAGGCAACCGAAATGATGATCAATATTCTAGATATGTATTTGTATGTTCTTATGTCCTAGATGAGCTGAACGGCCTATTCTCATTATGTATTATTATAGCTCTAACCTCTGATCTTCCAGGACTTGTTTTGTACCCCTGAACCTACATTCTGAAGTTCTAGTCCCCAGTGGTTCTCCACATTAGTTTCGGGGGTTACCTGGTTTTAGGGCCTCGAAGTCAGACAGCATTCTGAAGGCGGTGCAGGGGTTCACCCCCAGCGTGGCTGCTGCCATCAGCGGAATGTCATTGGGCACTGGGGTCAGGACCTCTTCACCGAACACTGCGGCTGTCCGCCACGTGCCTGTACAAAAAATAAAAAATATAAAACACTATCAGAAGCAGGACAGAAGCTCAATAGTATGCAAATATTTTCTTCAAAAATGATTACAGGATACTGTAAAACAGTGACTTACCAAGTCCAGCGTCCCTTGGAATCACCCAATCACCAGCTCTCAGGGTGGTCACCTGACTCCCAACCTCTAGGACCACACCCACCCCTTCATTCCCGCCCACTGCGGGGAGGTCCGGCAATATAGCATAAGTTCCTGTGCAGGGCGGGAGAGGAACACTGTCAGTCATTCCTGTCAGTCAATTAATTAATTGTATGGTTTAGTGAACAGTATTTTCCAGACATACGAACAGTCTGTGAATCTCCGTGAATGTTCCGCCCCGATGTTCACCTTGAACCATGTTGATGTCAGAGGGGTTAATCGGAGCCGCCATCATCTTCACCAGCACACTCTTCTCATCCAAAGCGGGGAGTTCCATACTCGCCAACCTGCGCAGTGACGCAACATAACATTCTTACCACCTCGCATCCGGCAGTGCGTGGCATTACATTAGTTTAACACTCTTATCCAGGCTCACAATTTGGGGAAAAACAGGTGCATCCACCTGATTCGTATGAGCAACAGTGCAAAATCTGGCTCACAACATTTCCAGACCGGTGAGTGTTTAATGCAACATATATGGACGGGTCATGCCTTATCAATGTATGGCCATCGTGTGGCCGTCAGCACATTGAAACAGCTACGGCTCCGCGAGGCAGTTGTCAAAACATTGTTAGAGGTGCAAAGTTTGTAAGCGAACCAGTTATTGCGACTCCTGCCGAGGAAATTGGAATGAAGCGAAGTAAATGCGTGCACAAACGAGAAGCAGCATGCAAGGACGCCGCCTCCAAACTAATGGTCTCTCGTGACACTTCCTATTAAAACCGGGGTTGCTAGACTTACTGAACGACTTGTGCTGGATCTCCGTGGTTCCTGTAGAGAAGCGCCCTGCAGGCAGAGACCGACGCGGCCGACGAGTACCTCGCCGTCAGTGGCCGTCTACAGGAGCTCCGTTCTGGCGAACGTCCCGCGCCACACGCCGTGACCATTGTTCTGCAAAGCGCGCCACCTGGCACCCCAATTCTTTTGACCAGCAGCCCTACGTGGCGTGGAAGCTCCATTTTCAATAAGGTGATTTGAGGGTCATTCCCCCTTGAACCAGTCTCCGCCTTGAACCAGCGGCCAAAACCAGACTTTGTTTTTGAAGCTCATTTCCTGGTCTTGTTCTTCCTGGTTGCTCACTAGCGCCAATACGGTTGGCTCCAGTATAGGTGTTTTCATATTCTAAGCGATTATCAGTGACGTCTGAGCTGTTGTCTCAGCGCGAGGTGGGAGCTGCCATGTTTACCGTAAGACTACAAATAGAGGAGACTGTTTTAGAGGAGATTTTTATTATGATTTAGTTCCGCCTGCGCGTCACTGATCTTTTTTTTAAAAATGTAATAAGTTGAGTCGCACATTACATGCATATATTTATTTATTTCTTATTTGTAAATTATTATCTTATCTTCCATTAGTGTTGGTTATATCGTTTATAACATGCCATGGTCTATAAACATACACTATATAACACAATTTATCAAAATCGGTCCTGGTTCCCCCTGTTAATGCTGGGTTTCGTTCCAGGTTTATCAAGATGTTAATTTTAATTATGTGGTTTTCATGTGTAAAGGGATTATTTACCTTCTTAGAAACATTGACCACTGGGTGGCGATATTTTATCAAGCAACAACAAACGGATCCTTCGACTGAACGCTGAGTTAGTCTCTTCTGTGGCAGACGATTCTATTTTAAACCACGCGATTGATGAAAACTGAATTCTCAGGAACGCGCGTCCTTCTTTGGTGAATGAAATACGACACAGTTCCAATCACCGACTGATCATTATCCTACACCACTCTACTGCCCTCTACATTCACAAAAAAGGGGGGAAAAAGTAATAAATAAGCCACAAACACTTTCATTTACTTGTATTTTTATTTATAAAGTCAGAAGTAACAATAAATTACACAATAATTTACAACTTTCTGTAAAGTAATTTTTCTCTTCAAAATACAACTTGCAGTAACTTTCAAAATTCAAAAGAGAATAAGACAGAGGGGAAATGTTGTACCCCTCCGGTCCGGTAGGGCAGTAGCAGAGTCCGGTATTAAATCAAGGAGAACTCTACTAAGTTCGGAGTTCTGAACACTCTATAGGCGACTGCTTTTGACAGCACACAAAGCTGGTTTAACAAAAAAAATCGTCCAAACCCACTTACCAAACACTTAGCCCTTTTGTTCAGTAGCACTGCAGCCAGTGGCGCCCTATTGGGGGCTTTCCAAGGGCCCAGACTGACAGCGGCCCTCAGAGGAGGGGGCAGGGGGGAGGAGGGGGGGGGGGGGGGTGCCTCAATGTTAGATCTTTTCACAGGGCCCAAAATCCCACGAAACACCCCTCCCTTAAGCTACCATGTCATTTGACTTTATTTACATAATAAGACACGTTTCTGCTGAACAGCCATGATGCACAGCCGATAGATAAGCATGGATCATAGTTTTGAACTTTCACCTTAAAAAAAAAAAAAAAAAAATATATATATATATATATAATTTAAACTAAAAAAAAAAACACCCCTCAACCCTCTGTTGATTTGGCATAACACAATTTGTTTGATTCAGGCCTGTATACAAAATTCAATTCCTCATTCTGTACACAATTAGCTTTTTTTTTCTTCTTCTTTTTTTACTGCAATTATAATTTCTTTAAAATACCTTGGGGGGGGGGGCATATAAATATTACAAATCCAAACTTATCACAACAACTGACTACAACTCAAAACGGGGTAAGGCCCATTTCTAGCCAAGTTAACCCCCATCCACACGCACACAAACACTTCCCTTCCCATCTTCCACCACCACACATCTATTTTCCCAGCCGGCTATTAGTCCATAAAAAAATAAATATCTGTAAAAATAGGCCACAATGCAATCAGCTCCAGGCGCAGTGCATTTGGGTAATTCTGAAAATACACAAATTATCTTCTTAGTGAAGCAGAATGTAGAAAATGCTTTCCTCAGCAGGCACGGATCGGTGGAAAGGGGGGGGGCGGGGGCGAATCACCGCAGGAGACCTTTCCCATGAGCCACCGCTCCCGAGCCTGCCGAGCATTGTTCTGTGTACGAGAGCTTCCAGAGGTTTCAGGTCCCGGTTTCTCCGTCCACAGATCACCGATGGAGCCGCTGCCTCCACAGGCAGAGAGTCGGACCGCCATGGTCATCTTCTCGGGGGAGACCCTTGGCCTCAGCACTCAATCGCTAAGCACGGTCATCACGACAAATCAGAGCCTGCAGTCGAACCAGCATCCAGTGCGGCACACACAGGATTCATCCACACTTCAGTAGTATTGAAATTGGGATCAAATCCGAGATCACAACTCCTTAAGCAGTAGACCCAGGAACCCCCCACCCCCTCCCAAATTCTTATCATTCAATTCCCCCAAATCACCACTTCCTCTTAATTAGCACAGACCCCCCCCCCCCCACTCACGCACTCATCTCACACGGTCACCCAGGGCAACGTGCTGACCTGACAGCCACAGATCTGCCCGCACATTCTTCACCCAAACACAGCTCCTCTGGAGCACAAATACAGCTCTGTTACTGAAATATGCTACAGGCTCCCCACTAAAACTCCCAGGAGAGAAGCAACAACAAAAAAACTAAAATAACAGAAGAACATTAATGTTTGCATAATTCCTTTCTTCTGAAATGAACATTTCATTTAAAAAAATAATAAAAAACATTCTCTGGTCTCCTCAAAGTCATAACATCATCATCATCATCTGCGGTTTCCCTTTCCAAGGCAACCAGGGAGCCCTCCAGCCGCCAGGGGGCGCCAGAGAGCGGCGGTCAGCAGGGGTTAGGGCTCTGAGGCCTGTCTGTCCTGCAGAAGGGTGCTGTGCTGCTTGCACAGGCATCAGAACGCTGCAGCAACGTTACAGAAACGTTACAGAAACGCTGAGAGGACGTCAGGTTCACAGACTGGCCTGATTCCAACGTCCACAGTGCATGGCCTCCAGTGGCCATTTAGCAAAGAGGAACTGGAGAAGGTATAACTACAAGGTTTCCACACAGACACAGACACAGATACACACACACACTTCATTGCATTGCTATTCGATTGAAAGTCTACCTGTAGCCTGACTACTGCTCCCAAACCATTTTCCAAAGGGGAGGAGTTAACAGAGAGCAGCAAGTTTCCAGGCCCCTGATTCCATACAGATGCCGTTGGGCCCCGAGGGGCCCGAACTCTGTTCATTAAAGATGCACCAGCACCACAAAACACAGAGCAGGAGCTGGTGTGTGTGTGTGTGCATGTGCGTGTGTGTATGTGCCTGCACACGCGTGTGCGCGCAGCCCCATCACGTGTCCCAGTCCCACTCGCGGCAGGCGATCTGCACCAGCCGCAGCTCCAGCGCGGCGGCGTCGGGCCGCTCCTGCGGATTGGCCGAGAGCATGTCCCGGATCAGCTGCCTCATGGCAGCGCTCATGCTCTTCTTGCGGGCCGGGATGAGCAGCTCCAGTTTGGGGTTCCCCAGCAGCGCCTCCCCCAGGGGCACGATGTCCGAGCCCTGCAGCACGTAGCTCCCCAGCAGCTCCTTCTGCGTCTCCGCGTCCACGAAGGTGATGCGCTCCACCATGGCCCAGATGATCACGCCCAGCGCGAAGATGTCCGCCTTGGCCGTGTACTGCCCCTCCCACACCTCGGGCGCCATGTAGAAGTCCGTCCCGCACGCCGTCGACAGGAAGCACTTGTTGACGCTGGCGGGCTCTTCCGGGTTCAGGCCCGACGTGGAGCAGACCTGAGAGCGTCGGAGCGTGAGAATGCGTAATGAGTGTGTGTGCGTGTGAGAGACAGAGAGTGTGTGTGTGTCTGTGTGTGTGTGTACGTGTGTACTGTGTGTGTGTGAGTGTGTGTGTACTGTGTGTGTGTGTACGTGTGTACTGTGTGTGTGTGAGTGTGTGTGTGTACTGTGTGTGTGTGTACGTGTGTACTGTGTGTGTGTGAGTGTGTGTGTGTCTGTGTGTGTGTGTGTGTACGTGTGTACTGTGTGTGTGTGTTATGCTTGCTCCTATGGTAAGGGAAGACGCTTAACTCAGGGTTCGGAGCACAAGCGTTCTCAGGTGACGCGTCAGTCGGACCCTCACCTTGCTGAGGCCGAAGTCGGCCACCTTGAGGGTGGGGTCGGGGCCGCCGGCGGGGGTGCGGTCCTGGCAGATCAGGATGTTGTCGGGCTTGAGGTCGCGGTGGATGATCTGGTTCTTGTGCAGGAAGGCCAGTGCACTGCCCAGCTGCAGCATGAAGCTGGTGTTGGTGCGGCGGCTGGGTTTCCGCGACAACAGGTACGCGTTCATGTCCCCCCCGTCGCAGAAGTCCATGACGAACCACAGATAGTAGGCACAGCGGGGGTCAAAGGTTATCTCGCCCTTCAGCGACGTCTCCACCAGCTGGGCACAGGGAGGAACAAGAGACACGGGAATTAGCTGGGGGGTGGGGGGTGGGATGGGGCTTGGCAGGGTGTGGCGTGGGGGGTGGGGGTGGTAGGGTGTGGCATGGGGGGTGGGGCTTGGCAGGGAGTAGCAGTGGGGCTGGGGCATGTCCCATGGGCAGGATGATGTGGCAGAGTGTGTGGCAGTGGTGGGGTGTGGCAGTGGTGGGGTGTGGCTTTGGGGGCGTGGCGCATACCTCCAGGTAGAGGGGGGAGCTGCAGCCGTGGCTGAGGCTCTGTGCCAGGACGTCCCGCTGCAGGACGCACTCCTCCAGGTGGATGATGTTGGGGTGCTGGCTCTGGATGCTGCTGAGGGCCCAGAACTCCCGCAGCGCCAGCTCCACGTTTTCGGGCGCCTGGCACCGGATCCTCTTCACTGCCACGCGCGCCCCCCTGCTCCGCGCCCACGCCTCGTACACCACCCCGTACGTGCCCCGCCCCACCTCCTGGAGCAGCTCGTACTTGGGCTGGCTGCTCACCATCGTCTGCCCACCTCTCCGCAGCCTGGGGGGGCAATTGCAAGGGGTACAGCCCAAAACAGAGCTCCACCTACACTCTCAGCAAAAGCCAATGTGTTCACCAGGCCGACAGAACAGCTGATTCCAACACTTTGCAACTCTGTTATAAAAATGAAATTTTTGCAGTTATCTCTGCCCTTATTTGCTGATGAGCAGTAGTGACTACATGTGAAAAGTGCCTATGCATTCAGATGGAATCTGCCATGTTAGCGAACGACGAGCCTGCTGTGAACGTCACTGTCACGTTGGTGGCGGTACGCATGAGTAATCAAAGCAGGCTAGGCGCGCAAGCGACTTACCTGACCTACAGGTAGCTGCAGCGGTGATGGTCACATGGGCTGACATGTATCCTGGTTAAGAACCACGCCGCAGTTTCCCCCGCATACTCGAGACAGACTGGGCATCTAACTGCCGGGGATTACTTTTTAACCCGGATCAAACGCACTCCTTTTTTCTCGCTGTAAGATTGGCTGGGCGGTCGCACGTGGACAGTAATTCAGGTGACTGCTGTTAAATATTTTCCCAACTCCTGAGATATTAGATAAATGATCTCCCCGTGCCAAAACTCACCGCCCCAGGGCAAGGACTTACCTGATGGGGAGGAATACGCTCGCTTTCAGTTTCTCCTGGATGATATTATCCAATACTGTAACGGTCTGGGTGAAATGTTACGCAAAAACGTGTTTTTTAAATCACTCCCGAGTTTGTCCCCGAACTTCTCATATTTTGACAGCAGACACGAACTGATCACGCACGTCACGTGGACCGATAAGTAGCCGACATGCGTGTCCGTTTCCTCCACGGACGAGGCGAGCTAAAGGTTAGCAGTTTGAGGCAGCAGGCGTTAGCTTCTCAGCACGAGGGATTAACTGATGTGACATTTCTGGCTTTACCGCCCGAGTCATTCCTGGCACAAGTGGTGCCGAAAACAAAATATGGAGGGCGTTGTATAATGATCACGTTTGCATGCATGCAAGTCAGAGCTGGACTGTTTACTGACATGTAACTGACAGCCTGTAATTAGCTGGCTTTATTGCTCAGTTAAAACAGCAAGGGTGTCTTCAACAGCGTGTTACCCAATATCTAGAAACGAAACACATCTTACAAAAGTACATAGATCGCAAACTAGCCTGTGAATTGAAGTTATTATCTCGCCCAGGTTTCGATTACCCAGAAAGCAAGAGTACGCAGCTAGTTCCCTAGTCATCATAAACTTTCCAGTTGCAGAACTCGCCCCTAAACCTCCATAAAATCTCCCTGGTCGTGTTTCCTTAGACAGCAAATATCAGCTCGTCAACTTCTGCGGGGAACGCAACTATCTAGATACCTAAACTGACGTCTAGATATCCAATATCACCAGTCAGGTAACATATAGGCTGTTAAATAGAAGGTAGTTAGCTAAAGGTAAAGCGTGACATCGCTGTGTATGCAAGTTAGCCGTCTTGCTAGGGAAGCATTGCACATAACCAGGTAGCATTAGCTACAGCAGCAGCAGCTGGCTAGCGAGCTCCAAACACAACAATGCCATGCTTTCACTCTTAATGGTCAAACGCCCATAGTTAGCAAACTGACAGCTGCAGTTAAACGTCGCGACATTTGCTTTAGTTAATACGCATTTTTATTAGGCACAAACGCAAGAATAACCTATTTTTCGTTTGGACTTCATGCCGCCCGTCGCTCAGTCGACATCTGTCAGTTTTTCAAACCGCAACAAAAAGCAGGAGAACATAAGAGAAAGCGGAGAATCGTAGGACCAGCGTTCGTTGCCCTAAAAACACTCTTTCAGTCAGACTTCGGATCGCGCTTTTATGCGCAGCGTGTCAGGTGGTAAAAACACCAAGACCACAACCACAGAGTCAAAGAAGCGAGGAAAAAACACTCACCTGTCGCGTGGAATCACCTTTCCTTTACAGCCACATTCGGTGCCTTTTCTGGCAGCCACATTGTTCGCGCCCACCACGCGCGCCCACGCGCCGTTTCTGCGCGAGTCCGAGCTACGAGCGCGAGAACCGAGTTGCCAGGTTTGCGCTAATAACGCACCCAAATAAAATAATCCCCGCTTTGAATATAGTCGGTCCAATTTTTTTCCAGTTTTTTTATGCCCCCATTTTTTTTCAAACAATACCTCAACTAATATATAACGTCAGACGTACACGTACTCTTCTCTCGTACAAAATTCCATACTTGAGAAACATGTTATTTAGCCAAAACAAAAAAGAAAACGCAATCTGGCAACCAGATTTCAGACACTCTTTGGCGCGAGCTGGTGGATGAATTCCCCAGCACGCGCACACCCAAGACAAGATTCGCAACTGCCTGCAAACTTGGGAAACACTGCCCCCTTCCCTTCCCTTTTCTTGTAATTTAATTTTTTTTTTCAAAGGCGGCCGATAAAACTAACACCATTCACCTTTAAGTTGACTATTTTCCTCCACTAAGGCCCTGTTGGCCTCCAGGCACGCAGATTTAAGGTTAAGCCAAGGAACCATACTAATCGTTTTATTTGCCTTTATGAATATGAGAACTGATGAAGGATGTCCACCTGAACACGTGTTTTGCTGAAAATATAGTTTGAATCAGATGCATCAGTGAATGCAAGTACAAGTTCTTATTTTAAATGAGAGATAAAAATAAATAGTGGTAATTTTTGGTGTACAGTAGGCCTGTACTCATTACGTGGGATAATTACAAGCCATCCTGCTGGTGAATGAAATCACAGTGGATGTCCCAAATGCCTAAGATTTAAATTAAAAAAGACAATGAGTATGCTGAAATGTAATACTGTCATACGTTTATTAACTAGGAAGGAAATGTTGGATATTTTCACAAGACAAAACATTCTTGGTCACAGTTCTGTTCGTAATACATGCTTCACAGAATTATAAAACAAATGTAAAACTATCACAAATTCCACCCCGATCAGGTTGTAACACAAGGGGGGGGGGGGGGGGGGGGGGGCGGTTACCAACAGAGTCTAAAAAGGTCAATTCCCCAAAAGTGGGAGTTTTCACAAAGAAACCTTTGGTTTACAGCAGTAAATGTAGCTACATTCGTCGGTCACTTATATACAATCTTTTTTTCTTTTTTCTTTTTTTGGATTTATATTAGCGATTTCACACCAAGAAAAGTCACAACCACAGAATGAAATGTCTCATTAAAGAACAGAATGGATACAAAAAAACAAATAAAAAAAGAGTACCGATGAAAACAAAGTGTAGACGCAGGTAGCCTACGCGAAGGCTGACGCCTAAGAACCCGCCGCTCCGTCCTTGTGCTTCCCGTGAACGCCCTGAGGTCAGCACAGAGTGAAAACTTTGGGTTGCGTTGTGATTTTTTTCCCTTTAAAGCTGAGGATTCGACCTGCTCCGCCTCTCGCTCTCAAAATCTGAAAAAAAGTTGTGCTCGCGACACCCGCGCGCCACCCGCGCGCCACCACAAGACAGGAAACCCACAGCGGAGAAGACACCAACCATGGGCAATCTGGTTTGCATATTAATCTTCCGCTATCTATTTCAGGGAGGGAGACTAGATTAGCAACCTGTCAGTCGCAAGAAAAAACCCTGTCGAGGAATCAAAGGAAACACTGTGCAGGAGACTGGAGAATGTTTTCTTAAAAAGCTGTTCCACTTTATAAAGTTTGCCCGGGAAGTGTACAAGCTGATACCAAAATTTTAAAAAAGTCTCTTAGTCTAAAACTGCACTTATACCCTCTGATTTTCCAACCAAGTTTCACTAGATCACAAAGAAGGGAAAAAATTAAAGAGCGGAAAATATGTGATTATTCTATTACTGTGGAGGAATTTTGCAGCTGTGTTTTGAATTTCAGCACAATTCTCCAGGTGCCTGCAGGTTTCAGCAACGACTGAAAACGTACTCAGCTGTTACCACTTCCTGTTGTGCACAATGACATTGCTGACTCAAGATGATCTTTTTCAATTCAGGTCAGCACAGCTTCATTACTCAAAAAGAAGTACCTCTTCTGTCAATCAAATCACATGGAGGAATTTCAGGTGTTCCTGGTACAATATTTACTCACATGTGTAGTTTGGACAAGGAGGGGCTTGAGGGTTTTAAATGAACTATTCAATAACAATTAAACAAACTCCAATATCACCCAAATGAGTAGCATAGAAAATTTCTCCCGGTAACAAAACTAAAAAGTTTACTGCCATCATGAAATCGCTGGTTACTTATCTGACAAAAGACAAGCAGGGTTCTGTTCATGCCAGTAAAAACCTGGATCATGTGATATTTCACAAGTGTTTCTGTATGTTACAACTGAGCATGCTGGGAGTATACTGCCAAAAAGGGTACAACTGTGCTAGGCTACATCCAGGTCAAGAGGTAAACAACGTGGGACGCTAGCTGTTCTTTACATGTGCATCTTTCTCTTTTCTACACAAACAAACTGCATTCATTACCCACAACGCACCTCTTTAGAAATATAAAATGTTAGCTGGAACAAGAAAAAAAAAAAAAAAACTACAATCCTAGGGAAAAAAAAGCAGACAGTGCATTAAAATCCACCAGATGTGACTGGAGAGGACTCAGTGTCACTTGCCCGTTGCTTAAATTAAGAAACAAACCAGAAGCAAAAACATCCTGAGGTAGACTTGTATAGATTGCGTACAAGAATTTCATCTTGTATTTCTGTGATAAAAAGGATAAAAACCCCACCACCCCAACACAATGACAGGGAACAGTAACGACAGGACAGGGGGGAGACCGGTGTGTCTGGCTGTTAAAAAAGCAAGTCGACCTGACCTGACAACAAGACCGCTTCAAATGCAAAATGAAAGCATCACTCAACGGGCAGCAGCGTAGCATGAAGAATGTCAGCCAGACTCACACAAAGCGTGAGCAGGCGGCCATTTTGACTGCACTTAAAAGATGCAACCAGCACAAATGAGTAAGTTATCACTGGTTCCCCCTTCCTTTGTTCCTTAATAAGAAAACTACTCTGTTCTAACCCCCTTACTAACTACAAAGATTACAGAGAAGAAGAAGAAAAAAAAATCATCATATAATTATATCACAGTAGTATATGTACATTAATATCCAGGAGAACGGTGCAACATTCACCAGGACCACAAGTCTCAGGCCCACTCAACTCTGCCCCCCTCCCTGCATGAAATACACCTTCTTGGAAAGAGAAAGAGTCTTATAAGGAGTCCATTATTTTTCTCATGAATACTGGCATCTGGGGAAAAATGTAGAAAAATATATAGAAGATCTGCCCCTCTCTGCTCTGTTCAATGAGAGATGCACAGGTTACTGGTGAAATGACCCATACAAGTACATATAGCAACCAAAAAAAGTTATTAATCTTGTTGTCACTGTGACTTCACTAATGAAGAACAAGGACTTGTAACGCAGACATTATTGAGAAAGGGGAGCTTATGGACTTCATGGACTTTATTTCTCAATACAACACTGTTTCTGCAGGGGTGAAAGCAGGTCCCCACCAAGCCAAACACCATGTCCCCACGTGACACTGTGCTTCGCTAACAGGGTGCTAACATTACACTGTGCTATGCTAACAGAGCGCTAACATTACACTGTGCTATGCTAACAGAGTGCTAACATTACACTGTGCTACGCTAACAGAGCGCTAACATTACACTGTGCTTTGCTAACAGAGCGCTAACATTACACTGTGCTATGCTAACAGACGGCTAACATTACACTGTGCTTTGCTAACAGAGCGCTAACATTTCACTGTGCTATGCTAACAGAGCGCTAACATTACACTGTGCTACGCTAACAGAGCGCTAACATTACACTGTGCTTCGCTAACAGAGCGCTAACATTACACTGTGCTACGCTAACAGAGCGCTAACATTGCAGTGCTTCCTCCTGAGACTGGCAGAGCCCTGCTGACGGTTGCACCTTCTCTTTAAAAAAATATTGTGAAAAATTAGGACATGATTCTGATGGTTCCCCCCCCCCACCCCATATCACTGAGTAAACAAAATGATTATTCTTCCCTCCTTTTGAGAGATTATAGCCAGAGCTGTAAGCAGGGTGGGAGAGAGGGGACTGGGGCATCACGCCCCCATGACCGTTTATAAAGTCCAGGGTCCACCGGTACATCACTTTACCAAAAAAGGCCGAGTCTCATCTCCTTTTACCAGAGTAGAATTTAAATAACCGTGGCATTTAACAAATTAATTTCATACGGCCTAACTCAGTTTACAGTGCAGACAGTGTATTATGCACTAGGCTTTGCGTCATTAATGCCAGTATGAAATGACCACGGCTTCTGTTGACATGGCCAATCTAGGCTTCAAATGATAGCCACCGTACCGTCGGTGCAACATCTCCATGCAGTTCTGATTCAGACCAGCAGGGGAAGCTACATACACACTGGGCCTATAATGGTACATCCACAGTCCTGGTTTCAATCATAGGTTGTTAATGGCCATAGCCTCCACCCTCCTCCCCTGCAAACTTAAACCCCGCCCTCCCCTCCATAAACCCCACCCCAATCCCACCGGACAATCTGAAATATTCCCTGAGTTTATCAGATTCACGATTCCTGAGAAACGACCCCCCCCCCCAGCTGCAGTCAATAAGGATCTTCTAGTAGATTGATCTCTCAAATTTACAAAGATATGGAACAAATAACCATTCATTTAAAGGATAAAAATAATCATAATAATAACAGTACTAATACAAACAAAACAAAACAAAATGCATCTTACACGCGATTAGTGCAGAGTAACATTGCATTGGTTTTCGCATAGATATAGGGAAGGTTTTTTTTTTTTAACAAGACTCCCAATCTAAGGGAAGCCATTGTAGATTGCAGGAAAATTAAACCACACACATCACATTTAGACTAAAAAAATCAAATCAAATCAAAGCAAATCAAAAACGGCAACAGGATAAAATCAAGGCAGCCCTGGAAATGAGATACAGGGGTAGCCAATCAGGAGGCAGACTGAGGCGATGTAGCAAATCGAAACACGGAGAAGCTGTGATGAGTATCTGCTACAAATAAATACTAAGGATGATTTAAAAGGCTTTATAACAATTATACATATATATTAAATGGGTGGAAAGTCTGTCAGCTTCTCCTGTAAAACCGGAGAAATGGCTGATTTAGTTGCTAGTCTACGTACACCTCCCATAGGGGAGGTCTCTCTATGTCACTGAGAGAACAAGGGAAAGAGACGATGGCCAGGTTCAACAAACATTTCAAGTCCTTAACTTTGAAAAACAATTAAAAGTGAGAACGATTCCTTTATGTCAGAGTTCTGCGAGTCCAGCAATCACTAAAACCTTCTGAAAAAAGTGTGAAGCTTCGGTATGATTGTAAGTCAAAGTTGTGGACAAATGTTGATTGAATACAGGCCCATGTCTTACTAAGTCACTAAGAAATGCACACCGCTGCGTGTCCAGCTCCCAGCCTCCTCCTGAGCCACAGCTGATTCTGCTGAAAGGGTCTACAGCTCAAACACGCGTCCCCCGGGATCTGCGTTCAGACGAGAAACTAAAATATTTCAGCCGATCTGGAATTTAGAAGAATTAAAAAGGGAAGCTGTGATATTTAAAACGATTTTCTCAAGCTTTTTTGTTAATCCAATAAAGCCTCATGTGACGTTAAATGGCAATTTGGCCAGGGTGCGGTAAAATGGAAATTTAGCAGAGAGGCTCATGGGAGCTGAGGTCCAGAGCTTGTGATATGACGTACGATTATCAAACCCAGGACTTCAGCTCCCATGTGCCTTTGTGCCTTCTGACCATACACCTGGAGAGTGTTTAAAGTCTGAATTTAAAAAATGTATGGATTTATATATTTACACTGTACATGCACGTAGACACGTGTGTGTGTGTCTACATGCACGTGTGTGCAAGAGAGAGAACGAGAGAGTATGTGCGTGCATATCTTTGCACGCTTGCGCGCGCGAGCGTGTGTCACTGTGTGTGTTTGTCTGCAACCGTTTGTACCTGTCCGTATTGTTCTGAAGTGGGTTAAGGCATTTCTTTTTGAGCTGAATTTGACCTTTTTGAGCTGAATCTGACTGGCAGAGCTGCTGGGCTCTCTGGTGCAGACCTGCTGTGGTGGAGGAGGAGCAGTGGGAGCGCAGAGCACAGCGGTGAGCGTACACACACAGTCCCCTGCAGCATGGCCCTGGCGTACACACACAGTCCCTGCAGCATGGCCCTGGCTGCAGCCAACTCGGGTTCGAACATTCATTTGGCCCCGTACAATCTAAACAACAATCCACTGCAATGACTGGCAGCTGCCAAAAAAAACCATGCAGTGGAATTTTAGGCTAATCCCTGCAATCCCTTAACCATCCATCCAACCCCCCCCCCCCCCCCCCCCCCCACCAACTCGATTCCCTCCCCAACATGCCCCGCCCTTTTCTGCATCCACCCCGCCCCCCTTACCCCCATGAAAACATTTTTTTCCAAATGACATTCATCAACAGAGAAGCAGAAGCAGGATCTCTCCCGTCGCTCTCTGTCCTGCTCATTAAGCTGAGAGTGCGACAGTCAGGAACTGGGAAGCTCGTCACAAACGCTCTGATTACCCTCGTCCACCCCGAAGACCCACGCCAAAACAGCGAGGCCAAAACAGCGAGGCCAAAACAGCGAGGCCAATCCCTCTGCAGCAGACTTATGGACAAAAAAGATTTAAAAAGCAACAGCTAACAGTTTTCCCCCCGTTTCATGAAACCCAAAGTCACCCTCCCCCCTCCCGCCCAACATAGGAGAAACACTTGTAATGATGGCAAAGCTAAACTGTAGTATTGTAATTAAAAAATTTAAAAAAAGACGAAGATGCTCTTTGATTGTTTCGGTACGAATCTAAGACACTTATCCGCGAAAGACATGGAAAGTCATCGATATGTATCACAACATTAAGGTGGAAGAGGTTGATTATTACTATATATATATATCGCGATACAAAAACTTGAATCCATCGTTCCATTATCTTCTAAAAACTTCCTGAGTGCAGCAGAGCTATATTCCTGACTGTTTCACCATCAAAGAGTAAAATAATATTCTTTTTTTTTTTCTCTTGCTGATCATTATAAACCTGAGGTAATCCCAAAAAAGCAGCTATAAGGATTGGTAGGAACTTGTGGTTGTCTCCAGTAAAACCGTTTGATTGGTCTTCATCTTCCTTCCTGGCTCCGCCCCCCCCGCCCCCCTTAACCCCGCCCACAAATTGGCTTCTCCTTCAATCAGAGCTCTCTGGAGGCAAGGGGGCGTGGCTCTGCTCTTCCTCGTCCCCCTTCAAGGAGGCGGGCTTTCCCTGAGAGCTGGGCGATGATTGCTGTGCTTTGATTGGACAGTTGGCCACCATGTGTGCGATGCTCTGGCAGTAATGGCACTTTTTGGGCTGGGGGGCAGCTTGCACTCCTTGGCGTGGTGGTCCAGTCCTCCGCAGTTGTAGCACCTACAAGGGAAGACATCACAAAAAAAGAGGAACACACTTACTCATCCAGAAGTATTAGACATATTGTGATTCCCACGTCACATTGAGAAGCTTGTAACCTAAGTGGTTGCAAGTTTAATTCCCTGGTGGGGCACTGCCACTGAAGCAGGGACTGAACCAGAATAGCTTTACCTAATATCCAACTGTATAAATTGATCGCATAAAAAAAGAAACTTGTGTAAGTCACTCACTGTATGAGAGTAAGTCACAGTAAGTCATGTGCTCCAGAACCAGGATACTTTAAAAATATGTTGCACTGGAGGTGGGGGGGGGGGGGGGTGCATGTTATACCCCTGTGTTTTTTGGGGTATTTTTTAGCACTTAAATATTTGACAAAACCAGATCCTCTGATGTTCTTAAAACTTAGGTTTGTTAAAAGCAGTTCTTGTTCGGCCTAAATGTTGTGCCCATGCTGGCTGACATTTTGAGATTCAAAGAGAGGATCTTTTATTACTGCTGGTAAAGTCAGTTAAATTGTTAATCTTACAGTACAAACAAAACCAGCTACAGGGAGCTGCTGGTCCTGGCAAAACTGCAGTGTACTCTGTACGCCACAAGAGGGCAGTGTGCCTCCATCGAGTTATTGCCACAAGCTCTGTAAGACGGTACCCTGTTAGCTGACTAAGGAGAAAAGCCTTTGTCTCAACAGGTTGGCGTAACATATAGATGAGCTATAAGTGAAATGCATGGTTTTAAATGCCGTGATTCACACAGGACTAAATTAAGAGGCACAGGGGTGACCTGTCCTGTGCTACAGCCCCATGTCACAGGGAGCTTTTTAGAGGCGGAAGGCCGATGACCCGACCGCGTTCTCTAAAGCGGCGCATTTTAGGCGCAGTCCACACTGATAAACCCGCTCTGGACACCAGCTGCACCCCCTCGTGTACCGCGGGATCCGCTCATAAAAACTCAGCCTGTCCGCATTTCAGAGCGCATCCTGCAAACAACAATACCGCTCGCCGGAGGAACATCTGCTGTCCGCTGGTATTGATCATTCAGATGATTAATTGCGGTGCTTTTTCGAACACAGAAAAACAAACTCAATTTAAAGGCAAACTCGTGCTCCCCGCTCTTCTTTTAAACCTGGGGCGACGCCTCTGACCAGCACCATGGTCCTTATTGTTTAGGGTCAGAGGAGGACTGTGTGCGTACATGTGAAGGGGACTGCAGGAATATAACCCCCTCAACATGCCTACCACACCTTCAGCACACCTGTGACTGAAATAGGGAACGAGTTCAAAAACGTTATCAGGATGTTGTCAAAACGTTATTGTGGCAACCTTGCAAAGTGAGGGAAATAGACTGTGAGAGAATCCTGTCCTACACTTTCAGACCTGTGACTTCAGGTGATGTATGTACGTACAAATGATTTATATTTCCTGTGGGTATTTTAAATGTGCTGCTGGTAGTTGGTAAGCCTCAATTTCCTCTATTTAATGCTGTTGATCTCTTAAGCCAGGGTATGTTGTGATGTGTGCTGTGACAGATGCTCTGTAAAATTATCTGTAATATAAATGCAGTTGGATCTGGTACCTTGATATCCTACTCTAGCAGTAAATCCCAAACTTGTGTTTCTGAAGGAATACTGTTTCAGTCACACCATTACCCCAAAGATGGGATTTCTGTCCAGGAGGGAGAGAGGAGAGGAGGGGAAAGAGGGGGAGAAGGATGCAGTGTGGGGGAGAGGATGAGAGAAGGAAGAGAAGGATTAAGGGAGGATGGAAGCAGAGAAGGAGAGGACAAGAGAGACAGAGGAGAGGATGAAGAGAAGAAAGGGAAGGACGCAGAATGGGAGAGGATGGACGTTAGGCGTCAGGTCAGTTAGCAGCCCCACCCCCCACCCCCACCCCCAAACACACACACACACACACACACACACACACACACACACACACACACACACACACTGCTGAATTGACCAAAAATGCAGATGAGGAAACAGCTCGGGGCCTGGGGGGGGGGGGTATTGATCTGGGTGCATGTGGAAAGGAACCAGCTCTTTGTCTCAATACTGCAGCGTAACCTCTGACCTATGACCCCCCCTCCCAACCACCCCCTCCGATCCTCTCCGCACCCTGCCCCCGCCTCCCACTTCCCCACTCATACACACACCCACACACAAAGCACACGCGCGCGCACGCAGCACACTCCGCCGTTTCCATGGCAGCAGCGACCTCTGACCTTTCTCAGGCACCTACATCTGTTATTAATTAAATGGACAGGATCTCTTTCTTTTTCCTTCCACAGGATGCACAGCACCCATGATGGCGAGGCAATGATATTAAGCTGGGGGTGGAATGAGGTAAAGAAAGATGGAGAGAAAGAGGAAGGAGAGAAAGAGCAGATCAAGCCACCAGAGCAAGAGGAGGTGGTGAGAACAGGGCCTTCTAGTCAGTATTGTGACATCATTGTCAGAGAGATGTAAACAAGCTATACAGAGCTCCCTACAGACTAGTGTATATTTATGACATCGTAAGATGTAAAAAGGCAATATACAGCTAGGCTTGCAAGCATTATAACATCATGCCAGGGATGTAAACAACCAACACACTGCTCCCTCTAGGGTCCAGACTAATCTGTATTATGACATCATAAGAGAAATGTAAACAACAAACACACTGCTTCCTCTAGATTAGTCTCTATTATGACATCATGAGAGAAATGTTTTTAAAAAAGCAACACATTGCTCCCTCTGGGCAAGTATGTCTTATGACATCATAAGAGAGCTGTAACCTGGTGGCAAACAGAATGTCCTTCCCAGCAGCTTAGTCCATCAGAAAACACCTACTCCTCCCTCGCTGTGCTTACCAGCCATTACAGGGAGCTGGAGGCCACTCAATACACCTCTACAGTGATGAAACTGCTGAGGGGAGAAAATCCAATGCAGGCCCGCTCACAAGAATGCCAGGCAGAGGAATCAATCACTTTCAATGATCAGAATCCTTGGGACAAAATCAAACACAGAGTCGTGAAATACACACCCCTTTAGAATAACCAATTCGGTGTTAAAATTCCCCCTCGGAATGAGTGGAGCCAGCTACACAAGCACAGCCTGCTAGAGATAGGGCTGGGCTGGGGCTTCACTGTCAGAGTATGTGGGGGGGGGGGGGGGGCATGGGACTAGGAAAAACAAAAAGAGCCCCTCCTTCCTCAAACGGCAGCGCTCATGCCCTTCAGTGTGATGGGATCACAGCCTCGCTGGACAGGGGGACACACGGTGACACCTCTAACTTCGCCCCTATCGATAAGCGCATATGGGGGAGGAGGTGGGGGGGTGGGGGAGTGTGATATCTCCACGGTATAAACCCAGCAGCGGCCCCCACGGATTTAAACAAACTATTGATCCGGGTCACACGTCAGGCCGACCCTGCGTGACCGTAACCAGCTTGTGGGGGGGGGGGGGCTCGGGACAGGGGGTGGGGGGTTGGGGGATGGGTTAAGGAGAGGAATGACATAACCAGGGGTTTTGCTGCATGCTGTCAAACACACACACCTTCACATGTCTTTGATTACCTTCGTTCACACACTTTAAGAAACGCACGGCTTTGGGCTTAGCGGGAGTCTGTGTGTTGTGAGTACACTGCGGGGCAGAAGCGTGAAGCCGTGCGTTTTGGGGGCGATATGGGAACCACAGACACCTCAGGCAGGAGAATAAGTCCATATGTCCAGGAGAGACAGAGAAAAGCAGACCTGCGGTCTGAGAAAACAGTCACACTGACTGCGAGGACAGCAAACTGTGTGTGCGTGTGTGTGTGTGTGTGTGTGTAAGAGAGTGCGAGAGGGTGTGTGTGTAAGTGTATGTGTAAGTGTGTGTGAGTGTGTGTAAGAGTATGTGTGTGAATGTGTGTAAGTGTGTGAGAGTGTGTGTGCATGAGAGCGTGGAAGTGTGTGTGAGTGTGTGAGTCAGTGTCTGTAAGAGTAGGTGTGTGAGAGTGTGTGTGTGAGTGTGTGCGCGCTCACCTGTCCCCCTTGGACCTGCGCTTCTGGACGCTCTTGCCCTTGGGTCTTCTCTCGCTCCCCAGACAGGGGGCGCCATCGGGTCCGGTCACGCGCAGCGACTCCAGGCCCTTGGCTGACTTCTTAAAGGTGAACTCCACGGCCTCGCCCTCCTTCAGGCTCCGGAAGCCCTCCATGTGCAGCTTGCTCTGCGCGAACAGGACACACACATCTTCCGTCAGGATACACACACACACGTACATCTTCAGTCAGGGAACTACTTCCTGCTCCTCAACAGGGACAATAAAGCTGGCCTCAAACAACTGTGACATCACAAAGGAGTTCCACCAATCATGGAATACATTGGTAACAAACAACAGTACAGCACTGATAGATTTGATTGGTGGATATGCTGATGTGCTTGTATTTACCTCTGAAAAACATTAAGTTGCTCCATTCTATTCTCTAAACTGCATATTATACATCTGCCCCCCCCCAACAATTCTGCCTGCTTACATACAACTTTCACCCACTGTACACAGAGCAAATAATAAATCAAACCAAATCAATTTTGAACCCCCAAATAGCAAGACCGTGAAGTTAAAAACACACCAAGACAATTATAACAAATAATGCAAACTACAGCCAAATAAAAGCATTTTTAAAACGAACAAGAACAAACAAATGTTGAAACAAGGAAATGATTCACATTCAAGGAATTCAGTTAAATCGTGTATGATTATATTGTGAGATTAAACACGAAGTCACAGAGTAATTATTGAATTATTGAGTTATAGAGGCCAGTAGGCATTATTGCACTCGCCAAAAGGTGTCTTGTCGGTCTGGCTGTGTCATGACACACTAAGAGGTGTTTTAATCCGTGTTTATAAAAACAAGCGTTCGCACCCAGCATATCCCAGAATTACCTGGGGTTCCAGCAGACGGGATCCTGGATTTATACAGGTAGAGTCACACAGTGCCAGACAAAGAAAGTACAGACACCTTCCAGTCAGAAATGCGTGGACTGCAGCTACAGACATACATATACAAACCAGGCCTTGTGGTCTGTAGGTCTGTAGTTACAGACACACAGTTTGATTCAGGCTTCAGTGTGAAAAGTGTGGTCTGTAGGTCTGTAGTTACAGACACACAGTTTGATTCAGACTTCCGTGTGAAATGTGAGCCACAGCAGTAGATGTTGGTGCAGTGATCCGCCCCACAGTCTGGTATCGAATGCTGTCTGCGCCGGCAGCCAATCAGGAGCCAGAACACTGCCTGCATCCTCCATGTACAAACAGTGCAGTCCGCGGGAGGTTCTCGCGTCCGCCAGGATTAGCCTGTCACGCCGCTCGCTAGCAGTCCCCTGGCGAACGAGCGGGTGCCCGGCCGCCACCCGCCATCCCAGGAAGCGCGTTCTCCGACTCACGCATGCGCCGGGCCACGCATGACCAGCTCGCATGCCGCGGTGTGACAAGAAGGGGCAGTGACATCATGTGCTTCGGAGGGAAACACGCGCATGCCTGGCTGCAGCAACGAGCTCTTATATATATTTATACATGTACAATATATATATATATATATGTATATATATATATATATATATATATATATATATAGATAGTAGAGTGCTCAGATCAGACCAGAACACATGACTCAGCCACAGGATAGCACAATACCGCTTAGCATAACGCTCTCACAACGTCACTGTAACATTGCAGCAACCACTGTAATCGCCCTTCCTGTCTCTGGGACTGTCTAACGGTATCACACGCTCTGTTCTGCTGTTGTTGTGCGGTGTGCTGCTGCTGCTGTCCTGTACCCTGAGCCACCCCCCCCCCCCCCGCCTGTTTGGGGAGAACCTGAGGACTATTCCCTTTGTGTTTGGCCTGTAGAGGGTGTGGCCTGCACTGGCCACCCTAATGAATGTTTAAGCCCTGAGAGAGCACTGTGAACTGTGTGTGTGTGTGTGTGTGTGTGTATGTGTGAGAGTGAGAGTGTGTGTGAGTGGAAGTAAGTGAGACTAAAAGTGTGTGTGTGTGTGTGAGTGTGTGTGCAAGAGAGAGAGAGTGTGTGTGAGTGAGAGTGTGTGCAAGTGTGTGTGTGTGTGTGTGTGAGAGTGTGTGTGCGTGTGTGTGAGGAGGAGGTTTCAGATTAGCACACAAAATTATAAAGAAAATAAATATTCCACTCCTGTGCAAAAATAAAACACAAAGGTTTGTGACACCCCTCCCCCCTCTATCCCTCTCTGACCCTTTAAGCTCAAACCTGACGGGCCAACCCCCCCTGCCCCCCCAACCCAGAGTCACAGCATTCCAACCCCCCCCTCTCCCTCCCCCATCCCACCCATCCCCCTCCAACCAACACACAAGCAGCACCTCCACCGTCTCTCCCAAACGAGTCCATCTGGGCAGGGCACAAGCGCTGACCAGAGCTGGTGCATTCTGGGAACAGCACAAAGGTAGGGGGTGGGAGGTGGGGATGGGGTTGGGGGGGGGGGGTGTCCACATTCTTAGGATTGTTCTTTGGCAGGCCTGTGTGTGTGTGAGTGAGAGTGTGTGTGTGTGTGTGTGCGTTAGTATGGGGAAAGGAGGAAGCACATCAACAGCTTCCACACCCCCCCCAACCTCCCCCCCGCCACTTACATTCTGAAAAAAGTGAAGAAAATGTTTTCTCCTATCTGTTGAAATGGTGGCTTCGTTCATGCTTCCTGTGAGTCTGTCTCCAGCAATGAAAGGACCCCTTTTGTTACTGGAGCACAGAATCCCACCTCCCACACCCTACCTTCGTGCTTTTCCCAGAATGCACCAGTGAGACCGCAGTTTTACATATCGCCACCATCGCGCAAAACACCTTGATTCCCCCGAAAGGGTAATTCTGGGGTACTGCGAAGAAATGGCTGGTTCTTGGTCATGTACTAACTCAGCACCACATGGGGCCTTTGAATCAAACTTTATTAGTTTGCTGTGTTCAGGAACACTGACGGTAAACAGGGCTGGATGAGAACTTTAAACTCTAAAACTCTAAAACGGAGATACAGGTTTTTTTTTTTTTAAAATGAGACCAGTGTATTAATTTTACGTGGGAAAGTGTGTCTGCTCAATGAAGAAATCACAATGCAAAACAATGAGTCGGCACACACAGGCGGATTCCTGACCTGTAAGCATCAGTGGGGTACACAGAACCCCCAAACCCACTCAGACCCTACAGCACTGTGACCCAACACCACTGAGACCCAACACCACTGGGACCCAACACCAGTGAGACCCAACAGCACTGGGACCCAACAGCACTGGGACCCAACACCAGTGAGACCCAACAGCACTGGGACCCAACACCACTCAACAGGGTAAAGACAACATTCTTTTAGAATGAAGTTGGCAGATAATGTAATGGTGAATAGTTAGCGGTTGTTTTCTAGTTACCTCATGCATATCCAAGCACACTGCGAGCAACGGTCAGACACAGGTAAGTGAAAAACACTTGGAATAGAACAGGTAAGTGAGAACAGGACAGGTAGGAGTGAAAGCTGGGAACAGGTGAGTGAGAGCAGTGGAACAGAACAGGTGAGTCAGATGAATGCCAGGAGTCACAGCAGCATGTGTGGTGCGCGGTGGTACAGGGCTGGGGGGGGGGGGGTGCTGTATCCACATGTTCATTGCCAGCTGGGGCGTCCCAACAGTGAGGAATGAATCTGCCAGAGGCCTTCATTATTCAGGCCACAATCTATCTGATCCAGCCTGGGGCCAGGGTTACACCCCAGGACCCAAAAAGACTGACCCATGTGGGTCATTTACATACAGCTTTTTAAAGACAACATCACTTTAATTAGCAGGGGGCCAGACTGGCTTCTCATAGCACTGACAGTGGCTAAGAGGCTAGAAGGCTTTCTGTTGATTACAGAAAACCAGGCTACAACACAACGGTATCTGTGACAGAACTCTGATAAACAATATACATAAAATCAGTTTATGAACTGTCAAATAGGAATTATGTGTAGAAGAGAAGCCAGTTATCATGCTAGCAGCCTGGTGAGCCATCAAGCACAGATTTCACCCCTCAAACTCACTTTGATCTGTTCTCAAAACCAATACAAGTTTAGAATTCCAGCAGCACAAGCAAAACCAAAATAAATATAACTTAAAATACATAATAATAAAAAAAACTGTTTTTCTGGGTAAGACAAATTGACAAAATGGCTGAATTGCCTGAACTCTTGCTCTCAGTTAAAATGCGCTAATTTTGTTTAGTAAGAGTATTTATCTGAACAGTGAACAGACTCTTGCGACTCTTGCTTTAATTTTATTTACTCCAACTTTATTAAAACATTGACACTTCGGCCCCAGAAAGGCCTGACAACAGGGCAGAAATATCAATGTTTTCATAAAGTAAATAAAATGAAAGCAAGAGTTGCGACAGCCTTCACTGTTCGGATGGATACTCTTACGTACTTTTTGGCCGCACCTGCTTGCCGTCGGTTTGAGCTCTGCTTTTCCCCTTGAATCGCGTGAGTGACCATCGGTGGGGGACTTAACCCATAAAAGCCAAATCATTAAATGATGACTGTGCTTCATTAGCCCTGTCGCGCGCGCCAACCAGAAATAAATACTCTGGGTGTCTGCAGTGAGCATTCAGGCACAGAAACGGCAGTGTGTCGGTAAAGTACCACCAACTTTCCCCCCCACTGCCCGGCAGAATCAGCCCACGCACAGAGCTGTGGTGGATTTGGTCAGTGCGCTGAACTACACCTTCCAT
>CM077284.1:2279329-2326829 GCA_039654925.1 Anguilla pacifica
AACAGGTTTCACACAATTCCGCAGTGCTCTGCAAAAAGCGGACACCCCGATCTGGCATTGTATTACAAATCCAACCGTTTCCCCATCTCACGGACATTTATGGGCAATGATTTTACACCAGCAGCGTGAGGACAGGAAATAAAGACAATGGCTACACACACACACACACACACACACACACACACACACGCACACTCACAGACCTACACACACACACACACACACACACACACACACACACAGTTTTACAGGTTAGAGACTTTAAAAATAGGAACATCATTTTGGCATGCACCTTCATACACATCCATATATTGTTTATACTTTTCAAAACAATAACTCTGTCATGTTGTCTTGTATATGTCTTGCATTTAAAACATTTTTTTTTACTATTAAATGACAAATTTCTTCTTTTCTGAAAGACAAAATTTAAAAAGCAACAAATAAAAGAAGAAGAAAATGGAGGGGGGGGGGGCTGTGCTTACTGGAAAAGCTCACAGAACGACACCGTTTTTCCCGACCTCGCGCTGTCATCCCACTGACTCATTACCTCTCTCCGTTATTCTGGAAGAAAAGGCGCTACATTTCACGGGCTCCTGTGGGGGGCTCGGCCATTCAAAGCTCTGGATTATAAGATGCTGGATTCAGCGGCGTCCGTTTCTCCTGCGGCAGGAGCCAAGCCGTGACACAACCTGACTCATGACACTCCACACAGCGCTTCCCAACCGGTGTGCCGCGGCAGTCTGGTGTGCCGTCAGGCGAGGTCAGGTGTGCCGTGTGAAAAATCCTTTTTTTTTCCGCGGAAGGAGAAAGGTTGGGAAACGCTACTCCACATTCGCTAAACGTGTGACACTCCACGTTTTCAGTAAACGGATTGTCCCATAAGATCATTAAGATCACTTATTAAAAATGGGTTTTCATTAGGAAATAATCTTTGCTATCGTGGCAGGGCTTGTGTTTGTAAAATGCACACATAAACGCACTTTTCTTATGATATACCATCAACTACTGCAACACTACCAATCTATTGTGGTCTCGTGACAACTGGTATTGTATTTTCAGAAAATACTGTTCACTGCTTAATGACATTGTTTTAAAATATATTTTGTAAATATTTTCTATCATGGCAAAGTTTAAATATTTAATCTGTGTCAAAAGTGAGGCACACCTCTAATAATATGTTATAAATAGCTAAAACACAAATCATCCATTCATACTTCCTAAAATATTCAACGGCTACACAATCCTTGAAGCTTCACCTTGTAGAAGTTTAAAATGGCCGCCGCCATCCTGCTGTTATTTTTTTAAAGAAAGCAGGCTTCCGTGCAGAAGAACAGCCCAAAAAGAAGGACAAAAGGAATAGCATTTTAATAAAGCTCTGTTCATCAGCTTCACCTCCATGCGCTCACACTGTACCTGCCTGGATAAATCTTAATTATCGGAAATAATTGCATGCCTGCTATGATTCCACATCTCAATGATTTGAAGTTATCAATAGGTCACCGATCAATATCGCTTACTGCGCACACTGGTCTTTCAACACAAAATGGATGACTAATGGAATGTTGGACGAAAAACATTCTTACATATTTATAAAAAAAGTAACTCACGGCCAAACAGATGATTTTGCTTAATGATGTCGAAGAACACTTGAGCTGTTTTGATTGCGACTAAAATTTCTTCAGTAACTACTCAGGATAAATACATAGATTTATTTTTTAATTGCGAAAAAAGAAACTTAACTAACAGTCATCACACTGTGGAATGTTCTTGACACTCCTGATCTGGTTATTCCACTCAGATATGCATGGAAAATAAAAACGATTTTGTTCAAGTATGATCAAGACATTTTTTTAAATTGTCTGAATTAACTGTTCTCTTTAATATCCACCCACCCCCATTCTGAATTCACATGTGTGAAAATACAGATAATTTCAGACAATTTCTATACTGCAAAGAAAACTAAATTGCATCAAGATAAATGGTTTGAACCAACACAAATAATGTTAATTATTTAATCTAAATCCCACTGGGTGGATCTGAAAAACTGGCCTAGTGAGAGTTCCACCGCCCTTCCAGAATATTCACCGTCAGAAGCGCAATACAAACGGCCAGATGAATAACTGCCATTTTGAAGCCGGTTCTCGCCCTGGAAGCGGTTGGAGATTGTCCGTTTTTCCCACAGGGAAGGGGGGGGAGGGGTGTAAAAATGGGGGGACGCGGAGAGGAAGCACAGAGATGCCCTTTGACCTCCCTGATCAGTGAGCGAAAGAGCCGGAGCTGGATTTTTCGGTGACCAACCACAGCGACCCAATCAAGCTCAAAGACGCGAACCGACCTGTCAATCAGCACGCAGGACAGGAAGTGGAGGGACACTCACGACAAATACCTATCAGGAATTCTTTTTTGGGAAGGAGGTGGGGGTTTTTTTTCTTGTCGTTTTTTTTTTGCATTTGCTTTTTCTTTTAAGACGGGATCTCTGTGGTTATCAGTGTCTAAACATTAGCACTGCCTTGAATGCTCTATTGATTTTCAAGGAATTTACATTTTGCCTCTTGGTTGAATCAACCCCCGTTTACCCACAATCCCCTGAGTCAGCCAAAATAATCCCTAAACTTCATTTTATCCCTTTCATAAGTACGAGAAGGCAACACATACAAACTATTAAGAATGCCTTTCTTTAAAGGAAACACAATTATCATAACCAAGACTAATCCTAATTTAACTAAACCATCTTCAGTGGTCCCCAAATAGTGTTACTTTATAAATGACTTATCTTAAAAGAAAGGGGGGGGGGGTGGTGGGGGGGCAGCACCAAGAGACAAATGGCTTAACAGCTGGGGGTCTGGAGATTTTGGGAGAGAGGGGGTGGGCAGTTTGGGGGAGATAATGACTTCATCTCCTGCCTCTCCATTAACATACACATATCAGTCAAACGGTGGGGGAGATTCAAAGGGAACAGAGAAGTTTTAATCGCTTTATAACAGGAACCTGGGCCGGCCGGGTGGGGGGTGGGGGGCGGGGGGGCTCTTTTAGCTGTGCTAGGGCCCCCTACTGTTATCTGATCAGACGGGGGGGGGGGGTGGGGAGCGGCTTTAAAAACGCTTCACAGCAAGGAAAAGGAAAAGGACACATCCCGTCACTGGACCCCCCTACACCGCCCCCCCCCCAATACCGTTAGCCTGGGTGGGAATGTTGAAGATGTTCCAATCTTCCAGAACTTTCTGCTCCGGCTTTAGAGGCTATTAGGCTACTGTGGATCATCTGCTGTTCCACGTCCCACTTACTCCCATGTGAAAAAACACCGTAAAATATAAATATACTCTCAATCTGTTAAATAAAAACATACTCTCAATCCGTTAAATAAAAACATACTCTCAATCTGTTAAATAAAAACATACACTCAATCTGTTAAATAAATATACTGTCAATCTGTTAAATAAAAATATACTCTCAATTTGTTAAATAAAAATATACTCTCAATCTGTTAAATAAAAACATACTCTCAATCTATTAAATAAAAATATACTCTCAATTTGTTAAATAAAAACATACTCTCAATCTGTTAAATAAATGTACTGTCAACCTGTTAAATAAAAAAATACTCTCAATCTGTTAAATAAGAAATATACTCTAAATCTATTAAATAAGAAATATACTCTCAATCTGTTAAATAAGAAACATACTCTCAATCTGTTAAATAAAAACATACTCTCAATCTGTTAATCAAATATACTCTCAATGTTAAATAAAAATATACTATCAAGGAAAAATATTCCACCAAGTATATTCTCTTTCACACAAAACAAAAGTGCATTAAGACTGGACAGTTCCAAAGGGTCAGTATCCCAGCCTCCAAACACACTCTCTTACGCACACACACACATACACAAACACTCTCTCACACACACTCACACTCACACTCAAACAATACATATAATTTTTTTGATTTTCCAATATATTGTTGTCTTTGTCTTTTTCCATTTTTGTTACTGAAAATCATACATTTTTTTCCACATACACGTTCCTTTGAGCATGAGTGCAGTTACCTCCTCGTGATCAATTTCATTTTGATGTCATTCATCTGGGCGAAAAACCCTGCAGTTCAGTATACGTACATTCATATTCCTAATCTTCCCATGTCAATATTTCAGCAGAACACAAACCGATGCGCTTTTCTTTAAAACCAAAAATATAATTTCTAACTAGGCAGCACATTCAAAGGTCATAAAACCCCAGTTCACGGGTTCTAAATGTGCGAATAACAAGGATCACTGTAAGGAAAGAAACAGAACTATAAAAAACAAGGCGATTGAAGTAGTAATTTAGGGCTTGTTCTCCCTGGTTCCCTTCCTCCCCGGCGTGTCGGTGTGAACAGGGGTGCGAAGTAGAGGCCTCGTAAACCCCCAAGCGAAATCTTCCACAGCAGAGGGGACACTTCCAGGAAAGAAGGAAGGACTCCTTCCTCCACTCCTCCACCACCTGCCCCGACTTAATTTATCTGCATTTCCTATTTCGTCCCAGTGTGTGAACCGCGCGTGGCCGAATGAACACGGTAAAATGTCCAGTGGTAATTCAACCCTTAACACACAAGAGTTGAATTAACACTGCTAAGATTTGAATTAACACTGTTAGTGTTGAATTAACCCTGGATATTTCACCGTGTGTGTGGAGTTTCAGAGGGCAGAGCGGGACGACGAAGGCAGGAGGTTGTGGAGATCGCAGAGCTTGCGGTTACCCAAGATGGAGGCCACGCAGGAGCGTGCCCATGCAACAGAGCTTCCCCGAGCCAGAGAGCTTTCCGTAAGCTTGCTGATGCCTCTCTCTCCTTATTCACCTCATTTCCTGCTTTGAGGAAGTTCATGAGGTTTCAATGGTGTGTGTGTGTGTGTGTGTGTTCTCAACGTGTTTGCATGTGCAAGTGCGTTTGTGTACTGTGTACATATGTGTGTTGAGTGTGAGTGTAAATGTTGAGTGTATGTGTGTGTTGAGTGTGAGTGTATGTGTTAATTGTACCTGTGGGTGTTCAGTGTGCGTGTGTGTGAGTGCGTGGGTGTGTGTGTACGTGTTGAGTGTATGTGTGTGTGTTGAGTGTGATTGTATGTGTTAAGTGTACCTGTGTGTGTTCAGTGTGCGTGTGTGTGAGTAAGTGTGTGTGTGTTCTCAGCATGTGTGCATGTGCAAGTGCGTTTGTGTACTGTGTTCATACGTGGGTTGCGTGTGAGTGTAAGTGTTGAGTGTGTGTACGTGTTGAGTGTATATGTGTGTGTGTTGAGTGTGAGTGTATGTGTTAAGTGTACCTGTGTGTGTTCAGTGTGCGTGTGTGTGAGTAAGTGTGTGTGTGTGTGTTCTCAGCATGTGTGCATGTGCCAGTGTGTTTGTGTACGTGTGTACGTGTGTGTTGAGTGTGCATGTGTACTTGTTGAGTATATGTGTGTGTGTTCAGTGTGTGTGTATACATGTTGAGTGTATATGTGTGTGTGTGTTGAGTGTATGTGGGTGTGTATGTGCGTTCAGTGTATGTGTGTGTGTGTGTGTGTGTATGTGTTGAGTGTGTGTGTATGTGTACGTGAGTGTGTGTGTGTGTGTGTGTGTGAGTGTGTATACATGTTGTGTGTGTGAGTGTGTGTGTATGTGTACGTGAGTGTGTGAGAGTGAGAGAGAGTGTGTGTGTGTTGAGTGTATGTGGGTGTGTGTGTGTGTGTGTGTGTGAGTATACATGTTGTGTGTGTGTGTGTGTGTGTATGTGTATGTGAGTGTGTGAGAGTGAGAGAGAGAGAGAGAGAGAGAGAGAGAGAGAGAGAGTGTGTGTGTGTATGTGTGAATGCTGGTTTGTGTAAAAGGCAGACAGGCCAATCCCAGACTAACTCCCTTTAAAGGCTGCATTCCAGGTCAGTTGTACAAACTCACCCCCGAGTGCTGCCATTTTAACACTGGGATTAAAGTTCAGCTTCTCTGTCTTAAATCAACACTGATAGAGAGAATATTTTACACTCACCCAGTGCATTTCTTCCATTTAGAACTAGACACACTAATACTGGACATCGTAATGTGTTATACCCATATACAAGCCTGAACTTTGCTTGCCACTAAAAAATGAACTTTTCAAATCAAACCATATTTTATGCACTAATTTTGGTGATGTCTCACTTCACTAAATTGTGTATATAAAGAGAAAAAATTTAAAAAGTGTGTATACTAAATCGCGGCCACACTGACACTGGAAAATGCTGATTGTAATTTTCTTCAGAAATTCAAAATAACGCTAAATTTGTTTGACTGGTTATTTAATGCTGTCTCGAGAAAATCCTTCCACCTAAAGGCTCCCTGTTTATATACTTCTCCTCTAATAAATCTAATCGCGACAAAAACACATTTATTTTTCCTGAAGTGCCACATCTATGCCAGTCGTGAAGCACTTAATCACGTAACGACATACGCAGCTTCGAGTACTTCCAATGCACCGCGTAAACGTAACTGCAAGGTAATGAAGCAGCGCTAACACTCTAAAATGCAAGAAAGACACGTTTTAATATGAGATGCGTCTCTTGAGTTACAAGCAATATCCCATCAATTATAAGTGCCACTGTGTAGTATTGACGGATGTTAAACCTTCAACCCTTCCACCGCTCACATTCAATTACCTTTCCATCACCTTCTAACGTGCGCAAGCAATTCATCATTTATACCTGAGTCCTATGACTGCGTCAATGGTAATGCAATTGGCAGCAAATGAATTCACCCCGCGCTCATTTGCATCTAAAGAGTTATCCAGCCCCAAAACTTCGCCTTATTCAGGTTCGCCTTATTAATATGGCGCAGAGCCAGAGAGAGGTTATTTGCCACCACAATACAACGAAAATAATGAAAACAACATGTTTTCCGTTGGCTACGGTGCACATATCTAGGGCACATGAAGCGCACGTGATGATATAACCGCTAACTAGGAATTCATTCCGACGTCAGAACAAAACTTTGAGTTCACGAAACAAGCCATTATATATCACGGCAGCACAATTTTTCCTCGGCGAATTTCGTTAGCCATCAAACGCACGCGTGCGTACGCGATAATAAATTAATGACTGGGATACACTAGAGGGACACAGTGATTCACAATTTGAACTCGTGTAGTAGTAGCTAGGCTAGTATAGTTAGCCGCATCTCCGTCTCCCTCTCGCGTGCCGTGGGATGCGGACTCGCGGCCTCAGAAGCTACAGTGCCTCGGTGAGCTTCGGCGGCTCTCGGGTCACATTTACCTGGTGGACGAACACGTCGACGGGGGCCTCGAGCGGTGTGCCTTCCCGGTTCGTCATGGACAGGAACCCGAAGCCCATCCGCACGTTAAACCACTTGCACACGCCGCTGCCGTGGAAGGGGCGCGAGTCCTCTTCGGTGCTCGGCCCTTCCTCCTCTTCGGTCTTGGAGCATCCCCCTTCAGAAACGACAGAGCGGAGACAACGTTAACGGCGTCCTTCTCTCGCTTTCAAATGACAAAGGCGCCCACAGCTCCGAATGCCAAGAAATCAAAAGAGTTTTTTTTTTGCTTTCAGAAAAATTACGAACGCAACAAACAAATCCTTACGGTCCCCGTTGTCTTGTTTAAGCGTAACGCCACTCTCCTGCTTCGACATGGGTTACCAACGCAATGAATCGGCTTCTGGAGTAAAATTCGGAGTCTTCGGCACTGCAGTTCAAAACAGCTGGCTCTCGTGCGCGTAAGCGCGAGAAAAACGCTTCACAAATAGACAACGTGCTTTCTTTAGGAAAAATAGAAAAGATCTGATCTTCAAAATTTCATTACTGTGAATGTAAACTTTACCTAAGGTTGCTTTCAATATTTATTTATACATCACAATGTATGTTATTTAAACTGTTTAGTAGGTCTACAGTAAAAAAAACTTGCATTTTGGAGAAATTGAAAGTATAAAAAAACTGCAAAAATGTACAGAATATAATCTAAGTACTATGGACTATAGGGAGCAGAGACTGACAGGATTTATTTACTTATTCCGTGGCAAAAATTCCATAAATCAGGGTATGGTAATAATCGATTAAATTCCGCAAGCCTCTATTTCGAATGATTTGGTATTGTAGCCAACTTGTAACTAAGTGCATTCCTCCAATTACTACAAGGCAAAAAATACACGCGCAAGGACGATTATTTATATTAATATACACAGAATTATTTACTTTATTTCGCCTAAAACAGTATATGTTTCAGCGTAGAAATGTAGGTTATACAAAAAAGTAAAACAAAGACGCTCAGTAAATTAGGCACAGGAACGTGCAACGTGAAAAGAATGAGCCTCGAGCAGTTAGCCACATTGCCAGAGTTCAAACCGACAATTTGACTTTTAGATGCACATATTACTACTTTAACACAAACTCCCACGAACTGCATATATAAGACACAAACCAAACATAAAATCAATGGACACCACTGCTTAGTAAAATAAGGCGAATTCTCATACCAAAGCAGGCTTGTAGATTTACTGTGAAAGTTTTAGAAAAACAGACGGTTTCTCACAAGGTGACTTTCGCGTTCTGTTCACAGTCAGATAAAAGTGGGAAGTTGTAGGCCTATACATTCGCAAAGGTTTTCTGTTTTTATGCAGCTATCCGTGATTTTTCACACATTCCGCCAAATACACGCCTTTCATTAAATAATTACTTGCGATACCTGTGAATTCCTGGTTGGAAACAGAGCCCATCTCGCTCTTTCCTCGAGTCAAATCAAAGCCCGAGACACCGAATCCTGCACTCGCTGCGCCCTTCCACTCCGCGCCACTCTGACGCGCGCGCGTTAAAAATCAAAAGGTCTCGTTTGAAGGAGGGAAAGTCGGAGAAAGAAACAAACAAAGGGGTTTGGCAACATCTTCGGCCCCCTCAACAATGTGAAGTGGGAGGGCCGCGGGGGAAGGCTTCGCAGAGGAATCCCCCAAAATCTAAAACACAATGCGAGGAAACCCAACCCCCAGATCGCCACATTTGTCTACCTCACACCTCCCCAAAAAAGCGAGACCCCACCATCAAATAATCACAGACATCTTAAATGCCAGAAATATACCTTCTGCCATGGGCGAATTTATCCAGGGTATCCTGTGGTTTATCCAGTAGAATATGCGTTGAATAGTTCCTCTTTCTATTTGCCCCTGGATCCAGCTAAGCAGAAGAACGCGTTTTTGGTCCTAGCTCACAAGGTGATTTTTTAAATTTGTTGGTCATACGGCCTCTCAAAACTGGCCCCTGCCCTCACCTCTCTCTGTTTTCTCTTTTCTCTCTCTCACTCACTCTCTCCCTCTCTTTCTCCACATCTACCACCCCCACTCATTTCGGTCAAGTCCACGTGATTCTCAATTACAATCTCCTTCTCTGATAAATTACACATTCCTCGGTGGAAGGGCCCAAATTTGGGAAGTAACCAATCACAGGCCGGGGACCACCTAGCAGAGCGAGGCTGGTGGGGGGGGGGGGGGGGGGGGGGGGGGGGGATGCAGGTCGCCCAACCCCCGCCAACCCCCCTCCCACCACTACCACTCTGTCCTTGGACAGTATTTAATGACCATCTTCCCCCACTTTGTCTTCAAGCAATATGCGTGTAGCTGTTCATTTTGCCGGTCAGCTCTGCCGAGGCCGTTCTAATGATTAAAGCCCGTCAGTCCGCATTCCAACCACAGCCTTAAACAAGGGAGCAGCGCTTAAACAAACAGTATCTATTTGTTTTCGTACAAAACAAAATGCGTCCTACAGCATCTAGGTTGTTGTTTTACTATAGCTCAGAATTAATACATTTAAAAAAGAAATTGCCTATTACGCGTGCGGCAGGAATACTTGCACGAGTGGGCTTTTATTTATTGATGCTCCATTTTTTAATTCTTACTTAGATATATGCTGCTCATAAAATAATTTACTGTGGCCGCATTTACGAAGAACCCATGTTAGCATTTCATACGAAAGAAAACGAAGAGAATGATGAGAATGACACATCACTTAAAAATATATTTAAAATATGTAAGCAAACAAAAAGCAGCAGGCTTATATGACGTTTATTTTTTTTGGGCGAAAACATTTTTCTTGATAAAAAAAAAGAGAAATTGTAAATAGCCATTATTATTCTCGATTATGAAAATGTAATAATATGCCATTTAAAGAGACGAGACAGGTATGTGTACTTGTGTGTGCACAGGCAAAAACGTTTTTGTCGTGTTAATCGTGTTTGTGACCGTTGCTCGGAGCACGCGAAGGCCCATATTACAAAGCCATCAGTCATTTAAATCTGCGGTCACCCGCCCCAGTGGTGCCGACGCTTGCAGATGTGCACGGACTGTGGGGCGCGCGAAATTGGGTGGCCCTCGAGACGACGCTGCGCAGCCTGGGGTGGGGGGAAGGGACGCGATGACCGCGGCGAAAGTCGGATGTCACCCGCCCTTCTGCTCTCTCGCGCTTGGCCAGAATCGGACAGCTGCCACACACAAGCGGACAATGTGTGACAACAATATGTCTTCGGCTGACGTTGTAGCTAAGTCAAGTTGGTCTATAGATGAAACAGTCCACACTTAGACTAATAATGAAAACGAAAGGCAATAGCTATTTGACTTGTTCGGTTAAATTTTATTTTTAAAACGAGAAAAGTAGCCTTGCCACCAAAACTGGACTTGTGATAGCTAGGTACTGTGGGACTTTTCACGATCAAACGAAAGAAAGCGGTTCAAACGAATTCACCGATCAATAGTAATTGATCACATCTATTAAATCGTTTGAACCCTTTCAAGTAATTAGACAGAATTTTAAAAAATAGCGGCAGGGCAAGAAATTTCTTGAGGTTGAATAATAATAATAATAATAATATTATTATTATTATTATTATTATTATTATTATTATTATTATTATCAATAATAATAATAATAATAATAATAATAATAATAATAATAATAATAATAATAATAATACAACAATAAGAGGAAGATTAAGTAGAAAAAGAAGAATTGCTTTTTAAGAGAGCATGCCGGCAAAAAGGTTTTGGTAAGCCTATTTATGTATCTCAATTAGGCTACAGACAGCTAAAAATCCATTTTAAAAATGTAATTTTCGAACGTCCCAGATTTTAACAAATATACTAATCATACAGAAAACATGATAAGAGAGGACGACGAATAACTGAAATACCAAACTGAAAACTATAAGCAGAGGACCACGACGGGCAAAGCAAAAACCAAGAGGTTACAGGCGCAGCAATCTCATGGTTATTGGCTCGCAGTCTATTTATTTATTTACTTTTTTATCGAATACAATATGAAATTCCGTGTGGTAGGGCACCATCTTGTTTAAAAGCCTCAATTAAGAATCACTTCAGTGTCAATTCGCCGTGTGGAGAAGTCCATGAAGGCAAACAATGAAGATGGTGACAAACGACAGGAGGCGCACTTTTTTGCCAAAGCGGCGCCCATTCACACCTTAAATCCCCTTGTGAGACCATGCCCCCTAGTGGGTAGTTCAAAACGCACACTCGGGGCAGCTACGAAATGCGCAAAAATTAGCTGCGTGAGTTTATCTTAGCAGTACCTGTAAATACCACAAGCCAGCACACCCGACAGCCACTGTAAGATTAATATCTCATGCAGATGTTAGGCCTCTAGCCTCCCAGAACGCCCGGGACCACCGCTGTGCTATTACCCAAAGCTGCGAAGGACGGAGTTTTATAATGCACATTTAAGGCATATTTTGCAAGTGGCTTGTAGAGCGGAGAAGTGAACTGTTAGCACCTATGCAGGTTCCCAGCTCTCGGTAAAATCACACTTTTTAAGGACCTTTGGTGCTTTAAGTCAAACCAAAGTATCTAATTTGACATAATTAAGCAATACAATTAAATACAACGCCAATGATGCACAATGCCGCTCTGAGTCCTAATCAAAGACTATTGAATTAAGATCAAAGACAGAAAAAAAATCTCAAAAACAAGAAAGTGAAAGAAAATAAACATGTCCCGTACTTAATAACTTCTTGAAGCGATACGGGTCCTGTATTCATTCATCTGCATTTATGTACGCTATGAACTGTCCTGGCTACTTAACAAATTCGATTATTTACAAGAAATCCCAATAAAATACATCCGACGGTAGGGCTGCCCACCCTTTTCCTAGAGATCTACCGCCCTGTACGTTTTCACTCCAACCCTAACAGAGCACCTCATTCAACAGCTAGAGATATAGGTGAGCTGCTAATTATTGGCAACATATGTGCCAAATTAGGGTTGAAATCCAGTTGATCTCCAGAAACAGGGCTGGGCAGCCCTGGCTTCTAGAATTCCTACATTTCCAAGACCGCGCGTGCCCTACCGGGCACACCGAACAGCCTGAGAGCGATGTATTTGTAATTTTAACAGTATTTATTGGTACATCTCCCGGTTAACATTGGCACGATAAAAGTTAAATAATGATGCTATAGTTATTTTACCATATCTTCCACCCCTATACATTATTACTTAGTAGGGATGTGCAGTGACCTTTTGAGGGACAGGTGCAAGTGGAAAAAGGCACATCAACCTAGAAAAAAGCTATTTTACGCACACGCAGTTATTTTATGGAACATATTTTATCAAAATGAATGACTCAAAATTCATAACTGCAACAATAAAAAAATAAAAAAATTTAAATCCCCAAATCAAAGGGGCACTTGCGGGAAAAAGGGCTTCGGACAAAACCCGTTGAGGTGACAGATGAACTAAAAAAAGTCTACCTAACACAACTTGGTGAAATGGTTAATTGATTGATTAATTGATTGAATTATTAATTGAAGTAAGTTACCAATAAAATATGTCCCCATAATCTATGCATGTACGTACAGCAAACACCCACCGGAAAACATCGATTACTCTGGGAAAAAAATGAATGCGAGAAAACATGTTCACAACTGTCGCATTCAGATCGACCAAATATCAATAAAAAATAAATTCAGATAACAAAAATCAATTTCGCCTTAACTTTTTATTATTGTTTTTAATCAATTTCCTAGAAATCTGTTCTTACGAACTACCGTCATGAATGTTTATTGTTTACAGTACATTTACCATATGCACATATGCAAATGCGACATGTCGATAAAACAAATGGTCCGCAAAGAACCTGGCTCTGGGGCGGCAGCGTTGTTTTATCCTTGAGAGACGGCTTATTTAACCAAAGTCGTTTGAATTCCATTGTATCATTTAATTCCATTATTAATTTCAAAACAAAAGTGGCAAAAGCATTGCAACACCATCAAAGGTTTATGGGCTGCTGCTGCTAATAATAATAATAATAATAATAATAATAATAATAATAATAATAATAATAATAATAATAATAATAACGTTATGATAGTTACAATTCAGTTTGTCAAAATAAAATACAAATTCTAAATAAACTTCTACAGATTACTTTCATTTGTACAGGTCCAATAAAGAGCAGAGGTGGGTTTCGCGAAAGGTGTCGTAGCCCAAAAGCCCAAAATCTTTCCCAAAACTGTCTCTTGAGGAGCGTCGTGAGTTTCACGAGGGCTTCCGAAGTGTCCTGAGATTTGAAGAATTTCACGAATGCGACAGTGCCGACATTTGGAACAGTATGTGTAGCACAGTATCCACGACTGTAAATACAGAACAGAGAACTCAACCCATCGTTGAGTTATATATCCGAGTAACATTATTAGATTATAACATCGGTGGATATTATTCTTGCATTGTTTTGGATGCTGGTGTCTCGTCGTGTGTTGATAATGGGAAGACCGCTTGGGACGTTGTAAGCATATCACTTTAGATATTTTAGCTGTTGGAGACATGACCAGAATTCATTCCGTTTTCCATGATAACATTTTTCGACTGGGGAGGCCATCAAGATTTTAAGACATTTTCGTTTCTAAATGAGTTGCTACAATTAATGGTAGCAATGGCTGCACTTTTAGCTTAAAGTCTTTGATACTTGGACTCAATATATTTGAACTTAAAACTGATTTTTATTGCCTTGTATATATACATCGAGTAGATGAAGTTATCGTTATTTTGTGGGAAATGATAAAATATTGCAATATAATGCTAATCAATATAATCAATACTGCTTTGACAGCTTGATTAGTCCAGTCGTCATTTTGGTTACGCTGGGCGAAGGCGGGGTTTTCTAAGAGTGTCTTCAAATAAGAGATCTGCGACTTCAAGGCATGCTTTCGGAAAACGCTGCCATATTTTCACGATACATCTCTTAGAAATATTTGAAGAATCTTGCAAAATCTCAAGATGTGTCTTTAACGGGAAAATTAGACCAGTTCACTGAGAACGGAGAGACAGAGAGTAATATGAGTGGAGATGCAAAAAGGAAGTCATTAAATTATTTCCACAACATTGTGGCAATGCATTATATTTTGGAATGATGAATTTAGTCACCATAGTACGCTGTTAATTCTTACTTACTAAAAAATTAGATTTTTTCTTCAGATTATTCAAGGTCAAATTCAACATAAATTACACGTTTTTTCAAATACTTAAAAATCGCCATATTATCACAAATGTAATTTACAGAGCCACCCGTTTGCTGATTTTTATTTTAAAGACAACAAAATATATAAGTAATTCATTTTTAATTCCAATTTTAAATAAAAAATATGTAGGTAGCCTAAAACATATGTAGGTCTAAATAATTCAAATATAAACAAACAAAAAACCCACATAAAATACCACATCTTCAGGCGTCTATGTTTTCAATTTGAACAGAAGGACGTCAGTAGTTTAAATGGCTTGATAAAACAATTTAGACACAGGAAACGATTGTATAACTTAACTTTAAAAATTGTGGATATATATTTCATTTACTGTAAAGCAAGCATATATATTTTAAAACTGACTCTTGAGTCCTAATATTTTTTTACTTGTGGTTAACGTTCTATGTCTTAAGAGCATTAGGCCTACTGATAATGCACCAGATCCCTTGTAGAAATCTAATGTAAATCAATGTTGGCTTCATTTGAAATGGTTATTGTTGACGTAATACGTAAACAGGCCAACTGTTTACGTATTGAACCAACATACTCACCACAATATAGAAAGTCGCAACTGGTTGGACACATCCCCGCGCCAGAGCCAAAGCATGTATTTCAAGCAGACGTATTTTAACTTGCAAATGCCAAGAATATGATGTTACTCCGGAAAATGTCGACAAACAAGACGCAGAGAACGTTTCTAAACGCAAGCGTTTGGTGTCTTCACAACAGAAACTGCATGCCAAGACTGAGGAACTGCCTTTCTACCAACGCTTCTGTCGCTTTTTATAGTCAGGACGAACCGCCAATTACACACTGAAATTTGAATAAAGCCAGTTGAGTCAGAGCGGTAGATAAATGGAGAAATGTTTATAATCTGTACACCAACTGTTACGCGTATAGAAAAATTCCTACGAGCGCAAAGCCGCAAAGTTTTAATGCGCAGATGGTCCCTCCGCCCCATTGTGATAACGCAACAGGCCGTGTCCACTTGCCAATTAGCGTCAATTAAAAAAGGCATCTGCTCCAATATAACTTGGCCAAAGTCAGGTGGTTTCAGTAAGACAAAAGAGGCCTCGAGGGGACCGGTTACAGCGGCTGCTCACCTGTTGCCGTGGTCGCTTAGCAATAGTCCAACAACTCCGGCGAGGCCCGCCTAGTCTGCCCGTCAAGACCTGAGTCACGGCGAAGAAGAGAATGGTAAGCGGTTTTTTTTTCGCGAGGATACTACAAGTAAAACCGCACAGTGTGAATGGGACCGGGCTCGGTGACACAGCCCGGAATATGCGCCCACGTGGCAGCTGGTGCCCACGAGCTAAATGTGCCCCTCAGGTTCTACCACCTGGACATTTTCCAGCTACAGCTTGTAGGCATACCTGTAGTTTCCCACAAGGAGATTCGTGTAAACTCTTAGGTTTAGAAAACTTAATTGGTTTGTATTTTTTGTTGATGACGAAGAAAGAAAGTGGTACTTAAGTTCACTGCAAATACAAATTTTATTTATTCCGAAGGCCTAATGCTTATCTCCGAACACACGAAATACCGTCTGAATAAACGACAGCAACAATACAGAACGACTACAGCTCGCATTCAATAGAAAGTAAAAGTTAAATAAGCGGCACAAATGCTGGTCGAATTAGAGCCAGCTTCTCGTGCCCTCAAAACGTGTATTCCCTCGGCAAGGCCTTATTAGGAGCTAGAATATCCAGAATATTTACGGTATATTAAATATGTTGCTAAGACAGGCACGTGCCTTCTCAAAGCGGTGGCCCGTATATTATTGTGAACCTAGAAAACACACCTACTCTAATTTCGCACAGTCCCAGCGATACATTGTTGATTTAATTTGCATGAATTTGTCGCTTACAACTTTTACACCGTTTTATTTTTGGTCTTCGTCAGGCCGACGCGATCTCGCCAATGCGCCCGTTTATTGACTGCAGTTAACATGGCCGGTGGTATAATCCAACAATTTGCCTAGTAATCGGAAAATTACAACAGTTCGCCTGTTAGACGAGACAATTACAATATATCTATTTTTTCTGCGTCATCTTCTGTGCACGTCATGAAAATGTAAAAGTTAGTTTCGTGAAATTCTACGAAATCATGCAGTGACACAGTTATTGTTGTTTTGGCTCTGTAGCTTACTGCAGCACAACGCTTGAAATAAAACAATAAATGTGATGTACAAGTGTAGACGGTCATCATTAATTTAAGGGTATATTTACATCCACATCGAGTTATTTGTGTAGGAATTACAGCCTATTTTTATTCATACCACCCAGCCCCCCCCCCCCCCCCCCCCCCACACCTATTTTAGGGGAGCAAAAGTAATGGGACAATAAGCTGCTCAGCTGTTTCTTGGCCAGCTGTGCCTTTGCATCATTAGACCACACACAAGAAAGTTTTTCCTTTATTTTCCTTCCTTTTTTTAAAGGCCTAAAGCTGATTCTACACAGTCGAACAATGTCCCATGGACAGGGGAGATGGGTATTAACCAGTATCAAAGTGATGTAAAGAGGAAAGTGTGGGGAAAGAAAGGAACAGCTCATGATCCAAAGCATCCCACTCTGCAAAACGTGATGGAGGTAATGCTTTGGCTTGGGCTTGGGACCTACAGGCACAAACTACAGCAACAATCCCGCATATCAAACCCGTCCCGCCCTGGGCAACCCTACAGCACAAACTACAGTAACAATCCCGCAGATCAAACGCGTGCCGCTCTGAGCAGCCCTACGGAGACATAAGCGCTGGCTCGCGGGAGCTGCCCCCGCCCGCGGTCGGCACTGATGCCGTCGAGATTCTGTAGGCTGCCAGAACCTAGGACGCATCCGTATCCGGAAACCGTGACAGTAAGAACCACACTGCAGCCTCGCGAGATGCCATTTGATTATACAGTTTCACGCAAGTCAGGTTGAACACGTCACCACCAGTCCAGCAGCTTAAATTTTCACGAGAACGTACTCATTTTTCGGCCAGGTGCCCGCGTGCCACAATTTCACACCACCGCTACAATCGATAGCAACGGTGCCCGCGGTGTTCCCGTAAACGCCCAGGGCATTGACTAAGAGGATAACGACCCCCCCCTCCCCCTCCCTTTCTCAAACTACGATCGAGAAGCTGTCGGCCCCTCCCACCTCCAAAGAGCCACGGCAAATAATCAATGACCTGATCCGCACACCGATCGATCGCTCTAATCTGAAATCACGGTTTAAGCTCCAACAATCCACACCCACAAAGCTCTGCAGCACTGTGGCCAGGATTGTGCACGTGATATTAATGCAGTTTAAACGTAATTTTCTTTTTTTAATATAATTGAAGCCTCCGCCCCTTTCTTTTGCGTACACGTGTATTTTTGTGTGCATATGGGACGCAGGCTGTATAAAAGCCTGTCTGCAAACATACTGAGACTGAAATAAAATTAATTTTAAACGGACCATGCATCTTAAACCCGCCCGGGCAGCCATCACATGCTGTTTTGCATAACCTGACGCCGCTTCAGTTTTGAGGTAAAGCAGATGTAGGCCCACGTGTTCCCCCGAACACCACACGGGGAGCAGAGCCAGTCCTAGGATTTTGGTGACCCCGTACGTAGCCTACTCCAGCATAAATCACATGATCAACCACGTAACAGTCGAATAAATGAACTCACTTGCTTATTAGTAGTCCGTCGAAAAACGAAGATGACATTTCTTCCATGCAAACAGTGAGAGAGACAAGCTAATTCAAATACATAATAAAATTTAAAAAACAAATAAATGAAGCTGACGCATTACTTTCTAAACTGATTACAAGATAGTATCGGCAGTGTGCCTGTTGCTAAGGTGGCTGACGTTTCGCTAGTCTGTAGCTTTAGATGCTGCATAATGACTTTTGGAAAGACAAACGCGAGCTATTGAACACTGTAATTACACAACAAAGAAATCCATATATTACCTTTCTCGTGCTCTTTTTCCCTCTGCTAATTTTCTTTTTATTTGTCCTTCAGTCCCATATCAGAATGATCTTTTTGGAGGTATTTTCATTTTCACCGAAGACTCTCAGTTCATGTGGGAAATCCAACTGACATTGACTGGCACTGCGGGAGAGCCACGCCGCACCGTGCAGTGTATGTGCGTGTGTATGAGTGTGTGCGTGTGTGTGTGTGTGTGTGTGTGTGTGTCTGTCTGTGCGAGCGTGGGGGTTAAGAGATAAACAGCTTGAATTGTGTGACCAGGGATGGTTGTGGCCTAAACAACTGCATAGAGCTTTCATGCTCGCAGACAGCTGTGTCAAGGAGTTGGGGGGGGCGGGGGGGGGGGGGGGGGGTGAAGGATGGGGGGCGCAGCTGTTCTCTCACGCCCCCGTTTCCCAGAACAGAGAAAGGTTTCTATCACAGGTAATTTTCCTGGAGCTCTTCTGATTGAAAAACGAAAAAAAAAAAAAAAAGAACGTTCGGACCAAGATGACCGGAGCCTCACAGTCGGGCTCGGTTTCCAGGCAACAACTTTGAACGCTTGTGATGGGTTGGCACACGATTTTCGGTAGGCCCATACGCTGAAATTCCAGGTCCACACAGAATCACAGTGGGTCACTGCTGGGCAGAGAAGGACGAGGGAAAGGTCTTTTCGGAGATTAATCCGTAATAAGGTTCTTCCTCTATCTTGGACGGCACAGAGGAATTTGGAACCTTCCGGAGAGTCCAGCGCACGCAAACATCTCAGAATTTTAAAAAAGCAAACACGCCAGCCCGGTGGAGCTGCTTCCTTCAAACAAGTCACCTGAGTCAATAATGTTCGGTAATCAGAGAGAGAGTGAGTAGCCTATATCAGTATGCGTATCACAGATAGACAGAATTAGGGATTATAATTAATGAATGCATTAAAAATGAATTAATACTTAATCATCCAAATGATCACGTGAAATCACACGAGGTAACAGGATGGCCATCAAATATTTAGAGATCTTTATTAAAAAAATCTAGCACAGGTTACGCTTACATTGAGAGAAATAAATCACAGAATTAACTCTGATTATGTCTTTCATTCATGCGTCTTGATGATTAATCTGATTAACCTATCCAGCTGAGAGATTATCCGTTTTCGTGATCGTTTTAGAAGTAGAAGTAGGAGCCGAGCCGTGATCAATACGCAGTGCAGATTCAGCACCATGGATAGCTCTGCTTTGCGACTGTTGCGCGAGGGAAGCGCAGGAACGAGAGAGCGGCCTGCGGGAAGGAACACGAGCATACCTACTTGCGCAAGTAACATAGAGAAAAAGGCCGGGTTGAGAGCACGAGGCGATATGCGTGCACGGACAAGTCCAATGAAAATGTTCAAATGTAATCTATTACAGTGCACAGATGTTGTGCCTGTGTCACCGGCTCCAATACTCCTGGCCCCGCATTTCTTTGTGTTAGTGCGCCCTCCTGTGGTGAGAAATGGCGTAGTTTTAATGGAACGTTCACACATGGGCTGTTGTATGTTTTCTGCGGAGCGCACATAAATTCGGTCTGTTTGGGTGTTGTGCGGCATGTGCGGCATTTGGAAAGGTTCCCGACCAGGTCCGCATTGATATCGCGCGCCTACAAAAGAATTTAAAAGCGCGTAGGTAGCGATCACTGCCCGCATAGGCCGCACAGATGATGCTTCGTTGACTGGTGACGTGAGGTGGCACCGGTCACTGAAATTATATTAAAACGCGAACAGTATCATTCATAGAAATGACACATATTTCGGTATATTTCCCCGAGCGGTTTGCAATGTATATTTTATCAAATTAATATTAATTAATAATAAATTAATATTAATATTATGAAATACTTTCACCGGCATGTCTAGATATTCTGTATTAACTGGAGTTCCATTTGCAATTGAGAAATTCCTTTTCCTAATTTTAAGGAAATCAATTAAGAGATTTAAACAGAAAAATCCAGTTTGGTTCCATCAGATTGATCAACAGGCCAGTCTTTACCAAGCATACCGTTCATGAAATATTGTATTATCACGCATCAGTTGGAGACAGCATTAAATCAAGCCAGTATTTAGCGTGATGCTCGAAAAGATACAAATAAAAACTGTATGGGTATTTTTCTATGTCAGCTTGAATGAAAGCCCTAAAGAAACTAACCTCAGCAAAGATGGAACGGCTGAGCACAGAACAGCAGTGCACGCAGTACATGCAGAAACTAAACATGACCACACGGGGGCAGCAGCAAATCACTCCTGAGATGGAACACCAAACTAGTTTCAGCACGCCGCCGATTTAACTGAAATTACAGACTTGGATGAAATCGAGTTTAGCCAGAATTCACTGCATGCTGTACGCCTTTCTCTGTGTCCTTGGAGAGGGAGCAAAGCCGCACCAACCTGTTGTGTTTGTACCTGGAGATCAGTGTACAATGTACCATGCATCAGTGGAGGCCCAGGTAAGCTTACCTGCAGGAAGAGAGAGAGAGAGATAACTGTTACATAATGATTATTGTAACTCATCGGACCTGTGTTTTTTAGTTGTTCCAATTACCTCTGATATGCACTTATTCCACGTCGCGTCTGGACTAAAGCGTCTGCCAAATAAATGTAATGTAATGACCCCCATTAATCATGAAAGGCCCCCAGACAGACTCTGTCCCAGTCAGACTCAGTCCCAGTCAGACTCTGTCCCAGTCTGACTCAGCCCCAGTCAGACTCAGCCCCAGTCAGACTCTGTCCCAGACAGACTCTGTCCCAGTCAGACTCAGTCCCAGTCAGACTCTGTCCCAGACAGACTCTGTCCCAGTCAGACTCAGTCCCAGTCAGACTCTGTCCCAGTCTGACTCTGTCCCAGTCAGACTCGGTCCTGGGGACCCAACGCTTATGCTGGGTTTGCTGCTGCCCCCTCTCCTGCTTCAGCTGATCTGGCAGATGGAAAGTGCTGGGTTGTGAATATGTGATGTGCACTCTTCATAACATGCATAGATATTCAAAGTGTCACTCATGCCTGTCTCTCCCTGACCCTATAAACCTGTACCCTTCTTTCCTACATTTCGTCCTACACTAGGCAGGAAACAAAGGTCGCTTTAAAATCCTTTAGTTGCTAAATATTGTCCACACGGTGTCACTCTTGCTCTGTGGTATATACTGTTCCCTGCTCTGGGCTTGTCTGTGTTTAACATTATAGCTAAATTAGATACCTCACTGGTGCATATGTTATTAATCCTCTATTTATCCAAAAGAAAACCCTCACTGAAATGGGCATCTGTTATTTAAGGGAGACCTGGAACATCTCCACTACGCATAGTTAACATTAGACAACAATATACAACGTTGAAGTCTATTTGTGTCTGTCTATGACTATCCCAATCACCAATACCCATCTGCTGTTCTAAACATTCTGAAACTATACCTCTTAACAAATGTATTATGGGTTATAGGAGGGGAAACCTGGGGTGAGAAGGTAATGTTGTATTGTCTGTGGTGTTGTAACCTGTTCTTTTTGTGTTGTAACCTGTTCTCGTTTGTTCTACTTTACTCGATACTAGACAATAGTTAACGGAGCTTTGTTGGAATTTTGTGGATCAGAAAGGGTGTAGTGAAGTCAAGGTGCGCTTACAGAATGAGATTCAACTCTCCCTCGGGCTGAGGCTCTGTTCGAAACTACAGCACACTATTAACTTCCTGATTTGTGCCCTTTTATGGAGCAGACCCTCTTTTGAAGATGAAAGGTGAGGTCCATAATGGCAGCACTCGGGGACCTAAAACCAGACGCTAAAGGTTATGAGTGAAATGAATGGGTTATTAGCATTTAAACCACAGCCAGCTGAGCATTGGGATTAATGAGTGAAATGAACGGGTTATTGGCCTTTAAACCACAGACAGCTGAGCGCTGGGATTAATGAGTGAAATGAACGGGTTATTGGCCTTTAAACCACAGACAGCTGAGCGCTGGGATTAATGAGTGAAATGAACGGGTTATTGGCCTTTAAACCACAGACAGCTGAGCGCTGGGATTAATGAGTGAAATGAACGGGTTATTGGCCTTTAAACCACAGACAGCTGAGCGCTGGGATTAATGAGTGAAATGAACGGGTTATTGGCCTTTAAACCACAGACAGCTGAGCGCTGGGATTAATGAGTGAAATGAACGGGTTATTGGCCTTTAAACCACAGACAGCTGAGCGCTGGGATTAATGAGTGAAATGAACGGGTTATTGGCCTTTAAACCACAGACAGCTGAGCGCTGGGATTAATGAGTGAAATGAACGGGTTATTGGCCTTTAAACCACAGACAGCTGAGCGCTGGGATTAATGAGTGAAATGAACGGGTTATTGGCCTTTAAACCACAGACAGCTGAGCGCTGGGATTATAATTACAGCATCCCGAGATGTGTGTGGTCCTGTTTTTCTCTGAATACAAATGTGAGAAATTCGCACTGCAGCCGCCAATACCACAGTGCGAGGAAAATCAGTAAAATCCACCCCACGGTCTGACTGATGGATTCATTTTCAGTTCATTAAAAAGAAATTAACTTTTTTAAACTTCACTTATTCACTCATGCAATTTTTAATGCATACTTTAAAATATTCATAATAATATGATATCTGGTGCAATGCACTGTCGTATATTAGAGTAATGTAAATTATTTATCTTTGTTAAGAGGTAATAATTGTAAAGCCTTTTACATTTTTCAGTAAGCACCACCAATAATGACCTAATCTCGCCCACAAAGCCTCGAGCATTTGTCACTGTTTATTAAAGTGACAGAAGTTACTGCAAAATGTAGCAATATTAGGGTTATGAGTAATGAGATTGTCAATCCATCAGAAAAAAAGTTTTTGTTCAGGTAAAGTACCTGTTCAGGTTCAACAGTCTTGTATGTGAAGCACTAACTGCGGTGCTCATGAATTCTGAGTCTCCATCCACCCCCTGATCCAATTTAACAATTTTACACCTGCCTGGCTTTTCCTGCACATTGCCCCGCCACTCAGCTCCCCCACCCCCACTCCCCAACTTCACCCATGAGTTCATCACAAAGCTCTGCATTTGGGGGAAAATCCTTCCAATCAGGCCATAATAATAACAATAATACAGTTAATTATTATCAGTATTGATTCTGGGTGGGAACTAAGAAAATAAATATTAATGAAGGAGCAACAGTTTGAAAGATTCTGCCCCCTGGTGGTGCGTTTAATTAATGACACCCAGTGGGGTTTGACAGAGGGCAGTACACTTGTTCAGACTCTTAGACCCACTGGTTCTGTAGCAGGACACAAAGACCACGGCCTCTAGAGTGGGAAATCCTTCCACGAGCTCACATAACTGACAAGGAGGGGGGAGACGGTGCCATTTTCATTCCTGTGTTGAGTGAAAAGAGCTTGTTTATTTGTGTAGGTGTCTGGCCTTCTCTGTAGGTAATAGTCTAGTGATGAGGGAGAGAGGCTTCCTAAAATCCTATAATGGGCGAGACTACACTGAGCTGTCAGTCATTGACTTGTCTGATCCAATCAAGCGTGACGACCAGCTGCCTGTCAATCACAATATGAGGTGAGTGAAAAAATAAAAAAAACATGCACTTGAAACACTTATTATTGCCCTAATAAATGAAAATTGACAATTTTTGCATTTTGTTAACAGAAAAATAATAACGTGGAATTTAACAGTAAACCTGCCAACTGGCCTAATGGGGATGTTCAGACAGTGGAGGACGTGCCTGGACAGTCAGTCCAGACAGGTGTTCAGTGGTTGGGAATGAGGGGTCGGCTTGTGGATTCAGTACATTTCAGTTCATTTGGTCACTGTTTTAACCCGGGGCTACTATCTATCTAACTGGCTGTTCACTGAATTAAATTGAATTGCTGCCAGGACATTCGTTTCTCTCTCTCTCTCTCTGTCTCTCTCTCTCTCTCTCTGAATAATGAGTGTCACTGTCTCTCTCTCTCTCTGAATAATGAGTGTCACTGTCTCTCTCTCTCTCACTCTGAATAATGAGTGTCACTGTCTCTCTCTCTCTCACTCTGAATAATGAGTGTCACTGTCTCTCTCTCTCTCTCTCTCTCTGAATAATGAGTGTCACTGTCTCTCTCTCTCTCACTCTGAATAATGAGTGTCTCTGTCTCTCTCTCTCACTCTGAATAATGAGTGTCACTGTCTCTCTCTCTCTCTCTCTCTCTGAATAATGAGTGTCACTGTCTCTCTCTCTCTCACTCTGAATAATGAGTGTCACTGTCTCTCTCTCTCTCTCTCTGAATAATGAGTGTCACTGTCTCTCTCTCTCTCTGAATAAGGAGTGTCACTGTCTCTCTCTCTCTCTCTCTGAATAATGAGTGTCACTGTCTCTCTCTCACTCTGAATAATGAGTGTCACTGTCTCTCTCTCTCTCACTCTGAATAATGAGTGTCACTGTCTCTCTCTCTCTCACTCTGAATAATGAGTGTCACTGTCTCTCTCTCTCTCACTCTGAATAATGAGTGTCACTGTCTCTCTCTCTCTGAATAATGAGTGTCACCGTCTCTCTCTCTCTCTCACTCTGAGGGGTTTGCTCAGACAAAATGGTGCACTGAAGCTTAACACGTTCGTGAAAAAATCCAGAGTTGCAACTTTGATGCCTTCAGTAGTTTTGAAAGCAAGTGTGTGTTCATATATACACCAGGTGGATTTTTTTTTTTAAATCCAGTGTGAATAATAATATAAACCCTGTTGTGTGCCTGAATGGAGATGACCTCCAAAATAAAGTGTGCTGTCCGAGTTCGTTTTATGGCTGCATGTCCCGAGCGTGCCCGTCTCCCCTCTGCTTTATGATGTAATCTGTGCTAAACAAGGACTCAAAACTCTGCTGCTGCAGCAGACTCACAGAGGCGGATTTAGGGGGGTCATCGGCTCGCCTGAAAGCCTGCGGTGCAACGAGCACTTTCCGCACATTCAAGTGGCTCACATTAGCTGTGCAACATGGTTCTTAACGGGAAAACACACAGATTCTTTAAAACCCACCAGATATACCACTCCAGTGTTGATTCGGCTACCACAGCACTGGACAAAAAACCTTTGTCCAGAATTTTCATAATGTGCATCAAATTTGAATTCTTCAGCTCCAAACGGTCGGAAGAGAAAACTTGCACCGTTAAAAAAATACTACAAAAGCTGATTGTCTGGTGCTGCATTGAGAATCTGTGATAAAATGCATCCATGATGTAAAACCTGAGATCGCACTTGGCAGGGCAATGTTCTAAACTGACCAGCAAAACAAGAAAAGATCACTTCACCGCCAATTACATTTAGTCTGAAATTCAAATTTAGGAATGAAATTTACGAGCCTAAGAAGTGAGCCTACCCTAGAGAGAAAAAGGGTACTGGTGTGTCCGGATTAGTGGGAGACTTGTCTCCCTCCGCAACAAACCCAAAAATCCTTTTACAGTGATAGGGACACCGTGATGTGTGAGGTGTCTGTTTTATTAAATGTTATTTTGGTGGTTTTTACAAAGTAGCAATAGCTAACTTAAGATATAAACCCTGGGTGGTGGGCTCAATTCAAACAGGACATTCTTACTGTGATGTACTCTGGCCGTACGATTGGCTGAGCACAGATCTGTCACCAGTCCTCCCTTCGCCAAATGTAGGTTATGACTATTTTTAAGGGCTTTTAAGGGCACTTGGGTGTTCTCTGGGTTGCCTAGAAACAAGTTAAGAAATGCGGAGACTTTCTTTTCAGAAGACAAATGTCAGAAGGCACCTGGGTCAATACAGAGCCATGCGGTGCCAGAGGAAACAGGACAAAAGCTGAATCTGAAACCTGACCGAGTCTCTCGTTCACCCCTGCCTGCGTTTAGAGATTCCTGCGGAGAGCCCCAGATGTGCTCAAATTTGGGGGGGGGGGGAGTATGTGATTGGGGGCTCAGTGTCAGGTACGGCAGCGGGGCAGGTTGGTGGGGCCTGGGCGAGAAAAACACCTAAACATGTTTATTTCAAACAAACAAGAAATATACAAGTGCTGAAGAGAAACATCCCAAGAGAGTGAATCAAACAAGAAAAGAAATGGCCTCTCAAATAGGTGGGGTGGGGTTACAGCATACCTGTGTGTGAGTCTGATCAGCCTCAGGTGAGCATACCTGTGTGTGAGTCTGATCAGCCTCAGGTGAGCATACCTGTGTGTGTGTCTGATTAGCCTCAGATGAGCATACCTGTGTGTGAGTCTGATCAGCCTCAGGTGAGCATACCTGTGTGTGAGTCTGATTATCCTCAGGTGAGCATACCTGTGTGTGTGTCTGATTATCCTCAGGTGAGCATACCTGTGTGTGAGGCCAGTGCTGTCTGGGGTCCTGTAGGAGCACTCCAGCCCCCCACCCTTCATCCATCATGCTGTGTGCCCCACACTGCCCTGGCACAGCTCAAGCTGCGTATCGATTGGCCAGCTCTCTGGAACACGGCCTGTGGGGGCGATTATGGATTCTGGCGAGCAGGTCGTAAGAGAGAAGGGTCACAGAACCCTGTCCTCATTAAGGGCGAATGTGCGCCCAGCTAATGTGGCACTGCCAAGGTCAGGGCGGGCACGATGCCATCCCACGGCCTTCCGCTAGGAGGAAACCGACAGGTGTATTTTGCCAAAACCTGCCGCCCCCCCACAACCAAAATCAGCACCCCAACCCCTCACCCCAAAAAATTATTTTCAGAAGTCATGCTGCCATAATATAAATGCACAAGGCGTGAGTCCATCCAGGGGAACAATCCAACCAATCAACTCGGAGCGCTTCTGAACGCACTTACATAAACACACCCACTGGCCACGCCCGCCCGACACCAGCTGCTCAGCGACGCCTTCTCCGGTGAGTAACGACAGACTCCGTCAACTCATAAATCTCTCTGCGGAAGATTTGTCCAGGGTGAGCGTGATAAACCTGACAAATTGCTAACGACCTGATTTTTTCCCCACCTGCACAATGAAAACTGAGGAGCAGTAAAAGGACGGACGGTTCCTAAGGCTACGGCTGGCGTACAACCGCACAACGACGGCTTTTAATAATCAATGGCCTTCCAGCATACCTGCACAGCAGGGCACTTTGTCATGCTTGATCTTAGAAACCACCTCCACAGCTCATAAAAGGTGGAGGTGATACTGACCTTGTACTACCTGTAAGACCTGCAAAAATAAATACAAATAACATTTTCAAAAAACGTGCTCCATTAGGGCTTGAAAAATGCCCAGGAGAAACAGCATAAAAAGTTTCAGGCTATATATAGACCGAAGCAGTTCCTCTTACCAAATGACAAATTCTCCATATAGCGAGGGCAAAATCGGTGGAAAACAAATGGGAGGAATCGTGATTTTTTTAAAAGAAAGGAAAAAAAAGGATTTATTTAAACGCACACGTGTAGAACTCACAGAATAGATATGGGTTAACAAAACTGTGATCAGCACCGGGACCCACTCGCTTCGGCACCGGGACAAGTGGAATCTGCGCAGGACGGGACCTCCAGGGATATCTGGGCTACAGTGTACAGGGGGAGCTGCAATTTCCCCAACAAAATCGCCGACCTCTGAAGCCATCGCAGTGCGGCCGGTCAGCCACTCGTGTGAAGGGGCATTTCGACTCGGAATGGATCTGCCCCGCCGCATTAAAATTTTCATGATCGAAAAGAATTGCGGAAGGAAGGAGCGAGTTCAAACGGCCGAAGAACGCGTTTTAACTGCCGGTCTGAGAGCTCGCACGCGCGCGCGGCACAGGCGAGTTTCCTAATGTCTCGCTGCAGCAGCGCTTTTCGTTCAGAGTGCAGTGCCCAGAGAGGAGGCCCCAGCGGAGCACGCAATAAGAAATATCGAGTAATTTATTTATTACTATATTTATATTTAATGTGGTTCTCCGGGGTGGACCCGCTTGTAATTAAATTAGCCGAGATTTGGAGGGTAGGTCGACCGTCTACGGAATAGATAGGCTTGGCCTGCTCAACGGTTTTGTGGAGCGCACTGAAGAGTCGTTGCCAATAGAGCAGCAACAAAGGGCAACCGAACCCCATCCTTCTTCAGAAAAGGGGTTCATTGTATTTGCACGATACTATTCCGATCAGTCAATTTGCTCCGTGCTAACCGGCTACTAACGCTCTCGCGCTTACTGCTGACCACTGTGACGTCGGCTACCCACTGTAGGCTACCTGAAGCGTTTTCAGCGCAGCTTCCGCTCATCTAACACTAAAGTGTATTCCGTTTTCCAGCTGACGGTGTCATTTAACTCCGTTATAATTAATCATTCACGAGCGAGGGCAAGCCACTTATAAAAGTCTCATTAGCAGCGTATACAAGAGCTTGTTTGAAACAGGACAGTATGGGAAATGTTTTTTTCAGGGGAGATCTCACTGGGCCCTAAATCCCTGGTGGCACCCCTGTTTTTTTTTTGTTTTTTTTTTACCCCCGAAATAAGTGGACGTCGTGGAATAATAGTAAGAATTTACTACAGAAGAAATGCAGAACTGGATAAAATGCTTATTCCTATTCTGCAGCTGTGTGGGTGTAAAATTTGAAAGTAATTCTGGCCATTTTCAACAAAATACTAAGTGATGACGAATTAATGAACATAGCGTGTGCCCTGAAGGAACTGCACTTGTTTAAGGCCTAAAAGCAGGGCTGTCAGACTGGACTCCTGAGGGCCCCTAGCGTCTGCTGTTTTTTTTTTTTTAATTCTTTTAGTTTTATTTGACAAATTTTATTTTTACGGGGACAGTTCACATTAATCAGCGCTGTTGTAAATGCTTCAGCGTTAGCCAACTGGCTAGTGTTCAACCACAGCCTCTAACAAGATGGAGGGAGCCATAAAAAGACGTGGTGCATAAAGAGCGGGACAACAATCATAAAACTCCACCAGCCAACGTAAAACGTAAAAAAACCAACGAGATCGCATCAATCAACGTGATGCGACGAGAAGAGAAAAGCAGGTTTTTGCACATCGCGATAGTCAGTGTAAAAATCAACAACGATGGAGTACTATCAACTCCAACGGAGAGCACATTTGTCCTCACTGGATCCTATAAACACTGTAAGAGTTGATTTAACACCAGGAGCTGTGCTATACGGTGTGTTTCAGCACATAAGTGCTTCATTAAAGTAATTGATTAGGCAGCCCGTAAATTCCAGAGTCGGGTTTCCAGGCAGTGCAGACACAGTGGCCGTGGAGTTCACAAAGATACTGGCAACCCCCAGCAGCATCGGGGCTGCAAGCTAATCAGCCCCTCAAAGTATGTACTGGCTACGAACTGCATACTGTTTAGTGTGCATTAGTACGGTAGTATTAAAGAGCAGTATGTGTGGTTTATTTCCTGAAAAGTATGCTCCCAAATATACTCAGCAAAACCCCAGAAATGAGCATATCATCCTAGGACTGTAAGTACACTACAGTTAGAGAAAAATCTGACTAATTAACTTTCTCATTTGGTGTACTCAACAAGCCTACTCAATTTAGACTGGCTGGAAGGGTGCCCCCTACAGGCTGGTCGCACCTGTGCAGTCGCACCTGTGCAGTATGGCGGCTAATTTTACAGATCGCGTTTCGTTCCATCAACCGTTTGTTGAGGGCCCAAAATCACCAGCGTGGGCATCCAGTTCTGCCCCATTTGTGATTCGTGTCCCCCCAGTTTAATTTTTAAAGGTGTGATTAATAATAAGCATCCCTGAAGTTTGACACGTAGGTTGGTGATTTTTACTGAGACTGTAATTCGCACAGAGAAGAGGCCGCTGCTGCAATGATTAAGTTCCAGCTGCCGAAATGACGAGAGCACTTTCATGCTGAACACATCAACTGCTCCACTGGTCACTCGATATTTTACTGCAGGCCGCGACAAAATGAAGAAACAAACACATAAACAAACAAACAAACAAATAAATAAATAAATAAATATACATGCAGTGTAGCGTATCTTCGGTTAGATCATCGTTACCGCTCCCTCGCGAGGGAATTCCAGTTGAAACAATTAGCATGGAACCTTGGGAATCATTCTTTCACCCACAGGGACTAATAAAGGAGTCTGGGAGTAATAAAGGTATCCAAAACAAAACAAAAAATAGCCCTAATAATACCCTGTGTATGTTAATTAGTAACGCTATGCACATACAATACATTCAGTAGCCACTTTATTATCTAAAAAAAATCCTTAAGTTTATTTGACAGGGGCAATACACATTGATCAGCATTTCGGTACATGTGCCAAATTTAGCCTGGTGGCTAATTTTCAACTGTAGTCACTGGGCCGGTAAACAGTTACATTTTTAGGGGAAAAAATAAACAGACAGGCAGCAAGCTGCAACATACTGGAAGTTAACAGGATAAGATAAAAGAAGATAGCAGGCTACAATGCATAACTTAGGAGCACCTGCAACTCAATATATAAAGCATGCATAGACTATGAAGGGCTATGGTGGTTTGACCAAACATTAGAATGGGCAAGACACGTGATCTAAGCGACTGGTGGTTCCAGCATCTCAGAAACAGCTGCCCTCCTGGGATTTTCATGCATTACAGTGCTTAGAGTTTACAGTGCATGGTGCACTATGCAGAACAACATCCCCTGAGTGGTGGTTCTGTGGATGTGAAGGGCAGAGGGGAACGGGCAGACTCTTTCAAGCTAAGAGAAAGCCCGCAAATGCTCAAATAACAGGCGTTTACAACAGCGGTGTGCTGAAGGGCATCTCTGAATGCACACGGCATCAAACCTCGATGCAGACGGGCTACAGCAACAGAAGACCATGCTGGGTTCCACTTCTGTCAGCTAAGAACAGGAAGATGAGGCTACACTGGGCACTTAATCATCAAAACTGGATGACTGAAGATTGCAGAAACAGTATGAATCCATGGATCCATCAATGTTGAGCATGATTAAAATACCAGACTCAGACTTCAGTCAGACTTTTACCACATCATACCTAAGAATTGTTTCTGACTATGTGCACACATAGCATGTGGAAGCTGTTGGTCATTGGCCCCCTGATGGAGGAGTTAAACCAATCAGAGAGATATTTCCTCCTGAGCCCATTTCTCCCCTACGAGCGGATGAAACCATGCGTAATGGAAAGTCCGAATAAACACTGTATTCTACGGAAAGCCAGGAGGCCTGGTGCACACGGCAGTTACTGGGTAGTCACAATAAAATAAAATAAATCCCTTGGGCATGTGTAGGTGGGAGGCCTTTACATTACATTACATTACATTACAGGCATTTAGCAGACGCTCTTATCCAGAGCGACTTACACAACTTTTACATAGCATTTTACATTGTATCCATTTTATACAGCTGGATATATACTGAAGCAATTTCGGTTAAGTACCTTGCTCAAGGGTACAACGGCAGTGCCCTACCCGGGAATCGAACCTGCGACCTTTCGGTTACAAGCCCAGTTCCTTACCCACTGTGCCACACTCCGTCCCTTTACCAGCACAAGAGGAGAAATTAAGCATGCCACTGGTCACAGAGAGACAGAGGGAGAGAGAGAGAAAAACAAAGAGAAATAGAGAGACAGGGGGAGAGACAGAGAAATAGACAGGGGGAGACAGTGAGAGAGAGGGTGGGAGAGAGAGAAAGAAACAGAGAGAGAGTGGGGAGAGACAGAGAGAGAGGGGGGGGAGGCATAAACAACCGCAGCACAGTCAACGCGGGAGTAAATCAAAGTGCGCCTCACATCAAGGAAATGCATGGGGGTGCGTCTGATGTCAGTGCCAACTTTGCAATTAGGCTGATAAGACGGGAGGATGGATGGATTCTATGTGATGTGATGTCCCACGGCACCAGCACCAGCCCCCCCAACAAACATTACAAAATTCGGCTGTAATTTATAGTGGGTAATAGATCTATCTGCTGGAATATATTAACCAGATTATACTTTAGGAAATGACATTTTTTTACGCGTATCTTAAATATCGGTTTTCTATAACGCGCGCCTATGGCATTGTCCCCACCCAACCCGTCTCTTTCCCACAGCAGATGGGCGAAAGCTCCGCCTCCGTGTAGAGGAGGAAAAAAATGACAATAAAGGAGAGTGAGCTCAGACGCCGAGCGGATTGTGAGCACGACCATCAGTCAAATAGCCAAGATACTTCGAACCTTGTGATCGTACGCGGACTGAGAAAGAGCCCGGATGGAAGTCTCGCTCTGCATCGTCGCTCTCGCATTCTACAAGGAAGCATAACGTCGCGCTGGGGTGAGCATTATTTAGGCACGGGACCAGGGCGATCACACTGCAGGATGCCGCCGGAGACGAGGGTGACGACGCCGCCTCGCCGTGTGACGGTTTAACGACTCAAGGCCACCATCATAACTGTACACATTCACGGCTCGGATCAGATCCTCGCGTCCTGCTATCGCGGGTTTCGTCTTCCTCCCCCCCCCCCCCCCTTAATCGGATGTATCGGAAGTGGCTCTTCGCCCACAATTTCGAAATTGCGGATGAGAACGATATCTTAGTAGGATGGTGTCAAACGAAAATGATTTGCTAGCATGCACATAAGCTACTTAATATCCTAGGCATTAGAAGACCGTAAACACTCAGGTAAAGTAAAATGGAATTTCTGTTTGGTGAAAGTGAGATGGCTACGCGGCACTCAGGTTATTAATGTTGCAAGTTTAGCCACGAGGGAACAGAGGTATTTGTTGACAGTCGCATCCAACATAAACAATCAATTCGTTGAGAAAGGTCCCGAAGAAATTACGTTCAATGAAATGCTTTGGTAAGGCACATTGCTAAGTGACAGGGAAGTGTGCAGCGTTATCGTCAGTTGTGTTGTTGCTTCGATTAACATAGGCAACAACCGGAGCTATTTTCAACACGTACTTCATCAGTGTAGCCCCTCTTTTGTGTTTTATCTGAAAATATTTTTGTTGATTAGCCTACGCCTGCTTAACACTGCTTTTTATCGGACTGAGCGCTACACACATAGCGACAGGAAACGTCTGTCATCATTCTTGGCGAGTGCGTTGGATGTTTGAAATACGTTGCGTCATGTAACATAACGTTACATTGCGCTGACTGCAGAAAGGCAAACACTACCGTCTGCAATCATGTAACTGTGTGCTTTGGTGAACTTAGGGAAGTCCAGGGAACGTCGTGTTACATAAAATGCCGCAGATACAGTATTTTTAGATAGCCGCAACCACGTTTTTCTCATAGTTCTGGCGTTGCTTATGCCAAACCAGTTTTGATGGAGGAAACAAGACAACAGACACGCCGCGCAGCTTCGCGAACACCGAAGTCGCCTCAACGCCGTTGACTCTCCGGCAACATCCGTTCACCGCGAGGACAGGCGAGTAGCCAGCTAGGCAACCCCTGGAGACGATCAACAACAGGCTACGGGGGTCAGTGCTGATAATGGCCAGGTTACGCAAGAAAGCCTGCGTGGCTCTGTTTCTGTTTACCCTTTTCATCTTCGGCACCATGATGGGATTGAGAACGCTGAAACCCAGCGACGGTTTCAACGACCTGGCGCCAGGACTGGACCTCATGCCCATGGTCGGAGAGAGGGTGGACCGGCGGTCAATGTCCAACAACGTGGTGGTCTCGCCGGGTCAGGCGCGCGCCGCCAGCAACACCAAAGTCGTCTTCTCCAACTCCGGCCCTGGGGACAGGAGTATATTTTACGACGTCCACATATTTTACTACGTGTGGTACGGCAACCCGCAGATGGACGGGAAATACATGCACTGGGACCACGTTCTGGTGCCACACTGGGACCCAAAGATAGCCGCCAGCTACCCGAAAGGCAGGCACACGCCGCCGGAAGACATTGGCTCCAGTTTCTACCCGGAACTGGGACCGTACAGCTCGAGAGATCCGGACGTGCTGGAGTCGCATATGGAGCAGCTCGAAGCCGCGGCGGCAGGTCCAGTATGAGCGAGCGCATTGATGTTTTATGTTGTGATTCCGGTGCCAAACACACAACACAGCACCCAAAACTAACGGAAGAGGGAAAACACAAAAATGTCTCAAAGTAACTTGATTTGAATTCGATTAACTTTAGCTCGCAAACTTCGAAACCCAAGACGTCGATTGAGTGACTCTAACTTGACCCCGCCATACGGGGCGCCTGGAGAAGTTCTGTAACGGAGTTGATAGCGATCGATTTTAATTAAAAGCCTCACTCCAAAAAGAAACTTCAGACCTAATTTAGGCGAATCCCGCTGAGAGGGGATACCTTTACAGCCCTAAGCGGAGGCGTCTCAACAGTTCGTGCATTTATTTAGTGTACTGAGCTCTTGTAAATAACCAAACTAGTAATATAGATGTAGCCTACATTTCATCACGGAACCCTGCTGGGTTCAACACAGCTCGAGACCGCTTGAACAGAACCGTTAATCGTAGTTACTCAGCGGTAGCACATTCAGCACCGAGAGAATGGACAGCGACGTTAACCGACACTTCAGGGCCAACCGACACTTCAGCGCCAGTTTCAGGAAGGAACTGTCGGGTAATAAACCTGATTCATGTTTTAATTACTTGCCAAAATATAATTGACCCGGATTTCTAATGTACGCCCATAGTAAGCACTGCGGGGAGGGGAAAAGTTTAAAGTTTTTATATTTGTCCACGAACGTCTGCGTAGAACCAAAGGGTATCTGTGATATTCTCTCGAAGCCCATCTGTCGTAATGCCCCACTGATTCTTCTGAGGGCATTTCACCACGGATCGATCAGTGGGACGGATATCAAAAGACCGTCCTTCCTTTCAGAGCAGACGCTACGGTGCTGCACGCGGACAGCGGCTGCCCGAAGCTACCTGTTTACCTGAGATAGGCGTAGGGCAGGTGAACACCAAGACAGACTTACAGGTGTTTTCCTAAAATAAAATAATAATAATAATAATAATAATAATAATAATAATAATAATAATAATAATAATAATAATAATAATAATAATAATAATAAAACCGTTTTTAAAAAGCTGATTAAAAAAACACAACACAAACTGACTCATTGGGTTCTGGTATGGAATAGGATACTCAGGTGTCTTTGAGCAAGTCCCCAACCCCCCACCCCCAGTTTCAGTTTAGTGATTAAAAACGGCTAAACTCAGGCTGGGGGAGGGGAGCGGGGGCTGAACGGAGCAAATGAATAATGTAATTGATTGTAATGGGGGCCTGGGATGGAGTTACTGTCCAAAGAGAGGGGGAGAGGGAAGAGGCAGCCGTCGTCCCGAGTCTCGGCAAAGTGAACAGCTCTGCTGTGGCGTTGGGGCAGATGGGATATACCTGCTGCCCACCCCTCCCCGCCCCTAACCACCCCCCCCTCACCCAGGCAGTCCTCCATGACAGATGGTGGAGGGACAGCAGGTCAAAGTCGCACCGTAAACCAAAGCAAAGACGTCAGTTTGCAACTGGAATGAAAAACAAAAACAAAAAAAAATAAAAGCATTGCCGCTCTTCTTTCCAGACAGAGGTGGGCTGAAGTTCTTCCAGTGTAGAACAACATCTGTGCAATTTCCTTTGTGTGCGCGCGTGCATACAGATGCACATCCGTAATTATCTGACAAAGGCATCCGTTGCGTAAATATACACTGAGCTCAAGCGAATACAAATACAGGAGGCTAGTTGTTACATGTTGGACAATTGCATACTCCTGTTATACTACATAGTTTGCATGCTTGCTAAATGCATACTCCTGTTCAACTGCATTGTTTGCATACTTGCTAAATGCATACTCCTGTTATACTGCATAGTTTGCCTGCTTGCTAAATGCATACTCCCATTTTACTGCATAGTTTGCACACTTTTACTAAATGCATACTCCTGTTTTACTGCATAGTTTGCATACTTGCTAAATGCTTACTCCTGTTATACTGCATAGTTTGCATACTTGCTCAATGCATACTCCAGTTAAATTCAGGATGTCACGGAAGGCTCAAGCCCAAGCTATGTCACATTTAGCATCCGGTCAGACATGCTATTGTGGCCTAAGTCAAATTCCCAGCAGTACGGCGCAGATTTCAGAGCGCTCAGGGATATCCAGTTACTGTGTTGAAAGCAAAAATCCATACCAACAGGGAAACTGAGTCTGCAGTACATGCTGTTCAGGAGATATTGAGCACCCCAAATAAATGGGAGTAAAATTTCATGCATATTTGCTGACACTGAGAGATTCTGTGTGCATTAGTCGCTCCGAGCAGGGCTCTACCTTCGCTGCGTTCTACTGCACAGCGTCTGGGCGGTGTGTGTGGGAGGGCTGCGGGTTTGAATCCAGCGAGCAGTGCTCGACACGGCACGGTTCGGCTGCAGAATGCCGCTCACACACGGGGTAGGCTATTCAGCGCTTTTACCTCCTAAACGTCTGCGTGTCCCGAACTCAGCCGGGATGCGGATTTGATCCCAGGCTGTGTCGCCGCCCCCGCTTTCAGGAGTGCTGGTGCTGTCCTGGTACCCCCCCGGTTTGGCGGACGATAACGGGGAGCCAACGGAGGACCTGGTGCCCGCCATCCTGGACGCAGCGCACAGGCACAGCATCAAGGTAAGGGGGGGCCGGGGGGGGGGGGGGCGCTACGGGGTGGGGGGGGCGGGCAGGGGGGACATACGAACAGGGGCACGGCAAGCTACGGGATGGGGGGCAACAGCCAGCTCTCTTTAAGACGTGATGACCGTTTAGGTTTAGGGCCGCAATGATGCAAGTGCGGTCAGAGCATCTGCTCCGACGTGGTCGACCGCCTGCAGCGTACATTTTGTGACCGCACGGTTTTAACAGGAAGTGGCGAGTGCGGACAGGACTGAGCTAGAGGACTTTAATGCATGCGTGGCGGGCAGACTGAGTAAATACCTGATACAGACTGCACACATATACTAGAATGATGACCGATGAAAAGATCGATACTGCGGACAGCCAATCCATGTAACGTAGGGGGGCGGGGCTTCCTGTCTGTTTTCTGCTTTCTGTTCTGAGTGGCACATCACATGACTGCTTCAGCCAATGACACACCAGCTGCCCACAAGTCACCAGTTTTCATCCAGAGAGAGACACGCCTCTGCTGTACTGTGTGGCCAGTAAGGTATAGAATAATCACGGTCTCTCCTGTAGTACTGTGTGTGGCTTGTAGGGGCTCTCCTGTAGTACTGTGTGTGGCCTGGATAGGCATCTGTATTGATCGAACCACGTTCTCTTGGACCCAGTATTGAGTGGAAAGGGCCCGGTTGCGGGACAGTAAGAGAGTGACCTACATATCGCGGAGAAGAGAATCGCTATCTTCCAGTTCCCTTTGTGCAAACTTGCACAGCTCATCCTCCGCGTCGCCATGGCGACGTGACAAAAACAATGCCGAGCTGTGTTTCCTGTGCAGATGGCGTTCTACTCTACGGCACTTTATTCTAAGAGAAACACGAGGCTCACGCCTTAATTAATTAATCATAACGTTGTTCAAGCATGAGAAAAATAGTGTATTTTTAGCTCTTCGGAACTCTTGCGAGGCGAAGGCGGCCTGCGTTCTGTTTCCGGTCGTAAACGCAGTCAGTCAGTCAGTCAGTCAGTCAGTCCCATTAGACGCTTAAGAGTGAAATAAAGGCAACTGCAGAGTGAGGAGATTCCTGCAGTTTGAAGTCGCGGTTTTCAGACGAGCCGGTTGGCTAGCGGTGGGAAGCGGTCACAGCGCCGCGCCGCGAACATCGCGCTCTCTCCAGACCCGCGCGGCCGCCAGAGCCCTGGGGGGGGGGGAGGGGGGGGAGGCCTTCAGCCTTCCTCTTGTTTTTCTCTCATTTTCTGTCAGGATTCACGGGCATTACGGGCCTCCTCCGAGCCGTGCTGAGAAACGCCCCCTCACCCCCCCCCCCCCCCCCCACTCCCTGCCAAAGGAGAGCCTGTGTGTGGGCCCGCAGGGGCCTTTTAGAAGAGCGTTTACAGCCTGCGTTTGGAGGACGGGTTCGGCCCAGCGGCTCTGTAGAGGGAGCGGGACGGCTGTGAGCTCTCAGTGGTTCTACTCACACCCCTGTCACAGGAAAGGGCATGTTGCCACCTAGTGGTTGGGAGAGCAGTGACACTCCAGGTCTTTGGAGTTTCAGCTGTCCTGAGGCTGGAACCCACCCTGTGTGGGCAAGCAGGACTGTGAAATACTCACATACATACGCACACGCACACGCACACACACACGCACGCACAAACACGTACGCACACACACACACACACATGCACGCACACACACATGCATGCACGCACAAACACGTGCACACACACGCACGCACACATGCACGCCACGCACGTACACACACACGCACACGCACACACACACGCACACACACACCAGCCTGGATTCATTCGTCCTTGACTTGGAGGACTTCTTAACCACAGTTTGGCTTATTTTCATTGTGACTTTGAACTCACCTGCACTAATGAAGATTAAAAACTTAAAAAGCTACGCTTGCATTTAACAGTGAGTCAGAAGTGCAGGCCATCTCCTGACTGACTCTGAGCCACTCTTGATAAAACTTGTATAAGTCTTCTCCTGTCCTGTCCTCCCCTCTCCACTCCTCTCTAATCTCCTGTCCTCTCCTGTCCTCACCTCTCTCCTCTCTATCCTCTGCTCTCTCTCCTCCCCTCCCCTCTCCTCTTTCTCCTGTCCTCTCCTCCTCTCCCCTCTCCACTCTCTCCTGTCCTCCCCTCTCTCCCCTCCCCTCTCCTCTCTCTCCTCTCCTCCCCTCTCCTCTCTGTCCTCTGCTCTCTCTCCTCCCCTCTGCTCTCCTCCCCTCCCCTCTCCTCTTTCTCCTGTCCTCTCCTCCCCTCCCCTCTCCTGTCCTCTCCTCCCCTCCCCTCTCCTCTCCTCCCTCTGTAATGTGATATGTGAGTGTCGAATGCCCCCTGCTCATTAAGGAGAGGGGTCTGGGCCTCCTCCTGCCGGCCCAAGGGCACATCCACTGCTGCTCTGCGAGCTTCTCAACCGGATTAAACCGGTTCACTGCACCACAACCCCACTGACTCAGCCTGAGACACGGGGGGGTCCTCTACACTGGCAGACCCCCAGTGCACTTATATTAGGGCCCGCTCAGGACTGTCCAGCGAGGTGCCTGACGGGATAGTCCACCTCTGGACCACTATGTTGGACTGTGTCCCAGCTGTGAGGGGGATTGGCTGTCCGTTTAGAGTGAAGGGTGGGGGGGGGTGTGTGGGGGGGGGTGTGTTCTTGACAGAGAGTCTCTGATAAAGTGGGGCAGAGCTTGGAGCCTCAAGCATAACCAGATAGACTGCCGCAGAATCTACACCCACCTCTCTTACACACACTGCTGTACTGCAGACAGACTAATGCAACTGATGCAGAATAATCACACATCAACCCCCAAATCAATCCCCCAAATCAACTCCCACTAACCCCCACATCCTGGGATCTAACAGGGTACTGCTTAGGAGAGAGAGTTCACAACAGGGAAAAGACAGGATACTATTGGGAAAAGGCAGGACACTACTGGGAAAAGGTGGGATACTACTGTGGGCAAAAATGTAGTATTAGGGACGGGGCAGGGTGAAATTCGGGTACTACTAAAAAAATATAAAAAACGTGAAAATCCCAAGTGAGCTATGATTGCTGTAAGCAAGAAGTAAAAACAGACGGCGAGCAGATTACCCAGGTTACTGAATCTGGAGAATAAATGCTGCTACTGCTAATCAGGAAGTAACATCGCACATCTCACACAGCTCCACCCAGAGGGTGAATGAGGTCGCTGCATCCTTACTCTCAGCACAGAGGCCCATGGGTGGAATTAAAAGCATTAGATATCCATTTTCATCATGCGCCCCCCTTTCCAGTGACTGTGTATTGACTGTAGGGAATCAGCATATACACGATGCCCTTCTATCGGTTCTCCATTCAAAGGGGGCATTTTGTATAAACGCTGTTCATGAACACTGTGGTGCACTAGGGGTCCATTTTTAGGGGATTTATAATTGTACAGGGCTCCCCAACACGCCGTTGACGTGACCATGGAAAGGGGGGCGCCTTCGATCACCCCGGCAGCGTTTGCGTCGGACTTCCGCAGGGACGCGGGGCGTGGCAGCCCGCTGAGCTTATGCACGAGCGCGAGGGCGGCCATGTTGGATTTAGCGAGTTTCCCGCCCGGCTGCCGCGGGAGAGTGGCGGCTCTGATTCATCCCTCCCTCCCAGCCCGTCACTGAGGGACAGCGCATTACCGCCAAGCCGCGCGGCCTTGGCGTAAACAAGCCCCATCGCCGTGTTTCACTCGAACCCCGGGCCACCGCCACCGCCGCCGCCACGGCTGCAATCCCCATCAGGGCTTTCTAAAGAAAACGCCCGCATGCCTGCCTCACACACCTGCCTCACACACCTGCCTCGCACGCCTGCCTCACACACCTGCCTCGCACGCCTGCCTCACACACCTGCCTCGCACGCCTGCCGCGCATGCCTGCCTCACACACCTGCCTCACACGCCTGCCTCACACACCTGCCTCGCACGCCTGCCGCGCATGCCTGCCTCACACACCTGCCTCACACGCCTGCCTCACACGCCTGCCTCACACGCCTGCCTCACACACCTGCCTCGCATGCCTGCCTCACACACCTGCCTCACACACCTGCCTCACACGCCTGCCTCGCATGCCTGCCTCACACGCCTGCCTCACACGCCTGCCTCGCACGCCTGCCTCACACGCCTGCCTCGCACACCTGCCTCACACTCCTGCCTCGCACGCCTGCCTCGCACGCCTGCCTCACACACCTGCCGCGCACACCTGCCTCACACGCCTGCCTCACACGCCTGCCTCACACACCTGCCTCACACGCCTGCCTCGCACGCCTGCCTCACACTCCTGCCTCGCACGCCTGCCTCACACTCCTGCCTCGCACGCCTGCCTCACACGCCTGCCTCACACTCCTGCCTCGCACTCCTGCCTCACACGCCTGCCTCGCATGCCTGCCTCACACGCCTGCCTCACACGCCTGCCTCGCACGCCTGCCTCACACGCCTGCCTCGCACGCCTGCCTCACGCACCTGCCTCACACTCCTGCCTCACACACCTGCCTCACACGCCTGCCTCGCACGCCTGCCTCACACACCTGCCTCACACACCTGCCTCGCATGCCTGCCTCACACACCTGCCTCACACGCCTGCCTCGCACGCCTGCCTCACACACCTGCCTCACACGCCTGCCTCGCACGCCTGCCTCACACGCCTGCCTCGCACACCTGCCTCGCACGCCTGCCTCGCACGCCTGCCTCGCACACCTGCCTCACACGCCTGCCTCGCACGTCCGTTTAAATTATCTCCACTGCTCCAGCGCAAAAAAAAAGTAAGCATTTATTTAGCTGCTGTGTCAGTGCCACAATGATCTTCCTTCAAACCGACCTGAACACCATTTCACCCCTACTGACCTGAACACCGTTTCACTGTGACTGACCTTCCTTATCCAGATGGTCCAGAGAGAGAGAGAACTCAATCTGGGGTGGATAGGGAACTTCAGATGGACTCCTGGGAGAGGGGCACTTAGCCTGGATTACACTGGTAAACATCCAACCCTTAAAATAATAATGAATAACAATCATTAAAAAGTAAAGTAAATTCCCCAATAGCGATTTACAGCCACTTAGACTTCCCTAGCAGAATTTTAATGCCCCGTCCCCGTCCCCTCCCCAAGAGATATGGTCCAGTCAGGTTGCACTAGGTCAGGGTATGGTATTTTAAAGGTTATCAGTGTATGGTCAGGTGAGGTTGCACTATGTCAGGTTATGGTATTTTAAAGGTTATCAGTGTATGGTCAGGCGAGGTTGCACTATGTCAGGTTATGGTATTTTAAACGTTGTTTCTTCCCAGGGCTTCTTATGGATCTAATCTCTGTGCGTTTTGCTAGCTTCTTGCTTTACTTAGTTCATTTGCATTAATGCTATTACTCTTAAACATGCAGAACAAGTTAATACAGTCGTACTCTCCTCTGCAGTCACCATGGATACGAGTTCACAAACACACATTTCTGTATTCCTCCACTGTGCCATTTGATGAAGGTGAGAGTTTAAATAACATGGCAGCTGTCATCCTGTTCCCAACACATCGCCCCCCCCCCCCCCCCTCCCAAACCACCGTCTCTTGCGGCCGGCCATTTACCAATCTTTCATCTCGCGGTGAAGTCGCGGTGACTCCAGGGAACACCCGGCTGCTGCCAAGTGATGCGTCGCTAGGGCAACAGTTCGCACAACGTCTCCCGCCGACTTTCTCGTGCGCTCTCCGCTAGTGCCCGGCCCTCTCCACAGCGGCGGTAATATTATGGGACCGGCTCCGGCTCTCCCCGTGCACAGAGAAATAGCGCGTAGGCTAGCCTTGGCATTAAATATAGATTACAGAGCGCGTTCTGCCCATCCACGCGGCGGCCGGTTAAGACTGTTTCATTTTTTAAAGGTTCGGCTGTCAGCTGCACGATAATGGTTTACAGCCAACCGAGGATTAAACTCAAACTCTTTTACTCCGGCCTCCGGTGACAACCTAGCGTTTTAAAAAATAAAAGAGTCATGTGCGTGATTGCGTCAAGCGCAGAAAAACGATTGGCTAACAGGCCAAGGACCGTAGAGTGAAACAACCAATCTTAGGCCTCTTTGGATATGTCACGGATTATTTAGAATTTCGCCAGATACTCGGTTTCTGTGGTCCTTCTGTTCTCTCCGCATCTATTGAACTATAAGAGGTGTCATTGGGTAACAGGATTTTGCTACAGTACAGCACATCCATGGCTACAGTACTGTCCTAGGTCACCCTGAGCTGAGTAGCTATACGGTGAGTCCGTGGTTATGCTTCTAATTCTGATTATCGGGGACCATTCTGGAGTCATTACGGGGAGCGAGTGCCCCGCTCTCGGTGCCCCCTAGTGAGTCTCAAACGCAATTTAATCACAAGCCGACGCAGGCGATTGCGTTATCTTGTTGCCGCGCATTACGCCATCTCTCTAATGGCCAAACACACGCATCCACTCAGAAAGCCATTTTCCCCCTTCTGTGGTCTCCAGGGAAACCGCCCCGCCAGGGCGCGAGCGCATGTCTTATGTTTATGTTTTTTCTTACTATGCATAATTCACTGCGTCGCCTTGGAAGGAAATTGCATTTACGCACTACGGGAAAAACTTTCAGCCTTCAGCCTTTTTACTGCTTTCAGTAAACAGAGAACAGTGGTGACAGGCCCAGTTTATGTTAAGTGTGTCAAGTTTTTATTTATTTATTTATTTAGAGTAAGAAACTGGGGGTGGGGAAAAGGGCGTGGCAGGCAGCCTGTGATTGGTTGGATTATTTACCAGAACATTGCCCCCTGCTGGGCTGGCCCTTGTGGTGCGATCAGACGCATAGTTGAGGGGGAAGTAGAAAAAGAGAGAAGCTCTGAGTCTTTGCATGGTTGAGTTCTTGCATGACACACACTCACGCAGTTTAAAGTGAAAATGTTCTGTTAGAGCCTGTTTGACACAAGGCTTCGATGTGCTGCGATCGAAGTGTAAAGAAAAAAAAGTGAGAGAGTCGGTCGTGAAAGAATGTGGGAGGGGGAAGAAAGAAGGGATGCTCTGAATCAGGCTTCTGCAAATCAAATGGGAAAAAAACAAACCGCAGAAAAGAAAAATGTGTTGAAGTAAAGAACAGAACATGCAAGCAAGAAACCCTCTCTTAGCAAAAGGAAACTGGCAATCAGTGGATACGAAGAGGCCAGATTAGACAGCATCAATGTACACAAAGCAACACAAGATTAATGTAGTCATCTATCGATCACTCACAACGATCTACTGATTTTACTGAATATTCACAAAGATCTGATTTTACTGAGAATGAAGATCTGATGTTGTATTTCCTGATGAGCGAAGATGGATGAGACAAAATGTTTACCATTGTCATTGTGATTTTCATAATAATTACTAATATTGTTAATATTATGATTGATTATTCCTATTAAATCACATCAAATGTGGTGTGAAAAGTTGAGACATATTGGAATCTAAGTTATTTTTTTGTGCTTTTAATGAACCTCAGTATATTGTGCTTAATAGCTGAATATTGAGCATGAATATCTCAATACTGAGTGACTCTCAGGGCAGCTCTGTTGTATTTCATGTGTTTTGCAGACTGTGAAAAATAGGAGATATTTAATTGGTATGCAAATGAGCAGATCCTTTAATGAAAGAGCTGTTCAGTGACTCTTCTCTTCACTGATGCCGCAGGTGGCCTTTCACCTCCAGCCCTACAAGGGGCGCTCTGACCAGACTGTGCACGAGAACGTCAAATACATCATCGACAAGTGAGTGCACCGTCCGCCCCCACCTCCTGCATGGGGTTGAGTGTAGGGGGTGGGGGGAGGCCGGGGGTGGGTGAGGGGGTTTGGACAGGTTCTAATATTAACAGAGATGTTTATTTGTACCCGTAGCTAATAGGCTGGTCTGTTTTTGTCCAGTCAGGGAATTTACTGTGTGCAGTGGGAACTTCCTCACAAAAAGGAAGTAAAGCTGCTGTTTCCACAATTAAGCTGCCTCACCTAGTTTCTTGGGGCTGAACCTGCAGTAGATTTTAGGGTGAGGGGCAGAACCTAGCAGTGCAGAACCCTGTATTTGGGGGTAAAATTGGCATTTGATGCGTGACAGGTCTGGGGCGGGGGTCGGGGGGTTTGGGGGTATCAGGGGGAGGTTGGGGGGGTCTGTGACCGCCAGGTGAAGGAGCCCCTGGAACAGGAACAGCAGCAGCAATCCCAGCAGCCCCTCAGTCTCAGTGACTGGCAGAACCTGAAGGGCCCGTCTGTGGCTGTGGTAATGAAAAGGGTTTACAAAACAAGGCCAAGAACAGATCAATAGCATTCATAATGCAGCCCCCACAGGGCCCCCAAAACCAGGCGCGGTCGGGCCGGGCGTTCCTCTGACCTGGACCAGGAAATCGATTCAGCTGCAAACCCATGCCAAAACAGCGACTGCGAAGTACTGTGGAGTGATGATAATTAAACAGGAAGAGGTGGGGTAATTAAACCAGAAACAGTGAGTTAATTAAACAGGAAGTGCTGAACTAATAAGACAGGAAGAGGTTAGCTAATTAAACAGGGAGCAGTGAGCCAATTAAACAGGAAGTTTTAAACTAATTAGACAGGTATAGGTTAGCTAATTAAACAGGAAGCAGTGAGCTAACTGAAAAGTAAGGTGTGAGCTAATTAAACAGGAAGTGGTGGACTAATTAGACAGGGAGAGGTTAGCTAATTAAACAGGAAGCAGCGAGCTAATTGAAAGGTAAGGAGTGAGCTAATTAAACAGAAAGCTGTGAGCCAATTAAACAGGAAGTGGTGAACTAATTAGACAGGGAGAGGTTAGCTAATTAAACAGGGAGCAGCGAGCTAACTGAAAGGCAATGGGTGGTTAAACAGGAAGTGCTGAGTTCAGGATCCTGTCTCCTCTCTTCCCAGGTACGGGAAGCACGGCGCATTCTACCGCTTCCAGTCCAGCGCGGGGAAGGTCCTGCCGCTCTTCTACATCTACGACTCGTACCTGACCCCCCCGGAGGCCTGGTCGGACCTGCTGACCCCCGCGGGGGCGCACAGCCTGCGGGGCACGCCCTACGACGGCGTCTTCGTGGCGCTGATCGTGGAGGAGCGCCACAAGCAGGACATCCTGGCGGGCGGCTTCGACGGCATGTACACCTACTTCGCCTCCAACGGCTTCTCCTTCGGCTCCTCCCACCAGAACTGGAAGGCCATCAAGGCCTTCTGCGACGGCAACAACCTGCTGTTTGTGCCCAGCGCCGGGCCCGGCTACATCGACACCAGCGTGCGGCCCTGGAACAACCACAACACGCGCAACCGCGTCAACGGCCGCTACTACGAGACCGCCCTGCAGGCGGCGCTCACGGTCCGGCCCGAGGTGGTCACCGTCACCTCCTTCAACGAGTGGCACGAGGGCACGCAGATCGAGCGGGCGGCGCCCAAGAAGACCGTCACCCGCCTGTACCTGGACTACCAGCCGCACCAGCCCGACCTGTACCTGCAGCTCACCCGCAAGTGGGCCGAGCAGTTCAACAAGGAGAAGGAGCAGTGGCTCATGTAGGGGGGGGGGAGGGGGGGGGGCAGGGCTGGGGGGGTGGGGCAGGGCTGGGGGACAGGGCCAGGGGATGGGGCGGGGCTGGGGGGCAGGGCCAGGGGATGGGGTGGGGCTGGGGGGCGGGGCCAGGGTTAAAAGGTTTCATTGTCCTCTTGACTAAAGTCCTGTTGCCTAAAGCTTAAATTATTTTTGTTGCCCCGACCCTCCCATATGGGTCCCTGGTGACTTTCATTTGCCCCCTGGTGGCCCTTTTGGGAAGGACGGGAGTGTGTCTTTTTCCCGCCATTTCTGCAGTGTGATCTCTTCCGCCTAATACCGGCTCTTTAACCAGGAATGCTTCTTTGTTCACAGCCCCCCCCCCCCCCCCCTCGCTCACACCACCTGTCCCCCGCTCACCACCAGCCCCCCCCCCTCGCTCACACCACCAGCCCCCCCCCCCTCGCTCACACCACCAGCCCCCCCCCCCGCTCACACCACCAGCCCCCCCCCTCGCTCACACCACCAGCCCCGCCCCCCTCGCTCACCACCAGCCCCCCCGCTCACACCACCAGCCCCGCCCGCACACCTGAACCGCAGGAAAAAAAACCCACCTGGTTCCCAGAGACACGCGCAGCTGCACCGCCTCCAAAGACCACAGCTGCTCCTCAGCCAACCAATCAGCTCTGGACTCAGCACAGCTCAGCCAATGCGGAGGAAGGCTGACGCTAATTTAAACTGTGCAGCTCTTGTGATATACAGCACGCATTTTCTACTTCTCCTGCGACCCTCTGCTGGATACACAGCCATGCGCTTGCTTTTCAGTCAGAAGTAAATAAATACATAAATACATACGTAAGTACATAAGCAGAGGAGTCGTGTTTTTGGCCCCGTCCGTGGCTGAATGTGGGGCCGGGACGCTGGCATCTGTGGGCGGGAGCCTCGCTCTGGAAACGATCGGCAGGGGAGGGGGGGGGGCTTCTGCAGCGTTTCGTGGAGAGGAATGAACGGGCAACAATGTTGGAATAACGTTGGGATAACGCTGTAATAACGCACCATCCTATTGACCTGCTTCTGGCTTCCCCCCCCCCCCAATA
>CM077284.1:2331829-2366829 GCA_039654925.1 Anguilla pacifica
ACACGGAGGGGTCAGCCCGGGCCAGGATTAGCAGAAGCACCAAGCGTCCAGGTCAGATGCAGAGCTGGACGCTCTACTGCAGAGACACCGGAGCTCTGATGGGCTGGACGGCTCATTTTAATCACACATCCTGCCGTTTCTTATGCTGTTGCTCTCGTACGTCGCTTTGGATAAAAGCGTCCGCCAAATAAATGTAGTGTAATGTACTCCGGCAGGTTGTCATGGGAATCTCTCTTGCGGTGGTGTGTGTGGTGTCAGTGCTGTGCAGGGGCAGGGTCGTTAAAATGAGCTGCAGAGAGTGTTACACAGAAAATAAATTGCCAAAAAAAAATTCTTTCATTTCTAAAAAAAAAAAGTTTTCAAAAAAAAACAAAAACATTTTCCTCTTCATGAAATACACAAATGCCACAAGCAAAACTCAGTTGATCTATTTGAGAGATAACAGCACTACTAAACCACAGTGTGTTTGAGACATTCTTTGGGAGAGAAAAAAAAAAAAAGTCAATGCCTTCTGAAGAGGCTTTTTCCATCGTAGAAGTATTTTTTAAGGCTTTCGCAGGTAAACAGTGAGGCGCAGTTGAAAGACAAACCCCACCCCCCCATCCCCCACCATGATGCATGGTCGCCACGGAAACGCAGTCCCCGACTCACCAGCCCGGCCTCACGACCCTGTACCGCCCCGCGGCGGAGAGGTCGATGACCGTGGAGCCCAGCCTGCATTCCGGCGTCTGGTCGCCGATCGGCCCGCCGTCCACCACCACGGCCAGCCGGGGCCACAGGTCCCGGAACTCCTGCAGGGCGGAGCGGCGTTTTAAAAGCCCGGTTAAAACTCCGCCGTCACCGCGGCGATCCGCGCACTCTCCGGGACACGCCTGGACGGGCGGACCGGGTCCGGTCTGTTCAGATGCATTTACGGCCTTATGGGTCAGCACAAGGTTTCACGCGACGCAGGGAAATCTATGAGTGAACAGCGAATGCATTCATGCCACAACTTTAACTTGGGCTCCCCCTTGGTTGTAGTAACATGTGACCCATCAGCCTTTGCAAATCCGGATACTCTGCCTGGAAATTTATCCCAGAGAATACCTGAGCATCAGCACATGGCATCATAATAAAACTTCATTGTACTCTACTAGAAGTGGGGGACCAGTTGTCCACTCCCCCCATTGTTTGATATATTCTGGATAGGGACCAGTCTAGCTGCGGGGGGGGCACCTTCAGGTAAAAAAGGCAGGTTAAATGTATTAAAGATAACCAGGTGGTATGCCTGAAATACCCGAACATTCATGCTGACACAGCAACTGGAGCCAGCCTGGCCCTTCATATGGGACATCCGATTTCAGAAACAGCCTACACATTCAGAGCAGTGTGCTGTGCTGTGCCAATTTATAAACAAGAGAAGGGTGTGTGCATGCGTGCGAGTGCGCATGTGTGTGTGTGTGTGTCTGTGTGGGCGTGGGCGTGTGCATGTGGGTGTGTGTGCGTGCGTGGGTGTGTGTGTGTGTACCTCCACAGCGATGGTGCTGGTCTGGGAGCTGATGTTGGTGCTGGTGTGTGTGTGCGTGCGTGCGTGTGTGTGTGTGTGTGTACCTCCACAGCGATGGTGCTGGTCTGGGAGCTGATGTTGGCGCTGGTGAGGGCGAGAGGCTCGCCGCAGAGCTGGGAGAGCCGCCTGATGAAGGCGTGGTCGGGAATCCGCACGCCAACCAGCTACAACAAAAAACAGAGCTCATATAGCACACACACACACACACCAGCTACAACACAACACAGAGCTCAAATAGAACAGAATGAACAGACACACACACACCCATACCCACACCCATCCACCGACCAAACTACAATACAAAACAGAGCTCAAAACAACAACTCACACACACACATGCACTCAGAACATATTGCAGCTAAAAAGGCTGCAGTAAACCATGCCAGCCTGTCCTGTGTGGGGGCAGCACTGAGTCCAGTTATTACATAACACTCCATCACAGCCACTTAGCAAACACTCTTGTCCTGAGCAACTTAAAATGGAGAACATTAGTGCTAGTCTGAGGAATAGGCCAGTTCAGTCAGTCGCTGTGCACTGCTGGAAACAACCAGGGGAGCTCAGACACGGAGCTCGAACGATCCCAGAGTGGTTGAGCACACTGCAGTGCGTGCAGCTAGCCGAGCATGCCTGACCGAGCGGAGCAATAGCAAGCAGGCTACCCAGCAGCACTCAGCTTCCGCCTGGATTTCACCTGCCTGAGCTGTGGCTTACATAACAGGGACCCGCTTAAAAATGCATTTCAAGGCACACAGTTCCACCCCGCAAACCTTAATTCAAATCAAAACCCCTGCAGCAACAGGAGTGTAGACCCCACACTTTTTGCCTTTTCATGCAATGTACGTAATTCATGTGGGGGTTTAAGAAAAGTAAATAAATAAATAAAAATTGAAACCTTTTTCTGAAAGGAGAAAGATAAGGGCATGAAGAGTCATGAGAGAGGGGGCGGGGCCTTACAGGGGTGAAGGGATTGAGGTCAGAGTTCAGCGCCTCAGAACGTTCCAGAACCAGCGTCACGGGGCCTGGCAGGAGGTCTCTCAACAGGGCCTCGGGAACGGTCACCTTACAGAACCTGAAACCCGGACGGGAAGACGTATTACTCAAGAAAACGAAAACACGGAGGAAGACACTCAGTCAAAAAAAAAAAAAGGCTAAATTAAATAATCTTCAGTACTGCGCAGAGGAAGACGCTCCAGAGAGAATGAAAGAAAAAGGGTAACCAAGAACTCAATCAGTCCCACTGTGCATTTATCAAACCAATCAGGACTGGCAAGGACACCCTCACGGGATTAATGAGATCCAAAAACGAGCTGCCGTCATTAGGAGAGACATTAGCATTGTATCATTCACCCCCTTTTTGGGGAGCATGGCGCCCTCCCTTAGACGACAGCGCTAATATACGCACTGTCATCTCAGAGAAAACGCAAGAGTTCGCCGGGAAACCTACTTGTAGATGTCTTCTATCTCTCCCACGCAGATGGCCAAGGGCTTCTGGCCGTTCCGTCCTTTGATCTCGTAAACTCTCTTGACGGCTTCCGAGCTCTGCGCGAGGGCGGCCAGGCCGTAGATGGTGTCGGTGGGGACGGCCGCGACGTGCCCCTCTTTCAAAGCCGCGACCGTGGCCTTCAGTACCTCTCTCCAGCCTGCAAACAAAGACGGGAGACAAGGAAACGTCTCAGACCGCGAGCGACGATAACAACACTTCCAAAAAAAAAACAAAAAAAAAAACGAAAGCGCGTCATTTTGTTGGTCGCTTTCAATCAGAATAATGAAATATGACAATGAGGACAGTGTAGTAAAGTTCACATATTCGATTCCCAGGTATGACACTGCCGTTGTACCCTTGAGCAAGGTACTTAACCTTCAGTAGCCTACATATCCAGCTGTATAAATGGATGCAATGTAGACACTATGTAAAAAGTTCTGCAAGTCGCTCTGGATAAGCGTCTGCAAAATGCCTGAAATGTAATGTAAATATTATATCAAGTAAAACTTCAAAGTGACCCACATATTGAACAAAAACAAAACCATCTATAGCAACACGATGCTTTTAATGCAAGATCTGCGAATCCGGCGAGAACAGCGAAGATACTCATGACAGCTGATGTCCACGGCCCATCACTGAAGGAGACATCTTGCGCGGATCAACACGCGCAAAGCTACACGACCAGACCGACTAAAAGGAGCCGGACTTTAAGCTGTAAACAATTGGGACTCCGGTTCGGCGGACCATTTCAGAAATCTCCCGACACACTTGTAATTCCTGTGGCACGGGAAACGTCAGCAATATTCCCCATACTCAAGAAAGACCATGAAGCACAATGACTGCAGACCAATTGTAGTGAAGTGTTTTGAGGGCGTTATTACTAGGCAACCTGAAACAGTAAACATCAGAACAAGTCGACCCCCGACAGTTTGCCTACAGAACACGGTGTGGAGTGGAGGATGCAAATGAGACTTTGCTGAACCCGGTCTACTAACTTGGTACATAAAGCTAGCTAGCCACGCAAAACAGAATCCGATTTTAAAGTGGCTAGCGAAGTGATGCGTTAAGCGCTATAGTCGTGTACGAACCAATCCAACCAAATTCTGGTTTGGGTAAAAGTGAAGAGCTGGTTGAGTATAGCCATCTCTTTAACTAGCTGGCCATATTGCTACCACGGTGTATACACACACAACGGATATCACCACGGATACATAAGAACAACATAGCATTGGTCAACGCAGTTGACAACGAATGCGTGTGTGTGTGTGTGTGTGTAACATACAGTGAAAAGGTTCAATATCTCAAACTTACAGTGTAGACAGCCAAATCAAACACAACAGAGGCACGTGTCAGGTATAGCTGCATTTACCGGGTTGTCTGTCCGAGTCTCCGTGCTGCCCAGGCCCGTTTAACGTCTGTGGCACCAACCGCAGCACGCGTGTCTTGAGTTCTTTGCACATTGTTTCTACGAGCGACGATGATCTGGAATTGTAAACAGTGGCTGTTGCTGTGAAGAGGCATAAAAATCTTTCCCTTTGCATTGAAAGGCACTGGACAGAAACAGCGAGCTCAACGCATGGTCTGACGAAACCGGGAGCAAGACATTTCCGGGTCACACCTTCCAGTTAGCTACGTCAGGGGATTTTCTTAAAGAGACAGAGCCAATGTAATGCAGCACACGGTGTTCGTGTTATGCTACATTGTGGGAGGCGTGCCATCAGGTTTAAACAGTTTGACCGCGAAACTGCATTAGAACTGAAACAGTTGGTCCTTTTCTCAGAAGAATAATTTTCCTCCAATCATCTGAAGCAGCAGTTTATAAATAAGAATGGTATATAGGCCTATAACATAATTTAAAGAAATCAACATCTCGTTAAAATTCGGGGATTGCAAATATAATTGGAACAAAACCCAGCATTCACGGGGGGACCCCAGGGCCGAGTTTAAGAGCCCATAGGCGAGACCAGCCCAGTGATAACGAAACCATAACCCCTTATAAAATGGTTGCATAACTAATTGCATAACCCGAGGCAATTAACAACTTATCCTGGCTAATGGTTAACGCGGTCACATTCTAGCCGCCTGCTATCAGTGTGTGTTCAAGCAACCCTGTAACCTATAGATCTATCGTCCGGTAGGTTCTCACGCGAAACTTAACAAAACGCACCTCATTCAACAGCTGATTAGAATCAGGCGTGCCAAATCAGGGTTGAAATGAAAACCTACGGGACGGTGGATCTGCAAAAACAGGGTTGATAACCACTGCGTGAAAGTGACCATCGTCAGGAGGCAGAGATGGCGTCGAACGCAGGTAATCATTAAAAGGAAACGCATTATTTAATGTAACCATTTTTGATTATGGTACACAGTGGCAAAGTGTAATGCGTAACGCAGGTGAGTATTTTTATTTTCAGATTCCAATGCCGTGGTTCCGGTGGTGCAGGCAAATGAACAGGACTCGCAGAAAAATGAGGTTTGTTCCTTGCTGGTGTATATCAATATCAATAGGCTATACAATTCTTTTAAACGAAATTTACGAATCTCTCCCATGTTGTGGAGAGTCCTCAAAATACTTCTGCGACTGTAGCTAAAATCTAGATCAGCCTAACAATACTTACTGGGTCTCCTGCATAGTTTTCATAGTGTGTAAGAGAGAGCAAATTGTATTATTTTAGTCTTATTTGTTCAGTAACTTGATTGCATTATTTGTACGGCATTTCCTTGACCTCTTTGTACCGGCCTATTGATCTTGATTGAAAACCCGTGTCCGTGTTACCCATCATATAGCACTAAAACTGCCAGCACGCTCTCGAATTTTCCCCAGTTAACGCAACTTCGGGATGAACTCAATGGCCGTCTCGAGGACCTGCAAGAGAAAACAGAGTTGTGCAACAGAATTCTGAGGGATTTGGTGGATCTCCGTGGCATTTTGGCGGTATAAATCACTAACGCTTATCGCTTTCCACCCCCTACCCTGCATGTTTCCCACTATAACTTCACCCTTCTTTTTCAGGACAAAAACGTCGGTGACAGACCCGTTCCATCTACCCAGCAGGATCACAGCCACTGACGTGTGTGTGCGCGCGCGCGCGCATGTGTGCGTAAATGCAGCACTACATTAAAAGACAAAACATTTGGGTTCTTGATGTTTGGACTAAACGGCAAAAAATAAAATAAAATCAGACAGATCAACATAGGATTTAATTAGTATTATATTGCTTTCAATTCCAAAAAATGTTAATTCTTTTACTTAATCATAATACAATATTACTTTATACAAAACAAGCATATAAGCAAACCTTTTTCACATTATACATTCTTTAAAAATACAAATCTTTACATGTTAATTTTTTTCCTCTCTCTTTGGGACTCGGAGACATTCTCTTCCTTTGGAAGCATTTGTATTTCACTATCTTGTCACACTCGCGGGACAAACCCTGTGAACTTTAAGGGCACGCTCACATTACGAACGGAACAGAACCGAACCGCGACGGGAACTGAACCCAAGTTCCTCCCGGGGTTCAGATTCTGGCACACCGCGCGAAACCCAGCAGTGCGAACACGGTGTTTCAAAGCGAATGGGGGGTGGCCCACCCCCGCCGGTATCGCACTAACACTCAAACCCCCAAAGCACGACTAAAGAAAACCATAGACGCATACATCACGTTCTGTACTGTGACAAGACTTGCCATGTGACAAAAGACTGAGCAATCAACAGTTCCAACTTGAAATGCACATCACAAAGAACAATGCTGAACAAAAACTGGGAAAAAAACTGAAATACAGGATTTCTTGGATAGTAAACGCCAGCTTGGTAGAAGAGAGAACCCTGTATGCAGAGTTTTCTGCATCGAAAGAAACACTCTGATGGTTTGTGATGACCAAAGAGACGTAAAGATGTACAGGAAACCAATTGCTTTGGAAACGTCCATTTGCTCTAAAATACTTCAACAGAACAAGGTAGCCCACCACAGCATTCTAAAGAGACCCAGATAATTCTTAGAACAGAATTACATTAACGTTACATTTTTACAAGTTTTTTTTTCTTTTTTAAGTCTAATTCCACCCACGAATAACGCGATTTATGAACAAGAGGGGGAGAATTACGCGAGAATAACAAACAGCGGCCACACAGTCTCTCCTAATGCCCCAAACCACATTTAAGGGATGAAATGAATGAGGAAAAAGACTAATTTTCATAAAAGGAAAAGGCCATACGCATAATATAAAATTAATCTACTGCATGCGATGAACTAAACCTAAAAAAAAGAGTGGAAGGAACAACGAGGATTGAATAGTCGTGAATGTGAAAAGCGTGAAACCAATTATTAACATTTTGACACATTTATCCATAACTGCCAAGTAGAGGGGGCGTGTAACACCCGCTCCCCTCTGAAAAGACACGATCCAGTCCAACACCACGCAAATTAGTTTTAAAACCAGCCGTGGTTCCCCTTCCTTCTTAACTGCGATCCAAGCAACGATCTCTTACTGCGTCTCCGTAAACGGCGCCATAGCCCAAAATCAAAACCCCCTCCAGACGTACGGGCCCAGAGCCCGTATCACTCCCCCGGTGGCACGTGCGTGTTTGGCTGCCTCGACTTGTGCAGCTACTGGGCGCGTGGCACACTGCATAGTAAATGGACCTCGTGCGAGACACACGAGGAGGTCACTTCAAGGAAGGGACGTAAAGCCAGCTAAGTGGCATGAAAATTAGACGCTCCAGCTGGTCCCTCCTACCCTCCCCCCTTATGGTCCATGAAATCCATCATTTATGCCATCCAGTATCCCAATTTAACAGACATTTTTTTTTTTTTTTACAGAAGACAACGGTCAATCCAGTGAAAGCCACATATTCGGAGCACGTACAACACAAGAGATATTAATAAACTGATACAATGACGAGCATGATTCACAATACTTTGTTCCTATACCGAATAGGACATCTCTATCTAAAGTGCTTTGAGTATCATATAAAAACAGTAATCTATCTTGTTATCTGAATTTCAAACATATTAATCGTCGCGAAGACGATAAACCACACAAACTACACACAGGAGAAATTGGCTGCATTCAATGTCAACGTTTACATTTTTTTTGTTCTACAATGCATTACACCCTTGGCAGTTACCCTGGGGGGAAATATAATTTTTGCCTCCGAGTGAAAACAACATGCACATCTAGTCGGACCTGAATTAGAGGAGTTCTGTAGAAAGTCTATGCATATCTGAAAAGGGTCCCCTGGGAAGCTGGACAAGCCAATCACAAGCCGACTAATCACCCTTAGGATGCAGGTTAACGGGACTGGCAGTATTTCTCGAGGAACCCGCCTAGGTGCCATTTTAATTACTGCCAAGCTTAACTGCTGATGACATTTCCATGGTGATGAGTTTTCCGTTTGCATATTAAACTATGGGACGGGCATTTAAGACTTGTCACAACGGCTCAAAAGACAAACAAACGAATGGAATACAGGAGCTGCTATTTCAATGAACTCAGAAATACAGAGAAGAGAAAACCTAACCAGAAAACGGCTACAGAAAAAAAGCTAATCAAATCGTTGCCTCCGATGCAAATTCTTGAAAAACCTAAATCGAGGCAGAATAATTTATGGCAGGCCTTGGCATTGCGAGGTGGCAGTCTGCTGCAAACGCCACCGCTACCGGACAGCTGTGACCGACAGAACATTCCGGTGAAACGCACCATCCCACTCCCGTTTTAATACAACCCGGTAACGAGCAGATTAACTGCACACCCGTTAGCAGGCATTTAAAAGAAGACGGTAGATGTTATGCATTTGTGATTCATTTCTTTTAATCTTTAAACTCCTGTCTTCGATGCGTTTAAAAAAAAATTTTTTTTTAAGCCAATGCAGAGGGACAGGGTTTTTGTTCTTGATATAGTCAGACAGGAAAGACGAGTTGGACCGACGCTGCATATGGAAAGTGGAGCAGTAAGGCGAAGCCACCCTAAAAGAGTCTGCCTGCTTTCACTGACCAGGGAGCAGACTCCCGCCTTTTAGAGACAGGCAGGCAGTTACCCCAGCAACCAAGCAAGCTCTGCCTCAGCTCTTAATACAGGGGGCAACAGTCACTGAGAAAGTCCGTATGACTGAAAGCCAAAGGTTTAGTCCAGCACTAAAACGCCCAATTAAACAAAACAGCTAATCAGCTACTCCCTTGGGTGTGACTGAGTGGGTCTTTTCAGTGCTGGAGTAGACCTAAAGAGTCCACCTCCACCTGCATCCGCACCTCTCCAAAGAGACGGGGCAGCCCAAAATGACCCGTAACCGGTCAACTGGAGTTTCTAGTAAAGGACTCAGCTGGTGTTTTAAGCTTTACAGCGCTGTTTGCAAGGTGAAAAGCCATCGCTGGTTATGACCATCACATCGCCTTGCGCCCGTGAAGAAAGACAATCGAACACCGACCGCGCGCACAGCCTGACTCGGTATCAGTCTACTCCAAGACTCCAACGGTTGTGGCGTCAATCTCGTCTGCATATCACGCGCATTTGTGTTGTCACAGAAATAACCTAAATTCACTCACAAACGATCAATATAAAAGGCCAGAGAACGAGAGAGAGAGAGAGAGAGAGAGAGAGAGAGGGGGGTCCATGTCTTTTTAAAGTCTCCAAAACCAAAAAATAAAACAATTCTAAATAGTTGGATCTATACAAAAATACAAATTCAAAAAAAAAAAAATCTAATGGAAGCAAGTCTATATTTATGAAATACTTCTACACATTATATTGTTTCACTGCCCCCCACCCCCACAGCCAAGATAGAGTTAAACAACGACTTTACAGCTGGAAAACACAGAGTCCAGAGTGGTTTAGTCACCATTAGGTAGTGCAAGAGAAGGGAAGGGGGGAGGAACAGAAGAATGAAGAGCTACTGCGATTTAAGGGCATTAAAATTCATCACTTTACAAGGTGGCCAACAGGAGGCCATTTCAAATAAATAAGGTTCCAGCTGGAAAAAAAGTCCCATGTTACACTATCCCTGAGCGGGTCCATTAAAACAGGCTGAGAACATCTTTACATTGTTATGTTGTTGCCATGGTGATGTAAAAAAAAAACTTGGTTGGTCGTGAATCTTCCCGGAGAAGGTCACTGGGGGTGGGGGATGTGGGCGGGGGTCTGTTTAATGGGGAGGGGGTCTGCTTAATGATAGCGAGGCACAGGAATCGTAAATAACTGTAGCTTTCAGCTACGTGCTTAGACTCCACTGTTAGTGTCGCGAAGTGCGGGACACGATGTGGCAAATGTTTAAGAGCAGAGGGTGTGCTGTGGGTGGGGTCATAAGGTAGGACATTAGGACAGTAGACTTTTACAGGAGTTTCAGAAAATCCCACCCTCACCCCCCCCCCCCCCACCCCTCTGGAACCTGCCTGATGGGTCACCAAATGAACTCTGCGCCTCAATGCTCAGGCAAACACCCCGGGCGGGGTGCAACCCTTCCACCAGAGGGGGTTTCCCGCACCTCCACAATTCAAACCAAACTTTGAACCGGCTGCCACAAAAGAAAGAAAAAGCCAGTTTGTTTAGTGCCTGCTCCACCCCCCCACCCCATCCCACCCCCACCCACCCCACACCCGGAACACAGCCTGCAACGTCTGGAAGTACGGGGGTTGGGGGGGGGGATTGCACCTAAACTGAAAACAACACCGAGATCTGACAGCTGCAAAATTATAAAGGAGGAAATTAAACATTTAATAAATTAACAGGTAAAACAAAAAAAAATTAAATATTAATTTACCAATAGGCAACTTTTGTTTACAAATGAATAGACTTAAATTCAATCTAAAAGGCAAGCAAAAATTGTTATGGGTTTTTTTTTTTAACCATTGGTACAAATAAAATGAAATAATAATATAAAATAAAGATTAGAAAGAGTAACACATCAGGCTACAATCACATTTTCTGGACTATACTAGCCTTCCTAGTAAATCTTGTACACAACAAAGTTTTTGAGGGAAATTGCATCCGTGACAGTTTTTTTTGTTTTTGTTGAATGCCCTCCTGGAGAATGTTGGCTGAACCATCTGCAGACTGTGAGAAAGAGGAGCTGACACCGCCTTGTTCTGCTGAATCACACCCCCCCCCCTGCCCCCGCCCTTTCATTTTGGGTGCTGAACTTGAGTACTGAAAGAAATTCAGCCACAACTATGTTCTTCTTTTTTGTTTAACACAATGCATTAGTCAGTGCTTAAGTCACACTGAGCATATCTGAGTAATTTCTCATGCCCTTTAAGGCTTCAGTGCTTGAATTATCTCGCTGTTCAGTCTGCAGCTGATTTAATACGAGCCTGGGCTAGCTCAGCACCGCAGTCAGCAAACGCGCATCAGAAGCCTGACCGTACGCCTAACTGTGCATGCTTCAGTTCGCCGAGTGTCACAATGCATACTTTCCTTTTGTTTAAACGGTCGAGAGATGGCAGTTGGGATCGTTGCTATGACTACGTTCGGCATCAGCTCTAATTCGGTTGGATGTGAGAAATCGGATGGTGGTGCAGAATATGCCCAGGTGTGTCTCGCCCCCCCCCCGCCCCCCTACCCCCCCGCCCGGCGTGCCCCCTCCCCCCCCCCCCCGGCGTGGCCCCCCCGGCTCTACGGCATCTTTGCATTGGCGCTGTAAGTGCAGGGCGCCAACATGTCGGAGCGAAAAATCTGAATGTACTGCTGGTAAAAAAAAAAACAACAAAATAAACACACGAAACATAAAAACAAAAGTAAACGGACCAATGAGAAGCGGTGTTGGTGAGGAGCCCTCCAGTGAGGAGGCTTCCCTCGCAGCAGACGTAACGGTGGCAGAGTTTGCGTCCGTCCGGGCGACGCGTAGAACTCAGCACCCCTAGGGAGAAGAGGGGAGGGGAGGAGGCAGTTATTTTGCAAAACTGGCCCCAGGGGCAGAGCCATCGCCCCCCCTGCCCCCCCCACCGATGGGGAAGTCCTCGGGGACGAGCAGCAGCGCCTCGATGTTGCCGGGCGTCTCCGGGCTCTGGAGTGACAGGAAATCCGACATGTCCATGTTGACGAGGGCGTCGCTCTGGGGCTCAGGGGGTGAGGCTAAAAGGCCCTCCGAGGGGAAAGTCTGGGCTGTGGGGGCGGGGCCATGGCTGGGGGGCGGGGTCTCAGCTTTTTTGGGGGGCGAGGCAGGGACTGGTTGGGGCGGAGCTGTGTCGGTGGTGGGGGCGGGGGCAGGCGCAGGGGGAGGGGGAGGGGGCGGGTCCGTGGGCAGGTCTGTGGGGGCGGAGCTCTTGCCCTTCTCTTTGGAGTCCCTACAGGAGCACTGGCACTGGCAGGACTCCTCCTGTTTGATGATGATGACGGGCACGCTGAGCCCGATCTGCTGCACCGAGTTACCTAGGAAACCAATCGCAGAGGGGCGGAGCCATCAGATCAACCAATCAAACTCAAACATGCAGTCACATTGACAGCAGAGTTCTTAAAACTTGTCCTGCACAAACTCAGCATTTTAATTCACTTCTGTTGGCCAAGGGTTTCTCTTTATAAAATGGCGCATTTTCTGCATTACATGTATAAAAGAGTGTGTGGGTAAGAGGTATGGTAGCTGTGCTCACACAAAGGGGAGGGCTGCTCAAAACAGTGATGTTAATTGTTCACCAGCGGGAGGTGCTGCACTGACAGCAGTTTTAAAAGCTGTGTGAGTAAGACCTGCGCTTTAATCTGTCACTCCACATAAAGGCTGGCTGCATTCGTGATTACGTCTATGGTGGGCTGCATTCGTGATTACGTCTATGGTGGGCTGCATTCGTGATTACGTCTATGGTGGGCTGCATTCGTGATTACGTCTATGGTGGGCAAACAGTGTTTCAAACAGGTTTAGGAAGACAGTGCATGTTCCCCCCCTCTGGCAGGCAGAACAGCTGTTAGGGGATAAGCTGAGAGCCCCCGCAGGGTGGAGGACTCACCTGCACTTCCAGCCACAGGAATGGCAGTGGTGAAGAACACCTTCTCTACCTTTGCACCCTGCTGAGAGAGAGAGAGAGAGACAGGGGAGTGTTAGCTCTACACACACGAATGACACACAGACAGAGAAACACACACTCACTCACTGACAAATCACTCACAAATAACTCACTCATTCACAAATAATTTACTCACTCACCCCCTCACTCACTCACACCAGCGCACACACGTACACACGTATACACACACACACACACAGAGGTGTCACAGTGTCTCAGCTGCAAAAACACAGTCAGGTCAGTGAGCAGCCAGGCTGGAAGTGAGCCAGCATGGAAATGACTGACCTGAACTCAGCCACAGTATCCAGCCTAACTAGCAGCAGTGGACTTCAGCTGACACAACACGAAGAAAGAGAGACACATCATTCTCTGCGTTTCTCCCGAAAAACAAGTCCGCAAGGGACATCAGCAAAAAAAAAAAACTCCAGAAACACAAGTGCAGAATATGCAGAAGATAAAAAGGATGAGGACATCAGGACACGAAAACATGACAAACACTCGAGACTCCCCCCGGCACCACTGGAGATGCGAGCACTGCTCCCAGCTGCACACTGCGTGCACTTCCTGCAAATACCCATAATCCTGAGCGCTGTCTCCAAACACCTCACACCGCCTCTACTGAATAAAACCAGCAGAACAGCCCCGTGTCTGTGGGTGGGAGCAGGCTGCAGACTGTGCAGAGGATTCTAGAACATCCACATCGTTACCAGCTGTGGAAGGGGTAATTATCACCTTCCATCATCAGCATGGTTCTTATTAGCATGGTTCTTATTCTTATTCTTCCTTATATGGAAGTGAAGTATGGGGTCCACTCAGTTATCACAACTACACTAGGTGGGACAAGCATCCTATAGAGGCCTTGCATGCAGAATTTTGCAGAACAATACTAAACATCCAAAGGAAAACTCCCACCAATGCATGCAGGGCAGAATTAGGCAGATACCCATTGATAATTAACATTAAAAAAAGAGCACTTAAATTTTGGATGCACCTCAAATCAAGTCCCCAAGACACAATGCAATTTCAAGCACTGAAAACCCAAGACCTGAAACCCAAAAAGAGTCCTCTCAGTCAGCTGGTCATGAGACTCACTAACCAACTAAAACCAAACACTGACCAAACTCAGACCAGCGCTGCTTTAAAACCAGAAATTAGAGTAAACCAAATAATTAAACAAACAAAAGATGCCTATCTGGAACACTGGAATAATGAAACCAAAACACAAAATAAACTTAATTGCTACTTGGCCCTAAACAGAGAATACAATTTGGCAGAGTATCTCTTCTCTGTCAGAGATACAAAGCAGAGACAAATCCTGACCAAGTACAGGCTCAGTGACCACACCCTAGCAATTGAAAAAGGAAGGCACAAAAAAACATGGCTACCCAAAGAAGAACGTATATGTGGTCACTGCAAGACAGGAGAGGTAGAGACAGAGATGCACTTCCTGTTATATTGTGAAAAATATTCACAGATAAGGGAAACATATTTTAATAAGATCCAAAATTCAAAATTCCTAAACAAATTTCCCTCCCTAACAAATGACCAAAAACTGCGAGTCCTATTAGGTGAAGGACCGACAGCCTCACTCGCAGCTAGATACGTTTTTGCCTGTCACAGCCTGAGGGACAGTGGGTGAGCATCCAGCAAACATATGTATGTGTGTGTGTTTATATGCATATGTGTTTGTATGTATATGTATATGTGTGTGTATGTATATATGTATGTGTGTGTGTGCATGTGTAGGTATGTGCATATATGTGTACATGTATATGTACATGTGCATATATGTGTATATATGTATATATGTGTATGTATATGTATATATATGTATGCGTGTGTATGTGTGCATGTACATGTGTGTCTATGTATATGCATATGTATGAGTATATATATGATACTCCTGATGAGAAAACATATATATATATATTATTTTTTTTTTTTTTTTTTTTTTTTTTTTCAATTAATTTAATTCAGTTAACTTAGTAGATAATAAGTATTATGTTCCTATCATTCATGCTGTTATTTTTGTTGCTGCTTGTCCTTTTTTTTTTTTTTTTTTTCTCTTTTTGATTATACTTACTGTAGTTGACTGCTGTTGTCACTGCGCTTTGGCAATATGTATTTTTAAATATGTCATGCCAATAAAGCAATTGAATTTGAATTTGAATTTGAGTGCCCTTGTGTGCTTTGTTTCATAAGTTAATCTGAAGCAGAAAATGTGCCAAATGACTGAGCGAGTATAAAGCATGTTCTGCCGCTGGGATGTGAAAATGATGCAATCAGACCTGAGGCCTGTGATCGTGACCACAGCTGACCGTACGAAACTCGGGACCGCACGGTCGAGCTGAAGGCCGGGCGGTCGAGCTGAAGGCCGCGCGGTCGAGCTGAAGGTCCAGCTGAAGGCCGCGCGGTCGAGCTGAAGACTGCGCGGTCGAGCTGAAGACCACGCGGTCGAGCTGAAGGTCGAGCTGAAGGCCGCGCGGTCCAGCTGAAGGCCACACGGTCCAGCTGAAGGTCGAGCTGAAGGCCGCGCGGTCCAGCTGAAGGTCGAGCTGAAGGCCGTGCGGTCCAGCTGAAGGCCGCGCGGTCCAGCTGAAGGCCGCACGGTCGAGCTGAAGGCCGCACGGTCGAGCTGAAGGCCACACGGTCCAGCTGAAGGCCGCGCGGTCGAGCTGAAGGCCACACGGTCCAGCTGAAGGCCGCGCGGTCCAGCTGAAGGCCGCATGGTCGAGCTGAAGGTCGGACTCACCGGCTGCTCGGGGTTCTGCGTGCCGCCGGTGCTGCTGTTGATGATCCACTGCAGGTTCTGGTCGGACATGACGATGCTGGGCGGCAGCAGCCCCTGGGGGGGGGCGATGGTGATGGTGGGGCTGGCCGTCAGGCTCGCGCTGGCGGTTAAAGGCACGGTGTGCACTGTGGTGGCCGCCGCGGGGGGCGGGGGCGCCGGCGGCGTCTCCGTGGTGACGGTGGCGGTCGCCGTGGCGACGGCGGGGGGCGTGGCCTGGGCGGGGCCGGGGGCGGGGTCCTGCGGCAGGAAGGTCGATTGCAGGGCCAGGTAGTGCTGAGCAGGGGGCGGGGCAGGCACTTCTGGCGTGTGGGAGCTGGGCGTGGCGACGAAGGGGGCGGGGCCGGGGGCGGGGCCTTGCGCAGGCTGAGCCGGGGTCTCTGGGGCGGGCGTGGTCAGGGAGGATGAGGAGGAGAACGGCAGGGGGAGCGAGAGGAGGGAGCTGGGGTCCGACACGGCAGGAGGGGCGGGGTTCTCCGAGGTGAAGGGCTCCACCAGCCCGTCTGTGGGAGGGGGAGACGGGTTTAGCACACAGAGCTTCAGTCCCCAGCGCTACTCCAAACCAAACATAAAATCAGTGAGAGCTGAGACATGTTTCCATTTCCTCTTGCGCTTTTACCTGCTCTAGATGCTTCCTAGTCTGCTTTATGCGTTTGTCTCACATCCAGTGAGATCTATACAATTCAGATCAGATCTACATATTCACACTGACGTCACTAGCGTTTCCACAGCATGATGCATCATGTTTGTAGTCTTTATGTCAAGGTTAAGTCTCTTTTTAAGCACCAAGGGGCGGGGCTGACCTGAAGGCGGAGGCTCATCTTGACTGACACTGTTTTCCGGGCTCTGGAACATCAGCTCGAATATCCGCACGGGAGTAACATTGTTCAGGTCCAGGCCTTGAGACTGTAAGACCACATGCACGCGCACATGCACACGTACACGCACACACAGACACACGCGCACGCACACAGATGCGCGCACACACACACACGCACACGCGCACACACGCACACACACATGCGCACACACACACACACACACACACAGACACACACAAAGCGGTGGTTAAACAGGAGTAGCTCTATTCAGACCCAGGCTTTGAGACAGTTAGCAGACACACGCAGGACAAGGACAGGCGGCCTGCAGACTCACGTTCTGAATGTTCTCGCGCAGCTCTGAGTCTGTGGAGATGAGACTCAGGTCACTCAGGCATAGAGAGTGATTTGCATCCTGTAAAGAGACCGTAATCACATGCTGAAATTAAACCCAACAAACAAACCAGGCAGCAAGTCCACTGCACTTAATACAGCAAAGCTATCAGATTAATAAACAAGATTAATATCTCAGTGCAAGAAATTACTGAATATATTACTTATATATTTATATATATAGTTTAAAAAGACAACAAACCTCAAGGGGAGCATTTGCCTGGAGACAAATTATTAACACTCATCTGAGGGGGGCAGTGATGCATTATGGGAGAACTCACTTCGGACAGAGAGGATTGGCTGAGGGGGGTAGTGGTGCATTGTGGGAGAACTCACTTCGGACAGAGAGGATTGGCTGAGGGGGGCAGTGGTGCATTGTGGGAGAACGCACTTCAGACTGAAAGGAGTGGCTCAGTGATGCATTGTGGGAGAACTCACTTCGGACAGAAAGCAGTGGCTCAGTGGGGCAGTGGTGCATTGTGGGAGAACTCACTTCAGACAGAGAGGATTGGCTGAGGGGGGCAGTGGTGCATTGTGGGAGAACTCACTTCGGACAGAGAGGAGTGGCTGAGTGGGGCAGTGGTGCATTGTGGGAGAACTCACTTCGGACAGAGAGGATTGGCTGAGTGGGGCAGTGGTGCATTGTGGGAGAACTCACTTCGGACAGAGAGGAGTGGCTGAGGGGGGGCAGTGGTGCATTGTGGGAGAACTCACTTCAGACAGAGAGGATTGGCTGAGGGGGGCAGTGGTGCATTGTGGGAAAACTCACTTCGGACAGAGAGGAGTGGTTGAGGGACACACCCTTGTCGTGACCCTTGATGTGACTCTTGAGGCTGTACTGGGAGCTGAAGGTCTTCTCACAGCCATCACTGGGACAGAAGAAAGGCTTCTCTCCTGGGGGGGGCAGACACATAGACCGTCACCCCCTTGTGCAGCACAGACCTACATCCCCCTGCGCAGCACTTAAAATAACCACCATTCCGGTCACAGTTTGCTCAGCTGAGAAGGGTACACGGACGCAAAGCACGTGACAGTTAATTACACATATGAGTGTGTTTGAGATACTGCCCCCAGTGGCCACTCTGAGTACAGCGCCCGGTATTAGCGGTTAGCCTCTCTCAGAAGAGGCTAGCCAGGCTAGGTCAGGCCCTACCTGTGTGCGTCCGCACGTGCGTCTTCAGGTGGTGGCTGGCAGCAAACGCCTTACCACAGCCGTCATGGTCGCAGCTAAAGAGAAAGGAGGGAGAGGCGGATGAATAAAGAACGATAGAGCAGTGAAGAACAGAGACAGACGTATCATAGAACAGTAGTCAGGCAACAAATCAACCACACAACACCTTACTCCAAACCAGGGTTTTCAAATTAGTCCTGAAGGAGCTGCTGTGTCTGCAGGTTTAACTCCAGTCCTGGAGGGCCGCAGTGTCTGCAGGTTTAACTCCAGTCCTGGAGGGCCGCAGTGTCTGCAGGTCTAACTCCAGTCCTGGAGGGCCGCAGTGTCTGCAGGTTTAACTCCAGTCCTGGAGGGCCGCAGTGTCTGCAGGTCTAACTCCAGTCCTGGAGGGCCGCAGTGTCTGCAGGGCTGGACTTTAAGATCGCTGCTCTAATTTCTGCTGAGGCAGACAGCATTGGATGACAAAGTACAGGCCGGGGCGAATGCTGCCATTTAGCGTTTGCTCTTAAACTCCCGTCCTGCAGAGAGCAGGCCGGAGCCAGTAAAGCCACCAGCGTCCGCCAAGTGTCTCGACCGCGTGACAGACACAGCCATAGCTTCTGTTAATCACTCTCTGATTAGACAGTGCCAGGGACCAGAGCACCAAGCAGTTTCAGCCAATCAGAGTCCTCCTTTCAGCTCGCTGTCCCAAGTGTGCTGCTCTGGGCAACTGCTTGAGCAGCTGTCCTTCTGAAGTGCCTGTCATATTTATTATTATTTTTTTTTCTTGAGGGCTCCAAACGGAGTCATGTGACGCAACCGGACCCGGGACACACGACCGCTGGTATGCAGAAGGGGGCGTGGCCCGGGGCTCTGGTCCTCTTCACCGCCCGTCCTGGACAAAGCGAGCGATGACAAAAGAGCCTGACAGGGCTGGAGGCTAATCTGGGAGCCGCGAGTCATGGCGGGGTCACATGATTTATGACATGGAAAGAGGGGGGCGAGGGGTGACCGGGGGGGGGGTATGTCGGGAGGGCGCCTGACCAGTGGGCCGTCTGAGTCAGGACTGGTGTGAACTGAAGCCATGGCGACGGAGCAGTTTGTTGCGCTCGATTGGCCAGGTAGCACCTGAACCAACCTGTCCATCCACCCCACCCATGGAGACACACACACACACACAGACACACACACACACACAGACACACACACACACGCACACACACGCACACACACGCACACACACGCACACACACACAGACACGCAGACACACACACGCAGACACACACAGACACAGCAGGCCAGAGATGAGGCACACGTCACCAACCTGGCAACCGACTCCACATTTAAATTCTCCTAACGTGTGCCAGTCCCATTTACCTGGGAACCTCTTCATTTCTTATATACTTCGGTAATAACAACAACCACCATTACAATAACACGTGAAAAGCCTACCATGAATGTTTACACAATTTCATTTTAGAACTGTTCCAATTAGAGACATGGTGGTGAATGTCTTTGGAAACAGTCTGACTCTGGCGAATAGTCCACTTATTGGACGGGTAACTTAGTGATCTGGTAGCTGATGGAGTCGAGAGCTTCCATGAGAGCGTCCCACCACAACCAATCAGATTTCAGCACCAGTGGAGTGGGACAGGCCTGACCAATCACAAAGCCAGAATGCTGTAGTGTGTCAGTGGAGATAATGTTTCCTGTCGGTGAGACATCCTTCACAGCGGTGATCAAATCAAAGCCCTCTTTCACACACGCCCGATTCCTCGCCATTCGCTCGCCCTCTCGCCGTAGCCATGGCTACCGGCAGGGCGTCAGGCTGCGCCCGGATCTGCCGGACTGGGACACGTCAGGTGACCTCCGAGGACTGAACTGGGATGTATGTGCAGACTATAAGGAGGAGGGGCTTTGTGAAACGAGCATTCTGATTGGACGGGTGCAACAGCCGGCTCGTGAGTGGCTGGCCCGTGCGCACACATTAGCTCAGTTGAGAGCCCGGCTGATGCCCAGGGGCAGGCGGCGCTAACGGAACGTACCGGAAGGGCTTCTCGCCCGTGTGCGTGCGCACGTGCTTCCTCAGGTCGCTGAGCGTGGTAAAGTACTTAGTGCATCCTTCCGATTCACAGTTAAACGTCTTCCCCGTGTGGATCCTCTGGTGTGCTTTGAGTCTGCGGGAAACAGAGAGGGGCGGGGTTTAGACTGCAGAGGGGCGGGTTCAGAGAGCAGAGGGGCGGGGTTTAGAGCAGAGGGGCGGGGTTTAGAGAGCAGAGGGGCGGGTTCAGAGCTCACCCGATGTGCCGCGGATGTTTGTATCTTTACCGCTATGCCCTGCTGCTCATGTTCAGATGGTGAGGAACTTTTAATGATGAAGACGAGCAGGGCGGAGTCAGTTCCACTCAGACGGAAAGATCAGAGGATTCTTTCATTCGCCCTCATCCTTTCATCTCTCAGCGGGAATTCACTGATGCGTAAAAGGCTCAGATCTTCTGCTTTCAGGCCGTGTGTTTAGGGACAAACACGCCCAGCTTACAAAGTCACACGCAGCCTTCTGTGTCAACAAGAGGTAAAGGGAGAAGAAGGCGAGTTTTCACCATGGCGAGGGGGGGGTGTTAATTCACCCAGCTCACGATTCAGAGGCAGCTCGCAGCTCTGCTCACACCCACCCAACACATCAGAGCCATCCGGGGACAATCTGAAACGCCTCGACCAGCTACACGGGCACAGCGCTCCTGAAGGAGCTGAGCAAACGCTACACAGCGCTCCTGAAGAACTGAGCAAACGCGCTACACAGCGCTCCTGGGGGAGCTGAGCAAACGCGCTACACAGCGCTCCTGAAGGAGCTGAGCAAACGCGCTACACAGCGCTCCTGAAGGAGCTGAGCACAAGCGCTACACAGCGCTCCTGAAGGAGCTGAGCACAAGCGTCCCGTCTTTATCTTTATCTTTATCTGTGTGCAGCGCAATCTGCAAACAGAGGGCGTCATACTGGACCTTTTCCTCTGAGAAAAAAAAAATCCAATCAGAGCCTGACCACAGATCTGAGCGTATATACATTCATGCAAGCAAACACTCCATTTAAATGAATAAATACACCAACACGGGAGGATCCACAAACAAAATATGGGCAACGAAATTACTGGCAGAGGTGTGTCCTCAGGTTGGCACAAAGAATTAAAATGGAAAAACATAAATGAATAAAAATGACCTGCCAAAAGTGACAAAAATCTGCAAAAACGGGGAGCGTTCGTCTGGGCACGAAATTTATTCTTTCTTTTAATAAAGTAAAGCAACGGAGCCGCATGTCAATTAAAAAAGAAAAGAAAAAAAAGAAAAGCAGAGGCTGAGAAAGCGGAGAGGAAATCCGGTCCCAGGAGCTCGTCTCTCTCCCACATCCCCATCGTCTCCTCTCCAAGCAGGGAGGCTGTTTCTGAGCCAGTCCCTGCGGCTGAAACTGGAGAGACGCAACACTCCCGCTCACACCGCTGCACTACCTCTCCTTCTTTAATGAGGCCGCCCCCTCCCTGCGGGACCCCCCCCCACGCCCCCCCCCCCCGCCCCCCCACCCACCACACCGAACCGCTACCTGGAGCATCGGAAGCTGAAGGCTCCAGTCCTGCTGTTAAAGAGGCGTGAACACATCGGGCCCCCAGGGGTAGCGACCCCACCGTGACCTTGAAGATCATGTGACCCGCCGCTGGGTTCACTGACACACAAACATTCGCCTCCGTGACCTTCGCCCTCTGACCCTCACCCACAGTTTGAGGGGAGAGGGCAGAAGAGACAGGCAGAGAGGGACAGAGTGACAGAGAGAATGAGAGATGAAGAGAGGGAGAGTGAAAGGGAGGAAGAGAGAGAGAGAGGAGAGGCTGCTGGTCTTACTCATGGGGAAATTCTGCATCAGCTGAAAGGACAGAGCGTGTCACTGTTTGCTTTACTGATCAATACAGACGGCCACGCGATCAGTGTGCTGCAGTGTGTCTGACAATGCGTTACAGAGGAGGGCATCAGGGACAGGAAGTGAGAGACAGGAAGTCTGACCTGACAATGCGTTACAGAGGAGGGCATCAGGGACAGGAAGTGAGAGACAGGAAGTCTGACCTGACAGCATGTTAAAGAAGAGGGTATAGGGGACAGGAAGTGAGGGACAGGAAGTTGGACCTATACAGTGTGTTAAAGAGGACGGTATCAGGGACAGGAAGTGGGAAACAGGAAGTGACAGACAGAAAGTGAGGCACAGGAGGTCTGACCTGTACAGTGTGATGTAGAGGGGGGTATCGGGGACAGGAAATGAGAGACAGGAAGTCTGACCTGTACAGTGTGTTGAAGGCCTTCTCGCAGCCCTGCACGTCGCACTCGAAGGGCTTCTCCTTGGTGTGCACGCGCACGTGGATCTTCAGGCTGTAGGAGGTGAGGAAGGCCTTCCCGCAGCCCTGCTGGTTGCACACGAAGGTGTACTCGCCGCGATGCGTCTTCTGGTGCGTCCGCAGGTTCCCCGCCGTGCTGTAGGTGCGCGTGCAGCCCTCAAACATGCACTGGTACCTCTTCACCTGCGAGCACACGGTTCCCCGTCACTTTCCGGTGGCATTCGAAGCGCATTTCTGGTGAACGGCGGGTGCCGAGGCAGCCGCGGCTCTTTGGGTGCATTTTGAGACGCATTAAAAGTGCACAACATTCAACACTCCTGCATCATCAGTTATGTGCACTCAGTCTTTCATGAGACAAATGAAGTCCATAATAACCCTTAAGAGCCCTTGTAGCCAAAATTAGTCTAAATTAATGTCACAATACTAGTGTTTTTCCCCGTTTTTTTGAGATATACTCATTTTTCTGATGCTAAAATGATGTATTTTTGTGCATATGTCTGCAGACAGCGATCTCTGAGGCTTGTGGATGTTACCCTGGTCTGTTTGAGCGGTAATAACAGGCAGAACGAGGGAGAGCTGATGGGGGATGAAGGCCTTGCGACAGCCGCGCTGCGGTTTGAACCTGAGCCCAACGGACAGAAAAAAATGCGTTTGTGTGCAGACTCTCCGTGTTGAGGACACCTCTTTGCCTGGGACCAGTTCCCTCCCCAAGGTCGAAGCTTGAAGAGCACATTGTGCTAAACTGTGCTACATTGCCCTACATCGTGCTATATTTTATGCTACACCATGCTACATTGAATTACACCGTGCTACATCGTGCTACATCATGCTACATCGTGCTACATTGAACTACACCGTGCTACACCGTGCTACATGGTGCTGACTGGGCAGCTGCAGAACAGTGGGGCCTGCTGAGACATTTCCAGGAAAATGAAAAAGAGAAGGAACAAAAAAAAAAAAAGGAAGAAAATGCCCCAGACCTCATGACTCAGCGTTCTGCTCTGAGCACCGAGGGGGAGGGAGGGGGAGGGGGTGGGAGGGGTGGCGGCACGGCAGATCTGCTGGCTCATTATGTGTCCACCCCCCCCTCCCCCCCACTCCTCACAGCAGTGTTGAGCTGGAGGACTAAAATAAAAGCATTCATACTCTGCAGGGATGTGTGTGTGTGTGTGTGTGTCACTATTATTGTCAAAGAGAAAAGCACAAACCAGCAGAGCCTTTCTCTGCCTCCACAATAGTCTCTCTCTCTTTCGCCCTGCCTCTCTCTCTCTTTCTCCCTCCCTCTCACTCCCTTCCTCACCCCACTCTTTCCCTATCTCTAACTCCCCCCCACTCTCGCTCACCCCACTCCCCCCCCCCTTTCTTCCCTGTAGATGAAGCTGCCTGGAGCTCCAGCATGACAAGCACAAGCAAACAAGCTCCTATTCTCCACAAACATGTGAGTGCACCCACAATACGGTCTCTAACACACCCGAAACCTAGCCCTACCCCACACTCGTGTTGTCACGTACACAGACCTTCAGAGAAGCAGATATTTACACGTCTTTTTCCACGTTCTCATTCCTCTTCCTCTTTCTGTTCATCTCCCTCCCTCCCTCCCTCCCTCCCTCCCTTCACACTTTTCCTCTTTCACTCCTTCCTCTCTCTCAGTCTGCCTCATCCTCGGTCCATCTCTTCCTCCCTCTGCCTGCCACCCTCTCTGTGATCCCTCCTCTCCCATCCCTCCCTCCTGCCCTTTCTTCTCTCTCCTCCCCTGTTCCTGCAGCGTTAGCACCGTTAGCCGCTTCTCTCTCTCTCCGATTCCGACCCCCCCCCCCCCCCCCCCGTGCGTTAGGAGCCTGCGCCCGGCTCAGCCCCAGCCGTCCACCACGGGACGCTCAGAAATCGGACCCCCACCGGGGCCCAGAGGAGCCCCCGCAAGCAGAACCACGGAGGCCCATGAGAGACTCAATCCATCTCCCAAATTAGCCCTGCCTGCTTTGTTTTTACAACTAGGGAGCAAGAGAGGGAGGAGGAGAGAGAGGGAAGAGAGGAGAGAGAGGGACGGGGGGATGGGTAACGGAATGTGCCCTGTTGGAGCTGTGGGGCGCGTGGCATGAAGAGACTAGAGCCAGAACCCCCCCCCCCCCCCCCCCAACACCCCCCCCTTCCAGCCCCGCTCTGGATCAATCACAGGATAACATGATAGGGCACACCCCCCTCCAACACATACACGCACACACCAACAGCCCATCCCTCCCTCACACACAAACACCCCATCCCTTCCTCACTCACACACTCACACACTCACACGCACACAACCCTCCCTCACACACGCAAACACTCTCGCACAGAATGAGAGAGAGAGAGAGAGAGAGAGAGAGAGACCGTGCAAGCGGTGGCAGTGGCAAGAGTCGCGGAGAGAAGACAGATAACTGAAAATGAAAGGGGAACAGAGCAAGAGAGAGACAGAGAGAGAAAGTGAGGGGTGGGGGTGGCAGGACTCATAGACAAGATAGATAAGCAAAATGAAAAAGAGACAGAGAGAGAGAGGAAAAGAAAGGGAGAGAGAGAGAAAGGGAGAGGATGAGGGAAAGAAGCAAGGGAGAGAAATGGATAAAAAATAAAAGTTAAAGGAGGGAGATAATCTGCTTTTCTAAATTTAACACAAATATGTCTTAATACTAGTACAGTTTGCTTAGTCCCACCTAAGGAATGGAACAGATTTTGTTTTTGCATTTTTTTTTTGTTCCCTAAAGATTGTTGCTCATACTATAGCAACATGTGCACATTTTAATGACTTTATATCAGGTTAGTAAATTATTCCGAGAGTATTTACAGAGAGAGAGAGAGAGAGAGAGAGAGAGAGAAAGGGAATGCAGATCAGGCACTGCCATCGTTTCCCATCCTGATGCCATCTTAGGCACAGTAACTCCTCTGGCTGTTCTCCTCCCGCTCTACAGCAGCACACATCAGGTCACATTAACCCCAGCAGCTCATCTGGGCAGGAGCTCTGGCTGGATGAATGAGCATCATCAATGAGTCATGCTTTCTGATTCCCCACTAATCCTTTTCTCAGCCACTTTCCAGATTCGATTCGACTGGATTCGATTCAAAGGACAGAACAGCTGGCTACTGCAACCAGGAGACTTTCTCTGGTACTTCTGCCACATCTGAGAGACCGCAGTCCCAATCTACGGACCACAGCTGAATGAGAGAGAAATCTGCTTCAGTCCGACTGTCCCGCGGGAAAAACAGGAGTCTGACCAGGTGAGGAAGTGCAGTGAGTGTTAAGCTCAAGACACAGGTTTCACCCCAAATGAACCGAGCGCTGAACACCGAATCCCTCGCTGTGACATCAGAGCCCTACGCAGGCTCGTGGAGCACGCACGCTCACGTCTGGTCGCGCCTTCGACAGCGACTCGGATTCTGAACCTGCATTTCAAATTCAGAACAGAGACGAACGGAAGGGATGTCCGACTCAGACAGAGAAATGACAGGCACACGTCTCACTGGAAGCACACACAGGTACACGTCTCACTGGAAGCACACAGGTACACGTCTCACTGGAAGCACACACAGGTACGCGTCTCACTGGAAGCACACAGGTACACGTCTCACTGGAAGCACACACAGGTACACGTCTCACTGGAAGCACACAGGTACACGTCTCACTGGAAGCACACAGGTACACGTCTCACTGGAAGCACACACAGGTACGCGTCTCACTGGAAGCACACAGGTACACGTCTCACTGGAAGCACACACAGGTACACGTCTCACTGGAAGCACACACAGGTACGCGTCTCACTGGAAGCACACAGGTACACGTCTCACTGGAAGCACACACAGGTACACGTCTCACTGGAAGCACACACAGGTACACGTCTCACTGGAAGCACACACAGGTACACGTCTCACTGGAAGCACACACAGGTACACGTCTCACTGGAAGCACACACAGGTACGCGTCTCACTGGAAGCACACACAGGTACGCGTCTCACTGGAAGCACACACAGGTACGCGTCTCACTGGAAGCACACACAGGTACGCGTCTCACTGGAAGCACACACAGGTACGCGTCTCACTGGAAGCACACACAGGTACACGTCTCACTGGAAGCACACACAGGTACGCGTCTCACTGGAAGCACACAGGTACACGTCTCACTGGAAGCACACACAGGTACGCGTCTCACTGGAAGCACACACAGGTACGCGTCTCACTGGAAGCACACACAGGCACGCGTCTCACTGGAAGCACACAGGTACACGTCTCACTGGAAGCACACAGGTACACGTCTCACTGGAAGCACACACAGGTACGCGTCTCACTGGAAGCACACACAGGTACGCGTCTCACTGGAAGCACACAGGTGTAGCGTTCCACCATAAAGTGATGCGACTATTGACACGAGAACAGAAGGATCCCCTATCACATGGTCTTTCAGTGCTGAAGCGTGTGACCGGACGGCCATTACGCCTCGAGCACATGACTATACCAGCCCCCCCATCTCGACCCCCCCCCCCCCCCCCCCATAAAGTCCTGTCACCACGCACTCGTTGTAAAACCAGTAAAACAGAAGGGGCTCGTTCTGAAGTGTGCCACAATTTGCTCCCTCAGAAAAGATGCTCATGAGGAAAAGCACCCATCCTCATCCCTCCACAGTGCAGCCCGACGCCTCGCCGACCAGCCCCCGCTCAGACAAGCCGCGTTCCCCTCACGCCCCTGTCCAGCTACGCGCCGCTGCGTGAACACGCTCTCTGGACGGCCAGAGGGGGCGCACAGCACGGTTTGGGAAGGGAAAGAAGAAGACAGGGAAAGAGATAAAAAGCGAACGTACAGCCCTGCAGAACGTGTGTGTGGAGCCTGCTGGAACACGGGGAAGCGTGTGGAAGCAGAATCCCTGTGGGGTGCGGGGAGGGGTGTAGAATCAGGCAAATATGACCTTTAACCCTACACAGCAACTCTACCCCACTCTGAACACCAATCTCAGTCTCCCCTTTCAACAGCCAGTCACTGCCCTGTATACACGTCGCTCATCAAACAGACCCGGGTAAAATTACTGCTTAAAGTGGCTTTGAGATGCTGGATTTACAGTGAAAATGCTGCGATTATGTAAAAACACTACCGAAAAGCTCAGAGACGTTTTTAACACACGGTTCTTGCCCAAATGCACAACCCTGCGAAAGAAAGGTTGTGTTCTGAATGTTGAGGAAGACAGACACGGTGGAAATACCAGCTCATTTTTTAAATTGTGAGCAACCTGCAGGAGTTTTACTGCTGTCCAGCATTTCAAATAAGCGTCTGATTCAGGTCTGTGTCACACAGCAGGAGCACTTATCAGCAACGCGCCGCGATGCTAACTCATTACAGCGACGTCCTGCAGCTTGTGTTGCGAAGAATGAAAAGTTTGGCGGAAAATTTTGCCGCTAATCCGCCTCGCCCCTACCCCCGTGTCCCAGTAGCACAGTTTGTACAGGAATGGCATGGAGCAGCGCCCCGTCCCAGCAATGTCCCCAAACAGGCCCAGCACAATGGCCCACGGGACTGGACTCATCACCGGCCAATCACAGCGCCCACCTCGCAACAAGCCACCTCCTTATTGACTCAACTGCCCGGCGAATCAGAGCGAACCTGAGCCTTTGGTTGGCCCCCGTCTGCTCAGAGCTCCCTGCGCTTCAGTGAATATGTAAGTTTGTAACACTGTTGCCAGCACGTTGCCCGGGGCAACGCTGCAGCGAGAAGGGGGCTCTGTAGGACAGTAGTCAGGTGAGGGGAAGGAAACCAGGCCAGGAACTCCAGAGAGGTCACAGGGTCAAATGTCAGGTGGGCCCCTGCCATGGTACCCTCAAACAAGTACAATACAAAAATATAAGGGTGTCAGTTAAACAAACCAACAATCTACATGTGAAATAATGTCTCCCCTAAAGGGTGGGGACTCCTGGTCCAATGGAGACTTAGCACGTCTCCACAGTGTAGGGCCAACGTATGCAGCTCCACCACAGAAACAAACCACCCCATTGCTGCCAAGACATCAGGAGCTCTTTCAGACTACAGCAGCTAACCCTGCTGCTGGGGAGCGGTCTACTGATGATTCAAATGAAAGCAGAGATACACAAGAACAGGCCATTCAGCCCATTCAGCGGGTAAGTCAGTGCACCTGGGTTCCAGCGGCTGAACAGTGTCAGTCTCCTCCTTAACCCTTAAAGGTGTAAGATCTCAAATGTGTGATTAGAATGTTTTAAACTGGACATTCTAATGCTGATGTCACAATCACCACTTGCAACTGATTACAGTGTAGTTCTAGAACACTGACTAAGAATTTTGAGGAAAAAAAAATTCCAGAAAACCTGCTTTCCAAAGCATTCACAGAGCTCAAGAATCGACCCAGCCAAAGGGGAGGGGTCGGAGTAAAAAGGGGCAGGGCCTACCTCTCTCTGCTTGGTCTCCGGGCACTCCGAGTGCAGGGTGAGGGTGGCGCCCTCTATGTTCCGTGGCATCGGGGTGGAGCCGGGATTAATGATGAACTGAATCTGGTCGGGCGAGATGGTGTGATGCACATAACCCTGCGACATGCCGTCAGGGTCCACCATGAAGGTCAGGCCTCCCTCCGAGCCCTCCGCCAGGAAGCTCATACCGCCGCCCTCGTGCCCGCAGTGCCTGCCCTCCTCCTCTTCGTCGTCCTCCTCATCCTCGTCCAGGCCGACGGGGTCCTGCTCGATGAGCACGGTGGTGCGGTCGTACACGCGGCCCGAGGTGGACGTGGAGGGCAGCAGGTCGTCGTCGTCGTCCTCCTTGTCGAAGTCGGCCATCTTGTCGTCGTCGTCGTCGTGCTGCGTCAGGGCGTCCACCTCCACCTCGAAGTACATGGCCTCCCTGTGGGGGCCATTCTCGCCCATGATCCCGCTGCCCCGCTCACAGCCGCGGCACCGCCGAGCAGCTGCAGCTTCCTGTGCGGAAAGAGCGCCCCGCGGGGTGAGGATACACGTGCGCAAACGCACACACACACACACACACACACACGCACACACACACGCACACACGCACACACACACGCACGGACGCACGCACACAGGCACACACACTCATACACACGCACGCAAAGGCACACACACACGCACACTCACACACGGACGCACGCACACAGGCACACACACGTGTACACACTCATACACGCACACACGCGCACACACTCATACACACGCACAGTCAGAACACACACTCACCGGAGTCAGTCAGAACACACGCTCACCGGAGTCAGTCAGAACACACGCTCACCTGGAGAGTCAGTTGGAACACACACACCTGAGAGTCAGTTGGAACAATGCAGCACAAAGCTCAGTGTGCATCTAGAGGCATTCACTCAAAACAACGAGAAATCAGGGCAAAGACAAAATCCAAAAACGGCAACAACCAGGGAGACACGGGACAGCAGGAGACACTAAAGAACAGGGCTCTTCACTTCAACAGCCTGATCATCATCTGCACGTGAGGGACAGGCCCGGCGGGGCAAACGATGAACGCCTGGTCTCGAACTCCATGTCCTAGGGAGGTGCATGCTGTAGCCTGCTGATTTGCCAGGTAATCAGCATTATGAGCCACATACATGCTTCAAGAGAACACGCTCCGGACCAACCTATAAATATTTATCAAATTACACGTTTTCTGACGCATTTACTGTGCTTCGGGATGAATTCAAATGGACCGTCGTTGCTGTCATACAGCGCCGCCTGTTCAGGCACCGATAGCGGACTGAAACCCAACTCTTTGGCGCGGGTACAGAAAGGTAGGCGAGTCGGGCGACGGAATGCGAGCCAGCCAATGTACACTGGAGGCTACGCTGTACCGAAAGCGCCAGGAGCACCAGGAGTGACCAGCTGCAGTCACTTTAAAATACCCACATTTACTTACACGCATAGGCGAGACATTAGAATATTAATTTACCCCCCCCCCCCCCTAAAAAAAGCGTAGCGGAGTCTAAACTGCCTGTCAACTTTTTTTGATGGGTTACTTTTGTTTACGGTGCGTTGCTTATCACATGCAATGGAATTACATAACCTCGTCAAAGTTTTTTAATGTACAGACTACAGGGAGCTAGGTTCTGTGATGCACGACAATGTTTTACTAGATACCAGCTAATGATATGAACCTAACCTAATGTTATGCCTACTAACATTCACAAATAATTTTCATGACATTTCGTCGTCTTGGGTGAAGCCAGCTACCTCGCTCGCCAAGCTGTCATCGATAGTTAACGTAGTTTTCTCAAAAAAATCAAACAATAACTAAAAACAAACCATATTTTAATGCACATACATATGTTGTTAAAAAAACAAGATATGAAAGCATTTCGTAGCTCATGCATTGCCTGGTAGATAATGGTTTCTATGAGAGGCCTTTAACCGCTCCTTTTCACCCATTATACTAACGTAACTCAACATTATCTAGTCAGCGCTTACAATATTGTAAGTTAAGTAGGCAACAAAAACATGCTACAAATAAAACTGGCAACTGAAAGACTAGCTAGCTAACATAAAAAAATAACGTGTTAGCCAATGTTAGCAAATGTTAACAAGCGTTGAGACTTTGCCGCTAACTAGCTCTAACCACTACAATGTCAGGCTATTAATTTTTTTTTTTTTTTTTACCCGAGTCGCGGAGTAAATAGTCGGGGAAATTTGAAATAGTTTGCTGCACAGTTATCTTGACAGATCAACGCGCAGTTCTGGAACTTTCTAAATTCCGCCGAAAAAGCAAGACTGTTCTCTGAATCAGGATAACTGTGACGGCTTAACGTTGGCTAGCAGGTAACTGGCTAGCGGCTAGCTACAGTAGCTTGGTGAATGAACTAAAATAGCCGACGACACTCCTACATCTCGTAACGTACGGATGGCAGCTAGCTAGCTATGTTTCCGATACCGATCCAGACAGCTTAATCAAGAGGGTCCATTCCCATCACTAGTCAAATCAACACACGTAGCATAGCGTCTAACAAATAAAAAAGCCATTGGCAATTTCGTTAATTAATGAAAGCTAGCTAGCACTTATACTCAGCCTAAGCTAATATAGAGAACTTCACAAGACGACACACCGCCTGTAAACTAGTCTACCGATACACCTTGGACCTGGCAACTAAAGCGACCGTTAGACTACAGCTCATTCAAATATTTCACCTGGTGACATAGCCAACTTGCACCAGCTAGCTAGCACCAATAACCTGATTTCACGAACGTCCAACTGGCATTGTAGCAAGACTAGCCAGGTAGTGCCAAATAAAACACTAGACTAAAGGCAAACTTAAATTAATGGAAGCTAATTGTTAGCCAACTCACTCCAGTGGCCAATTCTGGCCACTCAACTAACTATGCCAGTGGCTAACTAGCTACAAACTGGTAATATAAAAACTCAAGGCAACTAGCGCAGCTAACGATAGCTATCAATAAGCTAAGAAGTTAGCTGTAGCTAACGTTAGCTAGCTACCAATAAGCAGCGGCATCTTCGACTGACTACAGACAGCATTAGACTCCGAACATAATAGGAAAATGCTATCACAGTAAATATGAAAGCCAGTGTATGTCCCAAATCACAGTTTTTTTTCAACATAAAAGGTGGAAATTTTTACCGGTGCAGTGAAGAAGCCGAATAGATCTGAAATTCGGATTGCTAGCACTTTCTTCCCTTCCCCTCCCCAGCGGTACCATGATTAAAACGACGTCACATTGGGCTTCCTCTTCCCGGGGCATCTTGGGAAACGGTGATAACCAGTCTGGAATTTACCAAATTGGATACTCAGTAAATATTTACAAATATCCATGCGTTTCATGTTATATTTATTTATTTATTGAACATGTAGGTATACACCTAAACAATAACTGAGCGAGCTATGATGTAGAGAAGTCAGATGTAGAGAAATCATATATTTTTTACAGATTAATTCAACTAACAGTTGGAGATATGTTTAGGCTGTTGCATTGGTGTCAGATTTAACTTTTAAAAAGTGACATCCATGCTGGCAAATACTTAAATTCTACCTCAAGCAGACTGAAAATCAAACAAGTCTGTGTTTTCTTTGTGATTTTTGTGGAGTCTGTAAATTGCGAACCCTAAAAATTGCTAAAAGTCCAGTAGCTTGTTGATTAAATCTCTGACCAGGACTAACTATCAACCAGCCAGTGTAGAACCACAGACTATTTCATAGTAGATTCCCCCAATTTTTTAATGTTTATTTAAGGTGCAACACATTCTCTACATATCCACCAGATTTTCACTGATTTCTCGTAAAGACAAGTTGTCCATTTAAATCCATTCAGCCTGACCGCCTGTGGGCTTTAGAGAAGGCAGATAAAACCTGACACTAATTACTCCTCCAGATTCCCTCAGGTTGTATCCAAAGATGAGACAGAAGTGAAGTTAAGAATGCGGAAACAGTTCTGTTTGGCTCATGGACGAATCCCATCAAACCAAGTACACAACAGGCTTAACAGTGACGTGCACTTTTACAAAAATGTGGAAAAATATGGCTTGTCTGTGGCAATTTTCTATTGTACGTGTAGTCTAAAACCTTATATTCAAACCATTACATGTTTTATACTAACAGTTATAATGTATTACATAAAATAATAAATAGTATTAAAATATCCTTCAGCTTCAGCTTCTTTCATAACCAAAAACGATAGAACAAAAAGATGAAAGAACAATGAGTCAAACCGTGCAGGCAAACCCGATTAGCAAGAAACACAACAAATATGCTTTTTAAAACATTGCTTTTATATATAAAAAGAACAGACATTTGTATTACTTTAGAAACCACAGATGAACATTACAAACATGATGAATCTTTAAATAACTGCTAAATAAAAACATTTTTCAAAAACTGTCAGTTTAGTGCAGCTGTTTATATTTTATTTTAAATAAAACAGCTTACTTTAAAAGCCCATTGCATATAATGCACAGGTCTGAAATCAGACTAATATCTTTGTTTGGAAAAAAAAAACATTTTTTTTGACTATACAAAGAAGTATCTATCCATTTATGAAATATTAACAGTTTATTAAAAAAATACTGAGGTGCTGTACATTAGGCTAGAGGGCTGACTGATGCTTGGCCGTGTTGCTCATTAAAGGTCCTGTGTAAGGAAATGATGCAGAAACTCTTGGGCTTTCCTCTTCTCCGCCAGGTCCTGCTTCGTCGGTGACCTCAGCAGCAAGCCAGCAAAGATGGTTGCTATGGGAACAGGGGACAATTTAAACAAGGTTATTATAAATAAGTATATATACATATATATATATATATATATATATATATATATATATATATATACACCCAACTGCCTTCTGCTGTTACATTCTGCATTGGGAGTAACTGCCCTCACTGTTTCACCCTGGCTCCACCTACTAAACATTTTTGAAAAAATGCTCCTCGGCTGGGTGGAGTAGGCGTGTCCATCTAATTTGCATAAAGTGTTCTATATGCAAATGAATTTTCATGTAGCAAATTCAGCGGAGTACAGTGGAGCTCGGCCAGGCTCATGAATCCTGGATCACACTGTCAAACTGGGCACTACGGATCAAATATGAATCAAGAGTCAGCCATTACATGGCCTATTTCTCACCTCAAATGTTTTCAGAAACATATTATAGTGGACTATTTATTTTGAATATGAGAAAGTTTATGATCAGGTCACCATGTTCCTTCGGTTTGAAAAACTTTGGCCTGAAACCAATCAAGCCAATCGGGTGCCAGGCAGTGTTCGATCATATTAAAAAGTACACAGACAAATTTGTGGGTGGCAACAATTTTCCTCGTTGATGTCTTGATTGACATCTACATGATGTACTAGTACCACCAAAGTGGTACCCTCGTTGTCACAATTGGGGCGGGGCCAGAGTGGATAAGAGTTCGAGGGCAGCACCCATACATTTTCTACCAGTTTTTTTCTGATAAAATGATATTATTTCAGAAATGTTAATATAAGGGCATGGATTAAAATGTTTCATGACAAAGTAGGCATACAAACACTTTTACAGCTTAAAAAAAAAGAAAAAAATCTAGGGTGATCTAGGGTGTAATTACCCTAAAAGGAGAAACCGGCAGGTGGAAAATGTAATGTGCTACGGCCACCTAAGAGCGTTTAATTAAAATACCGTCATTTGTCCATCAGATTTTAAGCACTGCCCACGCTGACTCAGCGACCACCCATCTGACGTCTGTCAGTCGGGCTCTGAGGTGCCGTATGTCGCTGGACACAGGAAGCAGACAGGAGCTCGGCAGGACTTCCATGTCGAGGCTAGCAACTTCCTCCATTTCGCTTTTGGGCTCATGCAGAATTACAGAAACCTTCGCCTGCCGCGGGGGGGTCAAAGGTCAACAGAGTACACAAAGAGGGTTTGTGGGGGGGGGGGGGGGCACTGTACTCCTCTGGCGCCTGAATGAAGTGCCGTCTGCTAACAGCTCATTAGCTGCCCCACCCGCCTCCGT
>CM077284.1:2374329-2384329 GCA_039654925.1 Anguilla pacifica
CGTACAAACACACTGTTCTAAACAGCCAGGATCTAGTGCTGGGTTCTTAAAATACTTTTTTCCTGACGGAGCATATTCTGATAAAAAATACAATTCATAAAACTCTGCAGGAACAAGACGCAGCTGCTGTACCTGTGCAGGAGCCTTCCCATAATGCACAGCGCTGTAACCCTGTGCTGCAGTAAGGAGGGCTCTCACGGCAGGGGAACATGAGCAGAGCTACTGCTGGTGCACACCTCAGCACCACTTCTGATGCATCTCTATCAACCCTTTTTCTGAGAGCAAACAGAAGGCCTGGGAAGGGGGCAGAAACCAGGGCCTGGGGCAGAATCCGGGGCCTGGGGGCAGAAGCTGAGGCTTGAGGGCAGAAACTGGGGCCTGGGGGCAGAAGCTGAGGCTTGAGGGCAGAAACTGGGGTCTGGGGGCAGAAGCTGAGGCTTGAGGGCAGAAACTGGGGTCTGGGGGCAGAAGCTGAGGCTTGGGGGTAGAATCTGCACCTGCTATGAGGCTGATAAACTGGGGTTCAGAGCTATCAAACTCACTTTGGAGAAAGCTGAGAGGACAACATCAGATCAAAAAAAACAAACAAACAAACAAAAAAATAAAACAATTCCTGGCCTGTTTTCAGCTTTCAGGTTCATTAAATCTGAGTTTTTTCCTGCTGCTCTAATTCATCATCAGATTAGCAGCTCAAAAATGTGCCTGCAGCTCGGAGGAGAAAAGGCCCTTTTACTCCAGTTCCTCCTGTTTACCACAGGCAAGCACTTCATCTCCTCTTCCAACTGTAAATAATCCTTACAGCCAAACTCTGGAAATACCAGTTTAGCAAAAAAAAAAAAAAAAAAAAAAAAGCCTCACTGGAATTCTGTTCTTCTGGCACGAGCTGCACTTCACTGATTGGGCAAAGAAAATGAGATCAAACACCTCGTTATGTAGGGCAGTCTGTGGTGAGCAACAGTATTAACACTGCATGATGAAGCTACGTTTGCACGTTTCCAAATATCCAGACCAAAAATGAGCACATAAGAGAGGGACCAGCTCTTTACTTTTCAGTTCCTCACCCTCCACCCTACTGGCAGCCTGTCAGTCATCTTAAGAAGGACTCCAGTACCCGTCAGTCTCTCCTGATTGGCTTGGACAGGCGATGTGTGAGCAGGACCAGCCAATCAGACCAAGTGGGTAAAAGGGAATGGAAACAAGAGGGATATCCTGGCATCTGATTGGCTAGTGGGTTATGGGAATTCCTCACATCATACTGGCTTACAGAAAAGCGGACTGGCTGTGGGGATGTGGGAGATGTGGGACAGCGCTTGGGCTTGCTGAGGAGCTGATTGGCCCTGACAGCTGATTGGCTGAGAGGCAGTGAGCTCACCAGGCGGCGGAGCGAGTCCAGGGGGAGGTCCTGGATGGGGTCCCGGAGCAGGCAGAGGGTGCGCAGGGGCGAGCCGAAGCAGCTGGGCAGGTAGGTCCCGCTGACGGAGATGAAGTAGTCCTTGCCCAGCTCCAGGTGCAGCACCAGGATGTCCTCCATCTGCTCGCGGGCGGAGTTCAGCTCCGGGGCCGTCGAGCGATTCACAAACACCTCCAGCTCGATGTTCAGGGAGGCGCCTGGACGGGGGCACACGCACACACAAACACGGGTCAGTGGGCGAGTATGTGGGGGGGTCAGTGGGTGTGTCTGTAGGTGTGTATGTGGGGGGGGTCAGTGGGTGTGTCTGTAGGTGTGTATGTGGGGGGGGGGCGTGTCTATAGGCAGGAGGTCAGTGGGAGTGTCTACGGGCAGGTCAGTGGGCGTGTCTACAGGCAGGTCTGTGGGCGTGTCTATGGGCAGGTCAGTGGGCGTGTCTACGGGCAGGTCAGTGGGAGTGTCTACGGGCAGGTCAGTGGGCGTGTCTACGGGCAGGTCAGTGGGCGTGTCTATGGGCAGGTCAGTGGGCGTGTCTATGGGCAGGTCAGTGGGCGTGTCTACGGGCAGGTCAGTGGGAGTGTATACGGGCAGGTCTGTGGGCGTGTCTACGGGCAGGTCTGTGGGTGTGTCTATGGGCAGGTCAGTGGGCGTGTCTACGGGCAGGTCTGTGGGCGTGTCTATGGGCAGGTCAGCGGGCGTGTCTACGGGCAGGTCTGTGGGCGTGTCTATGGGCAGGTCAGTGGGCGTGTCTACGGGCAGGTCAGTGGGAGTGTCTACGGGCAGGTCTGTGGGCGTGTCTATGGGCAGGTCTGTGGGCGTGTCTATGGGCAGGTTTGTGGGTGTGTCCGTGGGCAGCCCTCACCTTGCGCCAGGAAGCCCTTGGGAGGGTTGGCCGTCAGCCAGGGCTTGCAGTAGGCGGGCTCGTCCAGCTTCTGGATGAACTCAAACTGGCACGGCACCTGTCCGTCATTGTGAATCGTCAGGGTGACGGCCTGGTGCTGCATGAACTTCACATCTTTGAAACAGAACTGCGGGGAGAGAGAGAGACAGAGACACACACACACACATGCACGCACGCAGACGCACACACATACCCATTACATTCCGTTATTCCATTACATTCATCGAGCAGAACTGAACTTGAGCAGTTGCAGAAATGAAGGACAGCAACCCAAGAAAGAGCCGAACTCAAACGGCAGTTTGAAACGTGATGATTCTCACCTCTCGGCAGGACAGTGAAACGGACGGAATGCACTCGTTCTCCATCTTGTCAAGGTTTCGAACAATCTCTTCAAATGTCTTCTTGTAAGCTTCTTCATTCACCACCTTAATCTGGAAGAGAGGAGAATAAAAACTGAAAATAGAGAAGGCTAACTAGGAGAAAAGCTCACAGATCAGGGGTCAAGGGTCACAGGTCCCTGTAATATTCAGGGTTGGTGAAGACGCTGAGCGCGCTGCAGAGGAAGAGCAGGATGGCGGTTTCCGGTCTCTCCCGCTGTGTAGGCCAGACAGGAATAACGGTGACAGTAGCGCAGCTTTGGCGACTCCTCTCAGGGCTAAAACACACTCCTCAGGCAGCGTGAGCTCAGGTGATTCCTGAATGAGCACAACGCCGATCCCACTCATAGCTGAGCAGGAAGTGACTCACAGCAGCCGTGTGAGCTGGCCTTCCATCGGACAGCCCAGAACCTTCAACCAGTCTACTCCAAAAATCACCCTCAGCGCCCGTGGGGACTCTCTCTTACCCCGACCTCCAGCAGGGAGCTCACGGGCTTGTGGTCGCTGGTCTTCAGGGTCATGTGACTCTGGTAGTGCAGCTGCTGGACGTGTTTTCCCTTCCACAGGATACGGTCACACCAGGCCGGTACTCTGCACTTCTCGCTGTAGCCATGGGAACGGCATGCGCATTACCGTTAGAGCTCGTTATGCGGGGACGTCCAGCTCAAAATCACTATTCAGCCCTCTGGACCTCATTAGCTTACACTCACTGAGTGGGTGCTCTTATTCAGACAACCTATTTAGAATCAAGTGTAAACTTCGCTGAACAAATCAAAGAACAGCAAGCACAACTAAACACAGAAACACAGCTCCCCCATTCTACTCTTATAACACATTCCTATATCTTATACTCTGTTCTTACATCCAGACCTGCTCTTATAACATTATTATTACAGAAGGAAATACAAAAAGGAAAAAAGGATAGGTAAAGATGACCATTGTGAGGTATGAGAATATGTCCTCAAAAAACACACCTCGTACTTTTTAAAAATACACATCTCATTTTGAATGCGTCACTCACAAGATAATGTATACAACCCAATTGCAAATATGCAGCTATTTCCCTGCAGATTTGTCAGACAACGCTCACCTTCTTTTCACAAGATTAACATTTTTGCTAAATCATGCTTACATGTATGCTTCTCAGATAAGCCAAAAAAAAAAAAAAAAAAGAGTGTGGTTCCAGAGTTCAGGATTGGTTTCATAGGGACAAACAATTTCCACCACTTCCTGTATTTAGAGCAGCAAAAAATTCTCATGGGAAATGCAGTCCAAAGATCTTATTGGCCAGCTTTAGACTGACTCAGCCAATGAATGCCGAGTGCCACAAAACATCAATCACCTGTTCCACTCTCTACTTTCCAGTTCTAGCCATATTCCTGTAGCAGCACCACAGATGTTGTGTATCATTAATAATCTGCTACTTAATAAGCAGGGAAGCCTAATATTCAAATCACAGAAATCATAATAATCGCAATCTTCATATTCATTGTCATCTGATGCTCAGCATGTGAAGTGCAGTTATTGTTGTTGAGTAATGAGTTCACAGAGTGAGTCTGTCAGGATGAATCTGATCATAACGACTCTTCCCAAGCATTCCAACCACATGCTGTAGTCTGAGCTTAGCGTTTGTCTGACAGGCGTTTATCTTCTTCTGATAAACAGAAGTTCTGAATAAAAACCTGCAGGGTGAGGCACTCTGGCAATCGCAGGGTTAGGAAGAAAGCTCCAGGACTTCAGTATGTCTCAGAGCTAGAGCTGCATTTCTGAGCCAATCAGAGGAAAAGCTGTCAGGTTGTGTGTCCTGCTACCTGAAGCAGGCCCTTGTTGAATTGGGCCTGTTCCCTTTTTTCCTGGAGGGTTACCTGGTGTCCCACTGGTCGGTGCCCGTGTCATATTTGTAGGTCGGCTGGAAGGAAATGTCTCCTTCCACGAATCCTGCAAACACAGCCCCTTCCTTCATCTGCTTCCTCAGCTGAGCGGGACAGAGCGAGGGGGGGGGGGTCATTGTAAAATTTTGTAAACCGTTGTTACTGTTGTTTAAGAATAAAGGAAGGAAATGAACAGATCTATAAAAGCGTTTAAAAGCGCTGAGGTGTTAAATCGGGCATGACAGGGCTCACCTGGTCGTGTTTCTGCAGAGACTGGAAATCTTTCTCAGCGATGAGATTTTTCACAAGTTCAGTCCCGATATCATAGAGCCTGTAGTTCAGATCTCCCACCCATAAAACCACACTGAAAACACACACACACACACACAGATACAACACAAACATAATGGCGTTACACAACCAATTCATTACCTGACAAAGAAAGCAAGTGAAAATTCCAAACAGTGAGAATCCCAACAAAACAACAAAACTCAAACAGCACACAAACACAAACTCTGACAGCACACAAACACATACACATAAACACATACACATTCCAGCAGACACCGACAACTCTGTGGCATTGTGGGTAAGCAACATACTATTCCCCTGAGGAATTGTGGGTAAGGAACACACTCATGCTCCCGCAAAATTGGGGGTAAGGGACATATGTTCCTTTGTAATTGTGGGTAAGGGACATACGTTCCTGGGGGATTGTGGGTAAGGTTCACACTCGTGCCCCTGGGGGATTGTGGGTGAGAGACGTACTCCTGCCCCTGGGGGATTGTGGGTAAGGTTCACACTCGTGCCCCTGGGGGATTGTGGGTAAGAGATGTACTCGAGCCCCGGGGGGATTGTGGGTGAAGGACATATGGCCCTGGGGGATTGTGGGTAAGGGACGTATGCCCCTGGGGGATTGTGGGTAAGGGATGTATGCCCCTGAGGGATTGTGGGTAAGGGACGTACTCGTGCTTCATGATGGCGAGCGGCGGCAGGCTGGGGTCGGGCTGTCGGAAGGCCATGCGGGAGCAGATGTCGCGGTAGTCCTGGTTCCGGCGCTCGTACTCCTCCACGTGCGCCGCCAGGTGGGAGTTCACCAGGCACACGTCCGAGTTGTGGAAGCGGAACCGCACCGCGACCGCGCCCTTATTACCCTGAGAGAGAGAGAGAGAGAGGGAGAGAGGGAGAGAGAGAGAGAGAGAGAGGGAGAGAGAGAGAGAGAGAGAGGGAGAGAGGGGCGTCCGGTCACACGGGCCCGGACCAGCCACGCCCGCTACCCCACGGCGCTAACTCTCCACTCTAAAGCCCATGGCGCTAACGCTAACTCTCCACTCTAAAGCCCACGGCGCTAACGCTAACTCTCCACTCTAAAGCCCATGGCGCTAACGCTAACTCTCCACTCTAAAGCCCATGGCGCTAACGCTAACTCTCCACTCTAAAGCCCATGGCGCTAACGCTAACTCTCCACTCTAAAGCCCATGGCACTAACTCTCCACTCTAAAGCCGATGGCGCTAACGCTAACTCTCCACTCTAAAGCCGATGGCGCTAACGCTAACTCTCCACTTTAAAGCCGCTGGCGGTAAGTCTGGACGCGCTCTCACCATCCTTCCCATGATTCCCGTGCCCACGGTTTCGGCGTCCATGTCGGAGATGTGCTCGGCGTGCTCGTGCTTCACGTAGAACAGCATCATGATCCCCACCAACCGCACCAGCTTCACCTGAGAGAGGGGGGGGAGAGGGAGAGAGAGAGAGGTGAGATTCGCCATTTATTTTAATAACAGCTCCGCAAACAAACACGTCGGTCATTCTGAGGCCAATATAATGAATCACAGTTGAACATAATGATAATATCAATAATAATATTTTGTGTATTTTTTTTTGTCATTTCTGATCAGAATCATCGGCCAAAAAAGAGCTGCTCTCAGTGCGGTGAGCAGTACATCAAACGTTCCGACATTCCCCTTGACCCGCAGAGCAGGGAGACCCCCTCCCCCCCCCCCAAAAAAAAATACTCATGCCATTCCTGTAGTCACACTGACTGGCTCTCCCCATGACTTCAGTAATGAGGTTTCAACACTAGGGGGCGAAGTCGAGCTATTGCAATATTGAAAGCTGCCTCTTTGGTGTCTTATTGTCAAAGGTCCCTACGAGGTAAGGGTAAACGCTTTTTCTTCCAGAAGGTTCCCTGAGCTGATGTACGCACAGGACTCCGCGAATACCTGCAGCGATATCCAATGCAGTGGCTGTCATGGTAACGTGGTGACGGACATTCTGAAGCCCAGACAAAATTAAAACAGAGAATAAAAAGGCCTCTGATGTGGAAAGATGTGACAGCCCCTTCCCCCCCTGGCCCCCAACCCCCGGGCACTGCCTTCATCATGTGAGGATGAGTGTGTCCTCCTTCTTCAGAACAGACTCAGCCACTAAGAACAGTTCCCACCCAACCACCCCACCAAACTCCCACGCACAGAACAGACATGCTGACTACCTCTCTTTCCCCCCCCCCCCCCTCAAGGACTGTGAAACTTTTTGTTTCTGTTTCTGTAGGTTAACAGCAGAAACTTTATTAAATTAATAAAAGCATGAACACTCACAGACCGGCTTCTATTTCTTAAGACATTCAGAGTGCTGAAGGGCAATTAGGAAGCAATGAAGTGTGTTAAATTTGGACTAAGGGGGGGGGGGGGGGGGCTGGGGGGGCTGGTTATAAACTTTGAAAAAGCACTAAAATACTGGTGTCACCTTCATGAGTCTGGAAGACACACAGTTTGTATAAAGAACATGACTAGAATGAAGAAAGTGAGAAGCCCTGCAATACATCTTTTTAGGTTATTATAAGAAAACTATATATATATATATATACATATATGGGCTATGGAAGTAAAAGTCCTTACTAAAGCGTACTTGTGGGCAGGGCTATGGAAGTAAAAGTCCTTACTAAAGCACACGTGGGGCCGGGGTTATGGAAATAAAAGTCCTTACTAAAGTGTACTTGTGGGCGGGGTTATGGAAATAAAAGTCCTTACTAAAGTGTACTTGTGGGCGGGGTTATGGAAATAAAAGTCCTTACTAAAGCGTACTTGGCGTCGGGGTGTAGAGCATCAGTGACTGCCTTCATCCAGTCCTGCTCCTTCGGCGTCTCATTGAACAGGAAGGCCTCTTTACTGAGGTCCAGTTCCTGGAACCTGCAAGCCAACAGAACCGTTATAACCCAGCCCCACCCCATCCCTGTAACCCGCAACCCAACAGAACAGTTATTACCCAGCCCCACCCCTCCCCTCAAACCTGCAAACCAACAGAACCATTATAACCCAGCCCCACCCCTCCCCTGTAACCCGCAACCCAACAGAACAGTTATTACCAAGCCCCGCCCCTCCACAGCCTGCCACACCCCTCTACTCGCATAAGACAGCAGTACCCGCCCAAACAGGTGAGGTTTTCAGAGTTTTTTTGGGCTTACCCCACGCAGTATATGTCCGGGGGTTCGGCCACACACCCCAGCCAGGGAAGCAGGCTCTCTTTGGGAAGCTGGCCGTTCACGTTGTAGGTCCCCAGGAAGAATCTGCAAAAGCCACCCAAAAGAAGGAGAGGCCAGAGTGAGTGCCTAGCTACGCACCGACAGAACACGACTAGCAGGACACATAGCGAGGGCTAGCACAATGCCCGGCTGCTCATCGGTGAGCGACTGATGCTGCCTTGATTATGCTGTACATGGTGAACGGTTTCTACGGGTCAGATGTGTCTGAAGATACCTGCTGCACACGCGGCTGGACTGGGGTGAGAGTATTTAGCAGGCACGCCCCAGAGACCCTGGCGGGTCACGTATCTTTGGGACCTGAATGGCTTTCCATTCGCATTGACAGAGATCCCTGGCCAGTGCCATAGTGACAGACAGGACAGGACACATCCGGCAGTGTCTCAAAAACACAAACCACACATCATCCTTCTCCCCTGGCAACAGCCAGCATCAACATCTCTCTCACATGGCAACAGTGAGCATCAACATTGTCTCCCCTCTCGGATGGAGGTTAAACTCAAGTGGAAGGTTCTGATGGAGGTGTAGAGGTTACACTCACTCACCTGAAGGTTCTGATGGAGGTGTAGAGGTTACACTCACTCACCTGAAGGTTCTGATGGAGGTGTAGAGGTTACACTCACTCACCTGAAGGTTCTGATGGAGGTGTAGAGGTTACACTCACTCACCTGAAGGTTCTGATGGAGGTGTAGAGGTTACACTCACTCACCTGAAGGTTCTGATGGAGGTGTAGAGGTTACACTCACTCACCTGAAGGTTCTGATGGAGGTGTAGAGGTTACACTCACTCACCTGAAGGTTCTGATGGAGGTGTAGAGGTTACACTCACTCACCTGAAGGTTCTGATGGAGGTGTAGAGGTTACACTCACTCACCTGAAGGTTCTGATGGAGGTGTAGAGGTTACACTCACTCACCTGAAGGTTCTGATGGAGGTGTAGAGCGCCTCGTTCTTCAGCAGTTCGCAGCGCACCAGGTTGTCTCTCAGGCCGAACTGCGGCATGCTCAGGATCTGCGCCTTGTTGGACACGGTGTGATGTGAGGACCGCACCAGGTCGTCCCGCACCTCAGCCTTCACCTTACTGCCACTGAGGAGAGAGCGGGGGGGGCAGCACTGAGCACAGAGCGCTGAACACTGAGCACCAAATGCTGAACACCAGAGATTAAACTACCTGAACACAAACAGATTAAACTACCTGAACACAAACAGATTAAACTACCTGAACACAAACAGATTAAACTACCTGAACACCAGCAGAGATTAAACTACCTGAACACAAACAGATTAAACTACCTGAACACAAACAGATTAAACTACCTGAACACCAGCAGAGATTAAACTACCTGAACACAAACAGATTAAACTACCTGAACACCAGCAGAGATTAAACTACCTGAACACAAACAGATTAAACTACCTGAACACAAACAGATTAAACTACCTGAACACAAACAGATTAAACTACCTGAACACCAGCAGAGATTAAACTACCTGAACACAAACAGATTAAACTACCTGAACACAAACAGATTAAACTACCTGAACACCAGCAGAGATTGAACTACCTGAACACAAACAGGGATAAAACTAACATGCTGACGGGAGCTGAGGGGGATGCACCGGTCGGCCAGCAGAGGGCGCTCTTACTTGTCTGCGCTGTTCTCCCCTGCGAGCGGCTCACCCCTGCTGTCGCCCATCACCTCTTGAGCTCCACGCACTTTACCATTCCCCACCGCCATGGTCCCTACAGAGAGAGAGAGAGAGAGAGAGAGAGAGAGAGAGCGCTGAGTGAGAACCTACACTGTCTAAGAGACGCATGCACACATGCACACGCACCCACACCCATACCCAAGCGTGTGCGTGCGTGCGTGCGGGTGTGTGTGTGCGTGTGTATGACGCGTGTGTGTAT
>CM077284.1:2389329-2476829 GCA_039654925.1 Anguilla pacifica
ATTACAACCGAAGGGATCCCGACTGGAATTCTGATTTCCATCCAGCTGTTTGGGCACGTTGCTCAATCCTGACACTGACTGGTAAAATTATGGGGTTAGACCCCAACAGCTAGGTTGTTCGAAGAGGCCTAGCAACACTCGTTGTTTGCGTTCAGCTTTCTGCTGAAAAAAATATACATTAAACTGTCCTAACTGGTAACTATTCTTGGGCATCACTACACAAACCCAGTAACCCTAAATCTGCGCCGCAGGACACAGTTGGTGCAAATGACGTTCATTTCAACAGGTGGCCAACACGTTTTTTTTGTTTTTTTTTCAAAAACAACTGAAGTTTGCTAGATAAACACCGCTGGCGAGATCGTTTTCTGTTAAGCTGCGAGCCCCGTGTGATCTGTCGACAAGCAGTGGGAATGTTTGACCAGTACACACTGACAGGTTTGGTGTAGTTCTAAGTTTCTGAAACGTTTGAGAGGTTTTCGATAGCTACATTGACCTGTCGTACACATTACTTGAATGCATTCGGTGGTTTCGAAACATAGAACGCGCTTCATGCAGCCTGTGTCTTTGACTTGATTAATTATCATATCTGATAAGTGATTGATTTGATCTTTCAGTTCCTTGGTAAACATAGCGACGTAGTCTATCAATCTCTGAAAAACCTAATTAAAAACACTGATCGATTTTCCGCTTTACATGTTTTACGGTGAAGCGACGCATTAGGTCACAGAGACGAAAACTTTAATAAAATATTACACCTTCAACTGTAAGATTAACTCTGAAGATGTTTTAAATCCCCGCGGAATACGGAGTACCACCAGCGGAACTTTATATAATTTATTTACGTTGCAAGGAAAATGGTTCTACAGGTACTGTAGGTTTTGGCAACCGATCCCGTAGCCTACATAATACACGGCTAAAACCAGTTAAGGGTATTCGCTACGTTTCCGATCCTTAGTCCGAGGGGTTTTAAATTCTAACGTTGTCGCAACCCCTGACAGTGGATTCGACGGTTTTAAGGAGCTCTGGTGGTTTTTGAAACGCGTTTTAATTCCAGTGTGTACGAGGCCTTAGTTTAAGAACAACAAGATTTCTCTCAGATTAACTCCAAACAGACACTGCTCTGATAAAACTGTGCGCAGAGAGGAAAACCAAATCAAGTTTGTATTCCAGATTTGCAGTTCAAATCCAATAAGCTAAACCACACACATCGAGCTAATCTTTTAAACGGGTCAGTAATGATGATGTCTCAATCGTTGGGGCAATGAAATGCCTAGTCTAACATAGTCTGCCAGCTACTTTGATGTTTACAATTGAATCAGAACACCTGGGTGAGGGTATATTATTGGGTAACGTTACTCTAGCTACACACCGGCCGACAACACTGGCATAAAACTAGCAAGAAAGCTATATTTTGGTTAAACTGAATTCTTTAAACATACAAGTGGTAGCGATAATAGCCAGTATCCGGCAAACCGATACAGCTAACTAGTACGACTCGTACATTATCACAACTGAGCAAATAAAGTTGACTAACGCGTCCTGTCAGCGTGAACTGGATAAGGATCAACACAGTGTACTAGTCTAGCCAGCTTCGTGAATAAAGGAACTAGATAATACAATAAAAAACGAAAAAACGATTATCGCCGTGTATTTGGCTACTGCTGTTGTAACAAAGATTAATATTAGTTGCTTTTGCTGAATAGTAGTAACTCTGCCAGCTAGCTAGTATAGCTACATCGACAACACCAAATTTTCAGTTCATAGCAGCCCTAATCTCCCTACCTTGTTAGCTACTTAGGAGTAGCCACTGGGCTAACGTTAGCAAGCTTGCTAAACTTTCCGAAATAGCCTGCTAACTAACACTCTTTCGCTCTGAAACATGTACACAAGGTGACGTGAACCAGCACGGAAAATGAAAATGCGATACTTTACCAGTTTCCTTCATAACATTAGGCATTTCCTTTTATTCTCACTCTCATTCTCAGCTATTTCTCCCAGGACCTGTTCCTGATACTCCAGCCTGTTTCTTCGCCCGTGTGCAATCAGACCAAAGCAATCCACCGCAGGAGCGCAATGCGTCAATTAACTTCAGCACCAAGCTAGTATACAACAGCCATATAAGGCGGGCTTAAAATAAACTTTTGGATCGAATTTTCCCCCCACTTATTATACCTGAACTTAGGTTAAAGCCATCTGATTAAACATTACGTAAAAGCAAGCCATCCAAAGGTCAGTAGGTGGCGTACACTAGCCAACACCCTAATTACAGATCGCCCATAACCTAGGCTAAACAAAATATGTTTTGCTCTTAAAAAGTCGAGGAAAATACACACTACGGGTGACATCAGGTAAAAGACGTCAAATATTGAGAAGGTGCGAGTGTTTCTGTTAAGAGATTCATTGTATTCATTAATTGTACTGGGTACAGGCAGGTCACGTGCAGACAGCTAGGACAGTGCAAAGCGAGAGAGAGCTAGGACTAACCGCCACGCTCCCGATATCTGATGTCACTTTGACAGCCAAAAGAGGACTGTCGCACACCTCTGGGGAATTTGGCGGGTGATCATGTCACTCTCACAGGCCTGACAGAGAGAATTTCCTGGCCACTGGCCATAAGAAGCTGATTGGATCTCCTCTCCTTAAATATGTGGGCGTAGGCATCAGCACATTGTTCTTGTTATTAGATAGTCATAGTAGGGGTGATGTAGCCTTGGAAGTAGGTGAAAATCTGGTTTTCCCGCATACAGGGATCGTACATGGCTCAGAAATCTCAATGACTCATTAAAAAGGCATTCAGCTGTGGATTTATCTTTGCGTCTCTCGATGCAGCTGATTAGCTTTGGTGGAAATATCAGAAAGAGAGTGAGAGACAAAGGGGGAAGTGGAAGAGAAAGGAGATAGGGGGAGAGATAGAAGAGAGAGAGAGAGAGACAGAGAAGCAGAGAAAAAGCTGCTTGCCTGATTTCTTGGTTTTGGAGAAGTGCCTTCCGCTGCTCTGTCTGGACGAGCCCGGCCCCTTGTGGGACTTGCGGTACTTGGTGAGCCACTCAAACTGGGAGGCCGGCACTTCACCGGGAGGCTGAGAACACACTTCTGCAAGAGAGGATATGACAATAGGCATGAATGTACGCACACACACACACACACCGACACACCCGCCCAGGCATACACACACGGCAGCAGTGTAGTATAACGGCTAAGGAGTTGGTCTTGTAACCTAAAGGTCGCAGGTTCGATTCCCCAGTAGGACACCGCTGTTGTACCCTTGAGCAAGGTACTTAACCTGCATTGCTCCAGTATACATCCAGCTGTATAATTGAATACAATGTAAGTCGCTCTGGATAAGAGTGTCTGCTAAATGCTTGTAAACTAAACTAAACTAAACACACACACACGTACACACACACAGACACTCACTCACACACACCCAATCACATGCACACACTCACACCCACCCACCCATGCTCACGCACACACGCACGTATGCGTGTACACCCACTCATACATACGCATTCACTCGCACACACATACATGCACGCGCACACACACACAGACAAGTCTGTATTGCTATACTTGTGAGGACTTCCCATTGACTTACATTTATTCCGTAACCTCTAACCCTAACCCCAACCACTACATGCCTAACCTTAACCCTAACCTTAACCTAATTGTAACCCTAACCCTAAGTCCTAACCCTAAAACAGCCTTTTGAACTTGTGGGGACCAGCAAAAGGTCCCCACCTTGCGTAATTTTCCTCATCTTTCTATCCTTGTGTGGACATTTGGTTCTCACAAAGACAGTAATACATGCCCACACACACACATTCACTCACTCACTTGCATGTGCCCCTACATGCACACACAAACACATACCAACTGAAAGCCTGATAGTGGTGTTTTTGTGTATGCTTGTAATGTATGAGTCATGTTCTCATTTTAGCAGTGGCAGAGGTGTGTCTCCAGCAACCTAGGCAGAGACCGTGTAATATTTCAGGCCCAGGTCAGGGAAGAGGAAGTATGAAGTTTATTCTGTAAAATGCCACTGTCATAAACCATGTAAAGATTACTACAGACATGCTCTCATATAGCACTGATCTTTTACAGGACACACATGGGTTTGTGCATTTAGCACTGTGATTTTGGTCATAATACAACCCTCAAAAATAAATAGAAGATGTATCATAAAATGTAGGGGATATGTCTACGATAAAACCAATACAAGAACAATAAAAATGTGCAAACATAAGAGTGCAATCTTTTTTGCTGTCCAGAAATAAAATAAAAAAAGATTAAAAGAGATTAAGTGCCTCTGTAGTTCAGTCTAGAATACATGCTGCAACGCCCATGCTTTGTGCCAAAGCCGTATGTAACCATAATAAACTGCTTTGAACCTTTGTGCTGGTCTTTCTGAAGCAGGAACCACATTAACAATCTCAGCTCATTTATTCACAAGCCAGGCCCACGCATCGGTTCTGCTGCTCTGAGCCCCGCAGCTTCAGATCTTCTGTCCTCTCCTGCGTTTCTGAGAAACGGGCGAAACCCAAAATGATCAGCGATCTACCCTCCGCTTCCTTTCCTGCTCCTCTGGTTAAAATGGCTGCCTGTTCGTCTCCGGCTCCTGACAGCACAGCAGGGCTGACATGCTGGTCCAGAGCTCGTCTCTTATCTACTGCTGCTTCTGCCGAAGGTAACCACCTCCTTTCTCTCAGAAGAGAAACGAGGAGAGGTGCTCTTTTCAGTCTGCCGTAGGACTTCAGTCGAGAAGCTGAAGAGTGCGCTGCTTGGATTCAGGTACCAAAGATTTTATCCCAAATGAATCTGAATGGTTTACTGTTGACGGGTTACTCTTAAAATGTCCCTTCCAGGTCTGTACTGCACGTCTTACAATTCAGACTTCATGTACAGCATCATGCCCAGATATCTCTGTAAGCTGCGCTGGATGGTGAATCAGTCAGTGACGAACACTATGCTTTCTAAAACCAGCCACCGGCCATATTATTTAATATAAAGTTAAACACTAATGATTAAATATTAAATAATTCATTCATTTAAAACAGATTAAAAATGGTCACAAATTAATACAGCTGAACATTCAACGGGACACACATACACGCATGCATAACGCTCCCTCACACACACACACACACACACACACATTCCACCTGTTCAACACCAGGAAGAAAAGTCTAGACTAAACGGGTCCTTGTCTGAGGTCATAAGTTCCCCGAGGGCAGAGAGACCAAGTTCAGATGAGGGTGCAGAAACTGGAAGTGCGTTCAGCCACAGCCATGCACACAGACTTCCCACAATTCCCTGCTCATTCACCTGAAATGCACCCTTAGTGTGCAAAGCGCCAGGAACATTTCTAGCACGAGAACATTTCTGCAACTTTGTCCCGAAAGTAGAAACACCAGTCTGCAAGCCGAACACCACACTGGCAAAGCAGAATTCTGTGTTTTATTTTTTTGTGGGGGGCGGGCAGGGGTGGAGCAGAGGAGGAGGAGGAGGAGGAGGAATACTGTGCCCAGGTAGCACAAAATGTCCTCGCAATGTTACTGGAATGTTCTGATAACACAGATAACACAGATAACACATGGCTCAGAAGTGCAGTGTTATCACTACATCAGCATCAGAATTACACCGTGGACTTCAAACATGCCCCATGAGCCCAGGAGAGCTTTTATTACCCCCCCCCCCCCCCCACGTGTAAAACTGGGGAGACCACAGAAACTGTGAGCTCAAACTACCATCTCTCTTGTACTACCTTTCTTTTCTTTTCAAAGGTGAAAGTCTATCAACGCTCCGCTGTATGAACATGCAAAGCACCGCAGTGAAATCAAGATGGCGCCGCTCGTTCGGACCTCATTGGTGTCAGCGCTAGCCGTGGAAGAGTACTCGAGAAAAACTGAAGAGGCAATAATTAAAAAGACGTACAAAATTTAATAATAAATTGGAAGGTTTACACGTGCCAGAACAAACTTTCCCCACATGCTGCCTCTCTCTGGGACAAACAGGGGCTCTGGGACACTCAAGTGCTATATTTGCTAGTTATCTGGTAAGCTAATCAGTTCTGTTTGAAACACTGGACTGTTAGCAAGCTAACCTGTCTGCTCTATGTTGTGCGCTAGCTGGCTAAATCTGTGCAGTCACAGTGTATATCCGACACTAACCTGGAGAATGTGTGAGCAGTGTAATGGACTGAAAAGCATCATATTTTTATGTCACAGTTTCAGTACTAAAGTTTTCAGAGACTATAATCAATTCAGCACTAGCAAAACTTGTCAGTAAACTGCAAGACATTTATGGACATTTTCTAAAGACACACACACACACTCTCTCTCTCTTTCTTACACATACACATGCACACATTCTCATATACACACACAGACATGATCACACACTTTCTCTCTCTTTTGTGATCACATACATACACACACACACGCACATTCTCTTACACACACATGCACACACACACACACACACACACACTAAACAGTCTGTTCATCCTGTTGCGCTGCAGGGTAGCCACTTCAGAAGCAACTCTCTGCAAGCGTTTCCTGTTGCGCAGACCGCTACTCCTGCCGCCTACTGCCGTCCTCGAGCCTACCTTTAGCGTTGCTCGCGTTCCTCTTATCGCCCAGCGCCTCAGACACCGTTCCAAAGGTTTCCATGGTTTCCCGAGCGGACTGAGAGAGGCTGGCGCTTCTGCCTGGCACAGCACTGAGACGGGCCGCGGTATCGGGTTCGAGTCCGTCCCCCTCTCCTCAGAGCACAGCCAGTCACGCCGCGGAGTGGTGTACCCGTGCCAGAACTCACACATGCTCACCAAACCGCCCCCCCCCCCTCCCCGGCGCTCAGGCGTAAACCACACCCCCCTCTCTGCTTTTCACTGGAAAAAACAGATAGACCGGGGGCCCGAATGGAGTTGGTGTGGGTGGGGGGGGGGGGGGAGCCTTAGACATGACTCTCGATTTCAAACTGAGGCTAAATTATTAGCTAAAAAGTCTCTGTCCCCCATTTTTTCGTGACTTCTAACTCAGAAGTTCAGTCTGTGTGAAACTCTGAGTGGGTGACAAACTACCCTATCATCAGCAAAACTAGCAAAGCTCCACCCCCTCCACCCTCTCTTTCCTTCCTGCTCACTCTCACTCTCTACATCTCTCTCTCTTTATCTCTCTCTCTGTCTCTCTCTCTTTATCTCTCTCTGTCGCTCTGTCTTTATCTCTCTCTCTGCTTGGATAGGGCTTTTGAGTGTGCCCTTGGAGGTCTTCAGACTTTAGTTAAACTGACAGATTTTCCTAAGCTCTTTTCTGAAGAAAGAACAAATGCACGTGTCACCCCAATGTGGATTTACGTCCTGCATCCGAGCGTCCCGTCGCCACAGAACAAGTCGGCTGTGTGGTTGTCCTTATCTCTCACCTCCCCTAGTTCCCCGTTCTCAAAAGGGAAGCACCAGACCTGCCCTGCAGGTTTTCTCCTCTGTCCAATCACAGCACAGCACGGCACGGCACAAAATTTGCAAGAATTCAAAGTGGGTCCCCAGGTCAGGCTCTCCACATCCCCTGCTACCATTCACCATGGCGACCGCCATCTAACCGCCATGGGTACTGCCACTCACAAACAGACCCCTGTAGCCCCGCCCACGCAGTGCCGCTCTCACAGGTGGAGGGACAGGTAAGCTTCCAGGACAGAGTCTGCTTTAAGAGTGTCAGGGTTTACGGTGTGCGACACGGTCACGGGGTTTCAAGAGTGTGGCAGAGTGACAGGAAGATCTGGAGGAAGAGCTTTAAATAGCCAATCGGGAGGAATGTGTCTGTAAGCATCACTTCCCGTTTCCTTCCAGCTGATGCTAAAATAACCCCCAACTCCCAGACAAGTCTGCATATTAATATGAAACCAAAAACGAGTCCAGACCCCAAACTTCAAGCGTAAAACAATCTGTGTCTCCAGATAAAAATAAATATCGATGAATATCAATTCTTCCTCTCGGACAAACTAATCGATACATTTCCTGCTTTTCCTTCTACAGTACAGAGACTGGCAAGTGATCTTTGATGACCGGGCATGTCCAAGGAGTTTTTCTCTGTTAAATTAATTTTTTTCAAACTTCATTTAATGAAGAAAGTCCAATTTAAATTTAAATCTTGATTTCTGTGGGGGACTTGGCCAAAACGGGCAGGCCAGCCAGAGACACAAAAGTTACAACAAAAACAGTGAAATTAAAGTGGAAAGTAAGTCATCAAGTAAAAAAATCACAAGAACCGCAGACGACGACACCACAGGATGAACACAATCAGAGGAGAGCCATCAGGGTTTGTGTTGTTCTCCAAGATCACAGGCCACTGCGTTAAAAAGCAGCTTCACCAGTCACGGCATGGGGGTTTAAATCCTTAAACCATACCCCACAGAATGAGCAAAGATACAGGCAGCTACAGAACCGCTACGGCACGATGATCATAAACTAGCACGCAGGTTCACTGCAGAGCCTCGTAGGTTTGGAAAACCCTCCGTTTAAATTCAGTAATGTCAGAAAATTACATGAAATAAACACAGCCCTGAGATGCAAATGACCCTGAGATGCAAATGACCTGAGATGCAAATGAGCCTAAGCGTTGCGTGCTTGTTTTGAGGGTCTAATTCAAGTTAACTGCCTGCTCATACTATTGGTGAGACTCAAAAGGTCTGCAGTCTGTGGCAAAGCCTGCAGTCCTTAATGAATGAAACCTGTGAACCACATCAGGACTATCTGATCCAATATGATTACAGTAACCAGATCATATCAAGAATGGATAGCACCTGTTAGAGAGAGAGAGAGTACATCTCTGCCTGCCATAAATTAAGACAGGGTGTGGGACATGTTATCATTGGTATTGATTGTTAACACTGTTTCATAAATTGTAACATTATAAAGTAAAGGCCATTTGACCTGTGTGTGTGTGTATGTATTCGCATATGTGTAATGGGGGGGGTGTTATTTCAATTTGACAAAGAGACGGAGAGTGAGACAGGGACAAAGAGAAAGAGAGAGAGAGAGAGGGTGGGGGGGATATAGAGAGACAGAGGGGAATACAGAGAGAGAGAGAGAGGAGAGAGAGAAAAAGATAGAGAGAGAGGAGAGAGAGATCGAGGGAGAGAGAGGAGAGAGCGAGAGACAGAGAGATTGAGGGAGAGAGAGAGGAGAGAGTGAGAGAGAGGGGAGGTAGATTGAGAGAGAGAGAGAGAGGAGAGAGAGAGAGATTGAGGGAGAGAGAGAGGAGAGAGAGAGAGATTGAGGGGGAGAGAGAGAGAGTAAAGAGAGGAGAGAGAGCGCGAGCTTGCCTCTTACCGCTCCAGGCCCGGTTCACCTCGCTGAGGAACAGACGCGTGTGGGATCCGAAAGGTAACCGCAGCTCCAGCTGGACCTCGAGCTCCTGGTCCGTCACGAGCACTCTGGTGTCCGCGCCTGAACCCGGGAGAACGCCGCGCGTCAGCTCTGATCCGGGGGCACGCGCCGGCTCATTCTAATCGCTCATTTTACCCGCCCCATTTCAACCCGCTAAATGCTCTTTGAATGAGCAAGCCAGGCGCGAGGAGCAAGCAGGCTTGAGCCTGGAAACACGAACGCATCTTTTACAAAAGTATTTTTTAAGAAAGCGCGACGGTTTAACGATTGAATGATTGCCCTATGGATCCACCTCTCCCCATCTGCCACATCTGTAACTGACGCGGCTCCAAACTTTCACTTGACTAAACAAGGGCTGAATATTTGCCTAAGACACGTTTCCTTGATTCATCCGTCCTCTCATCCTTCCCTTGTGTCCTTTCCTTGCATGCGTCCACTAATCGGTGGAGCTAAGGAAGCAAGGAAAGGATGCAAGGAGGTAAAATAAGCGATTGGAAAGAGGTTCCACAACAAGAGGTCGATAGATCCTTACACTCACCCTCGCCAGGTATCCACATCAATCACATAAAGATCCAGTGTTCGCAGAAACAAATAAAATGTGAAAAACGTAACACTCCATGTCATCCATCGACTCGTCTGTGACCACCTTTTCTTTATGCAAGCAGGAAGCCTGCCAGTAGTTCTGCTTAATCTTTTGGGGGGGGGGGGGGTATATGCCCTTTCTTACATCCCGATTTTAAAATGCACATAATTTAGGACTGTTAACTTTTCCCAAGTGGAATGTCTGAACTGAAAAAATGCGCCCGTCAAATCTCCAGGGACTCAATTTGTTTGTTTTTTTTCACTGACAGCGCATTGTCCCTCACAATGTTTATTTCCAACTACAACTGATGTCTGTTTTACTGTAGAGGCCGGTCTATTGTTTTCTCTTTTGTGTATGCATTCCCGTTAAACTGCCAAATAAACGGACTCCACCCGTGTGTGGTGTACCGGGAGGGTAGGCTACTGTTGCACCTGGTCACTCGCATTCCTTCCACTCATCCATACCCTATTACCAGTAAAAATATATAATAAAAAAAAACTGTAAAACAAAACCGGTAACACTTATCTTGCGGGAATGCATGACAGCACACACAGAAACTCACCTACAACAGCCAGTTCTTCGGGTGACGAAGCTGCAGCACAGGGGGTTTATGTTATTATTTACGCACTGGAATATCAGAATCTAAACAAATGCGCACCATCGTTCCAAAAATAACAACTGTAATAAAATACACCACGCATGGCTGGTATGTAATATAAATGTTTTTATGTTTTAACAAAAACGGGAAGTCTAGTGCTTAGCCTAGCTGCATAATTATTCACCCACTTAAACCTAGCCAAACCATCGCCACTTGTTGCTCGTATAAATGGTGCATGGCGGTTAAGGTTATTCATAGAGAACTGCAGTGGGTGACACACAAGTCAAGGGAAAGAGCCAGAGGTGTACAGACTCAAACTGCATCCATGCGTAAACAAGCACGTGTTACCCGCTCACCTTCCACTATAACGAAGTCGTGAGAGATGGGCACTATCATATCAAGCGCCACATCATCGCCCGTGATAGCCATTCTTCTATGTGTAAACAAAAACAGTCTTTGGGAGGAAAAAAAATTGAGTGTTAAAACGTGCTGCCAAGGAGACTGTGAGAAGAGTGTAATTTGCAGGATCACTGATCTACCTAAGGCTTCAGATTCATAAAATATGATAGAAAAGAGAACAAACTCACGCGCGTTCATGTTCATGCTCCACCAACCCAAGTAGTCTGCTTTCGGTGACGCCGTCCACCAGGAGAACACATTGGACGGCATGTTTTGTACACTCAAGGAAAATGTAATCCTAGCCCTGACTTTATTTATGGCATGGACGGAGTAAAAATACGCAGCCAGGGGTTCAAGTTAAGATAGGCTTTTTCCAGGATCAATACCGAATTTCCGCGTTAAACAACACGCAAAAAACACACATTTTTTGATAATTAAGTATGTACAATTTGAAACGTTTCACTGCCGAACAAAATCAATTGGATGCAAAACCCGATTAACAGACTCAAACGCCAAGTCTACTTGTATACAATATCGCCACCTTGTGTGACATGTGTAACATTACAAAAAAAAACCTTCATGACTGCCAAGCAATGCAGGCTACTGAGCATGCTCAACCAGCGTTCGCTAGTTTGCAAAGTTAAGAGCGGTCTTTCCTGCTTACAGTTGAGATCATATGCGCTATAATACAGGAGCTTTTGAAAATTCCTCCAAACTTTAGTTTGAAAAAACCAGATTGAACTAAGATCCAATTTGGTTCCGGCGAAGTAAATGTATACAGACCCTGTTTGCTCTCTCAAAGGCCTCGCCTTGGGCAGATGTCCAAAAATCTATCTTCCTCAAATTTTTATGAACAAGCTAACCACAAAGCAGGATCTCGAGTGTCACCAGACCGTATACAAGCCACGTTTAAACTTATACTTTACAGAATGAATAAACAAGCCCGTGACATTAGCTTCGTGTAAATACTCAAATACTACCAAGCAGGATACTATGATGCAGTTTTCGTCTTCTGACAGAGTCTCCTGAATCGCTACAGACTGGTCCATTGCAGCGAAAACCGTTAGATCGGATGTCCAATACCCCAAAAAAATCGCCCCTGTGTTGAAAACACAGCCGACGTCCAACCTTAAATGGCCGCGACAGCAGTCTATAAATTTCTTCGAGCAGCTGAAATGATCTGAATGGGTTTTTCGCAAAAGTACAGATGCTGCCTCTGGAATTCGGTCATTATTCCTTCCCTTCGTCCAGCTGTGTCCCTTTTCGCTCGCAGGCAGCTCGCTGACTGCCACGCATAGATTTCCGAAGTTGAAAATGACGTCACACGCATTAGCTGCAGCATTAGGAAACCTTCGGGCGGGTTAGTCAACCTTTGAATTCTGGGTCAGCGCTTTCGACGAGGAACAAACCACTTAACCGCCATGATGACAATAACACACCAAAGACCATCCTATAACTAGCTGTCATCCATAAAAAAGTATAGGCGACCGTAAACTCGGGAAAATTGTAATATTTTGAGCCGGATAAGGCTACCGCAAAATGTAGGAACCACATTCAAGTTTCTTTCCTTTTCCTTCCAGTGCTGAATAGTAAAGTTACTACTAATGTTTTATTAAATTCATATTCATACCGCATGCAATATAATTGGTAGTTTGTGGTCCTTTTAATCATTTACTGAATTTTAATCATTTACCAAGGAAGGAAAAAATGCGCGACCCGGCGAATGATTGCTCCTACTTGAATCCACTGACTTGAATGGTGAGACAGCGTGAAATGTTTGGCTATTTCTTAAACACCTTCAAAGTAAGATGCGTGCATGAAAAAACAAACGCTAAATAAAAATGCACGTATTATTCATTATCGTTTATTTAATCACAAAATTGGCATTATTGCATTGCTGCCGCTGACAGCCATAGCCTATCCTCTACGCAAAGATCTTAGACGAGCCTTGAATGAACCGTTTAAACACTTCACTGTCATTTATGAACATATCATGGAACTACTGTGTAAATATTTAGGTTTCGTAAAATCATTTACAGTTATAAAGCTCCATTCTTTTACCTTCGGCATGCAACTTATGAACACAATTTAATCATTTGTGCATTCTTTAACGAACAATAAAACTTCTAACTGGAGTCATGGACAGTCTCTGTGAACAGGAAGAGAAAACAGGCAATATGTATATGGTTTATTATTTTTCCGTTATTGTTGTAACTGGAGTACATTTTCATATATCTCACCCAGGGCTGCATACGAAACAAGCACGGAAAGGTCCAGACCCACAGCGCAACTCACTTCCGCACACATTTGAGCTGGCACCACCTGCGTCCCACAAAACGTCCCTCAAAGGTCGCCCGTAGGTGAGTGAATGAGTGAGTGACCACAATTTGCCATGCATAGCCCACGGCGGCAGTTCCTGCGCGCCGTGGGGAAAAGTCGGTTTGAAATTACAAGTGTAGCCGTTATGCCGTACGCCTTCAGGGTCACGTGGGACTGTTGTTGTTTTTTAATTATCCAATAGGCCAGTGTTTACAGCCAAGTAATGAGGGGACCAGACGCTATGTTAGGAACATTTTATTTGGTAGGTTTTAAAAAGCAGTCATTACAGTTTGTACAAATATATACATTTTAGCCGAAAAAAACTGCTTAAAGTGATATAGTTCTCTTAATATTACACCAAGCATTATTCAACATTTTACTATAGGATAAGGTGATACATGGCATGCTCTGGTTGTATCCAGAGTTACAAACATAAGTTCAATAGCACTGCAAAGATGACTCTTAAGTTGTATGACACACCTGGACTATCTCATTATGGAACATAAAAAATCTCTATAGTTCACAAGATGCATGTGTTACCAGAACTGTGTGTTTATGTGAAACGCAGCCAGTGATCAAAAAGGAACATTAGAATCTTTTTTTTTTAAACCTGAATTGCAGAGGCATCACTGAAGGGGTTTGGTAAAGATAACGTATGATTCTGTAATGTCACTTGAACTATAGGTCATTCAGCATATATGATACTGTCATAAGCATGACATAGCAGCTGTCACAAGGATGACATAGCAGCTGTCATAACCAGTCCTGACAGTGTATTAGAGCTTTCCGACAGCCATGTCATAACAATGTCATAACATAAACAGTAATAATTTTCTAACAGTTACTATGAACTTGATAAAATCTCTTTGTATAAATCAGTGAATACATTATGACATTATTCATGAGCTGTAAAATGCTGTTATAGCTGCTTATGACATGTTATGCCATGCTAACGGAAGTGTTACATAGGCTTTATGGCATATAGTTCAAGTGAAGTGTTATCTATTAGTCGTCTGTTCTGCTTTTCATTCACCTCATTGACTACCCAACTCATAATTCTACGTAACACTTGCTTCAAGTTGTTACTTAACAAAGCAGTTGGCCTGCGTTGAGGTCTTATTTTACGTTAATAAAGTGCATTTGGACATAGGTAAAACAAATTGAGTAGGAAGCTTGGAATTTCTTGAGGTCTTTTTTTTCCAACCTGCTATGTTTACATCACCAAGGCTGTATTCAGTCAGTACTTTGACATCATTACATGCGAGTAACAGTGTTTTTGTTTTTTTAAAAGTACAAATTTCAAAGTGATTTTGATGATAATAGCAAGCTCCATTAACATGGTTGGTCAAAGATACCAGTAAAATTCAGAGTTCGAACAATTCCAAGGGCCCTGACTGATAGGGGCTCTCAAAATTTTTTTTAGAATATAGGATTTTCTGGAGTGGTGGGCCCAGTGTGAGATCTTTTTCATGGGGCCCAAAATCCCTGGTGGTGCCCCTGGGTTGGATAGCTGTGCCTCCAGCAGAAAGAATCACAGCTCATCTTGTGGAAATGTCACAGGCCAGTATTGCTCAGAATCACTATCATGCAGAAGAACATGTGAAGCTTAAACATTCTTTTTTATATAAGCACACACACACACACACACATTACACATGCCACACACACACGCACACACACCTTACAGATAAACGCACACACTCACATTACACATGCAACACACACACACATTACACATGCAGCACATGCACACGCATTCACACACAGATTAAAATAGGTGACGGTTGTCTGAAGGACACAGGACACGTTACTCTGATCTAGCTGGCAGCGTTAAAGGCACTAGTTGCCGCGGTTACTGAACGTGGAACTGCGACGCGAGCAGCCAGGCCAGCAGGGCGGAGGCCAGCAGCAAGGGGGCGGGGCCGAGGGCGGGGCCGGAGGCGGAGCCAGGGATGTTGAGGGTGCCGTCGAGCTTGAGGCAGGAGGAGGCCAGGGTGGCGTTGCAGCACTCCTGGGTGCAGTCCACCGCTGTGGAGGAGCAGGGCGTGTCCTTCCTGCAGTCCCCGCTACAGCCCGCCTTCCAGGTCATGACCGCGAGTGCCACCGTCTTCTTCAGCTGGGCGGGGGGGGGGGGGGGGGGGGGCAGAGACCCATCTTCAATCACACTTTCAATTCCCTCTATCTTTTACAAATTCCTCCCCCCCCGCCCCTGTTTGTCCACAACTTTGGAAAGTCCAATCGTGCACATCCACAGTACATACACACACTGTTAACCAAGTGCACGTGGTTCCTGCTGGCCTCATATGTACTCTGTTAGAGTTGAATTAACGCTGGACGTTTCACTGTGTAGAAATCAGCAGTCACGGCCGCTTTTACATCAGTAAGGTGATGTCACGACTGCCTTATGCATATTTAACGAGCCCTGAGAGTCCGGCTGCCTTGCACTGCCCCCTGCTGGTCTTACCTGGCAGTAGTCCTGGCCAACAAGGCACGCCACAACCAGAGTCTTCTGGCTGGCTTGTGTGTAGCAGCTCTCCCCAGTGCACGTCAGCTGGTTACACTTCTTGCCCTGGACAGGTAACAGGGAGCATGTTGGGATGTCAGACAAAATATACACAATCGCTTCCCCAGTTGCCCCCCCCCCCCCCCTCCTTTACAGCGCCACCGGGGTGTTAAACCCTCGTCCTGGAGGGTCACAGTGACTGCAGATTTCTGTGGTGTCCTTTCAATCAGCAGCCAATATAGGCCTTGAGAACAAGGTGTGTGGACTCTCAGTGACTTGAGCACATTCAGGCCTGAATTGAGTGCTGGAACACTGTAAAAAACCAGCGGGCACTGCAGCCCGCCAGGACTGGAGTCTGATACTTCTTCAGTTAAATGCAATAACATTCATGTAAACCAACAGCCCTTTAAACCACGACCCCTGGATACCAACGACAGTTTCTTAACGGGATGAGGCACCCAGCAGCCCCTGTCCTGGCTACTCTTTGAGTGCAGTGGTGGGCTTGCATGTTGGAACCAGGAATTTGCAAACTGGAGGTGAGAAGATTCCAGTAGAGGTGGAGAATCAAAATGAAACGTGGAAACTGGAATTAATCCTGGTTCTGGAAAGGACTGAACCTTCCCCTCAGGCGATTCCAGGATTTCAAAGACAAAGTGCACAAAATTAAGATGACCCCCCACCCCCACTCCCACCCCACCCCCATCCCAAAACCCGAACACTGGCTTACGTTGCTTCCTTGAGTGGTCGTAGTTGCTTTGGTTGTGGTCTTGGTTGTGGTTGGAGCAGCTGAAACGATTAAAGGTCCATCATGAAGCAGTAATCACAGGCAAAGAGGTCCATTAAAGCAGTGAGGTCTGTATGCTGTCTGTACAAATTATTATCTGCTCCGGCCCCGGGGTTCTCAAACTCCACCCCATAATTTGGTTGCAGCCAGTACCTTGATCAGTTAAAGTTGCTGAAAACATGCACTTCAATTCTTACATTTTTTTACCCTTGAACTTAAGACAGTACGGGTTTCTATTTTCCGTACATCCTACAATTAGCACCTCACTGATTACACCTGGAGAATGGAATGGCATGTGCTAACGCTACCTGTGGTGGGGACCATAGAGAGGAGTGTGAAGCAAAGGAGGTGTACTCCAGTGCTAATGCTACCTGTGGTGGGGACCATAGAGAGGAGTGTGGCGCTAAGGAGGTGTACTCCAGTGCTAATGCTACCTGTGGTGGGGATCATAGAGAGGAGTGTGGCGCTAAGGAGGTGTACTCCAGTGCTAATGCTACCTGTGGTGGGGACCATAGAGAGGAGTGTGAAGCTAAGGAGCTGCACCAGCGCTAATGCTACCTGTGGTGAGGACCATAGAGAGGAATGTGGAGCTAAGGAGCTGCACCAGCGCTAACGCTACCTGTGGTGGGGACCATGGTGGACATGGTGGCATTGAGGCAGTCCGTAGTGTTGCAGCAGCCCACAGAGCAGCCGATCTGGGTCCGGTTCGTACATGGTGTGGTGGGGCAGTTAGTGCTGCAACCCACAGTGTAGCTCATGTAGGCCACACGCTGCAGCTGAGGGGGGGAGAGGCAGCACACTGTGACATCACAAGGGCCCTGTCCCCACGGTTACACTAATTCCGTAACGGTGTAACATTTACTTCACATGCTGTAGCCGAGAGAGGGAGAGGAATGGCAGTGCACTGTGACACCACAAGGGCCCTGTCACCAAGGTTACACTAATTCCATGATGGTGCAACATGTACTTCACATGCTGCAGCTGAGAGGGGGAGAGGCAGTGTAGAGTGACAGCATCACTGATTACACCAGCATCACATTATGCCATAAGGTGCTATCAGCGCTCAGAAGGCGCCCTCTTCTGTTCACACAATGTAGGTGCACTGGACTGCCATATATTGTACACTGGTGATGTGGATAAAAATGTTACTGCAAAAAATATCTGTCACTACTGGCACTGATTATTTAGCTAATTCATATTAATATGAATATTATATTAATTAGCAATGTAATATAAATACTATAAATGAATCCAGAAATTTAAATGGAAGGTGGCTGCAGGTAAGCACCATTTTAAAAGTAAGATTAATCAAGACCTGGGTCTAGATCCCAAGGTATGGTGTTGTTGCATGTACGACACACTTCTCTTCTTCTCTAATTCCTCTCCAGCACACTGATCTCTGAACAGTGTTTAAAATGTGAAGATCAGCGAATCACAATCGCAGAGGGAAACCTTTGTGAACACCATGAATAAAACTTCATGAATAAAATTTGCTGCTATTATTATTATTATTATTATTATTATTATTATTATTATTATTATTATTATTTTGGACCATGATGCAGATATAGAACAATAAAAAACAATAAAACGAAGACTGCTTACCTCGCAGTAGGAGAAATTGGCATTGCAGGGCGCAGCAGTTTGGTTTATGAAGATGCTGTAGCACTGCGACTCATTGCAGGTGAACTGCCGACAGGAGATCTGTTTGGGGGTGGGGGGGTGCACAGGATACACAAAACCGAGCTCAGTACTCAGATCTGAGACATGACAGGGGTGGGGGGGTAGGGGGGTGCACAGGATACACAAAACCGAGCTCAGTACTCAGATCTGAGACATGACGGGTGGGGGGGTGGAGTGGGGGGGGGGGGGGGCAGCAATATTTTCACTTGGTACTCACCATGCTTTTCATGGTGACGTTGTAGCCGGACGCTGTAGTTGTCGCGTTTGTGTTGCCGCTGCCGGTTGTGGTGGAAACCGTCGCCCCCGTCGTCGAGGCCGACGATGCAGTGCTGGAGGGGCTGGAGGGGGTCGGACTCCCGGTCGACCACGTGGCTCCCGAAACCGTGGTCTGGCTGGTCGAGGTCACCATGGTACCCGTGCCCGTGGTGGGACCTGGGGACGGTGGGGCGGTACTCAACTGACCCCACGTCAGCCCGGGATTCGTCATCAGCATCGCAAGCAGCGCAAACCCTGAAAAAGAAACCAGGACCGGGATCCCAAACTCCAGGTGACTCCACAGGTAGCGCTCAGTGTTTATGTGGGAACGCACGGGGGGTAGATGTGCCTCCTCTCCTCTGCTCCCCTCTTTGCAGGAGCTGGTGGCTCAGAGTGGAGTGGGTGGTCAGGGCAAACTGACTGTGCTGGTAAAGAGCAGCTGTTTGGTTTCCTGTTCCTCCTGCCCTGCAGACCTCCTCACCAAACACTCCATTTTAACTGCTTTGGTGTGTTTGGTTAGATTTTTTTTAACCTTCACAACATCCCAACACCACGCCTAACACTCATTCATGCATGACGTCACACTCTGGATATATCTCACTTACTAGCCTGCACCTATGTGTTATTGTCTTGTTGTTCTGACTTGGCTTAATAAATTATTTTTTTGTTGACCGTTGATTTTGTGCGTGGTCTCCCCTCCTTGTTACAAAGAAGAGACAGTTTGTAACCGTACTTTATTAGAGGAAAATATACTACTGGAGTTGAATGTTTTGCTGTGTGGAGGATTGTGATGTGTGCTGATTTGTGTGTGTGTGTGTGTGTGTTTCAGAATTTAAGTACTTAATTTTGTCACAAATTGGCTAAAGAGTCCACATATCTGAGGCCAACACAGACTTCTGATTGAAAGGAAACCACAAAAACCTGGACTGGAGTTTCAGATCCCCGTTCTAGGGGCAAGAAGGACAATATTTCAGTGGCTTCCTCCTAATCCATATGTAGTATGGATACTCAAATTTGGCCCTCAAATCCAGATCTGCTCCTGGTTTTCTTTTCTCCCAATCCATATGGAGATGACAGGCATGATCTGGAGGGCATCGTGGCACTGTTGCCAAAGATACCTTAGAGATGTGAGTAACGTACCTTTAAAATACTGCCTTGAGGCCATCTTCTCCGACAGGGTGGAATAGCCCTCGGTCTAACCTGCAAAACATTTATATATTTAAAATCTCAAATGTATAGAGGAGCACTATGACATGGTCCATGTGTGAGCGTGTGTGTGTGTGTTGACTTGCTTAATAGAGAAAAGTTTAAGGTTCTAAAATTCATAAAAGGGATTAACAAAATGAACAACAAAATATAATTCAGACTGAGTTTATCAGTGGAATAAGGTAGAAAGAAAAGTTAATTCTGTGCGAATATGCGGAAGCGTTATTACACAGTTACGAAAGCATGACTCAGCCAAGTGTGTGACGGAGATGGAGACCCCTGGGGTGCTCAGTTCAGACTTCACTGATACTCTAAGTAGTTTGTTGATAAATGACCGGCCTGTTCACCTCATTACGTATTCCTACATATGTTCCTATATAGGGCTACCCAGCCAGCAGTTAACATCTGCAGCTGGAAAATCAGCTGCAAAAAGCTAAAACGGAATTAACTGTATTCAGTGGCGAATGCAACAAGCAATGTTCCCTTGTGCGTATGACTATTACATAAAGACACAAATTAGTGTGCCATTGCGTAATATTATTGTTATCGACTCCTTGTATTTAAAACTTAAGTAGCCAATTTATATCCTGCGTATTCTAAAAAAAATTGTTTGCACCTCCCTGTGCATTTCGGTTGACGAGCTTTTTTATCAGAACCATGGAGAGCGCCTTATTGGCGATTCCGTGTTTACTCTCATTTCCACACTTGCCTTGACACTTAACTGCATCCCCAGAGTAAAGCGAACCGAGTGTTGACTGGAGCTAAACACTCAGTTTACGCAACGTAACAGTCACTTCTTTTCTTTCCGTTCGCCCTGTGCCTAATCCTTTGATCTTTACAATCCTTTGCGCCGGTGAAATTCGGACGGTCAGACAGTCGCGCGATTGTTGGGGTGAAACTGATATGGTACTATGTTACGGTTTCGACAGTCAAAGGCTTTCGAAAGTACACGGGACGCTCAAGTAACGTTAAACCATGGCGTTCTGGCTGAAATGATTTATCATCAGTTTCTTATTTTAAAGCTCTCCTGCAGATTTAATGTGTTTCAGTGTTCAGGTCCACTGCGTTAATCTCGGCCAATTAAAAACCGTTCGTGTTGGTGTATGGGCTATTTCACATGGATGTTTTTGATATTCTAAAAACGTAAATACAGTATGCAGGCAGTTAGTTAAGGATTAAATAATAATAATAGTAATAATAATAATAATAATAATAATAATAATAATAATAATAATAATAATAATAATAATAATAATAACAATCATGAAGAAGTTTTTTTTCCGAAACCCGATACCATCCCATCGCCCAGCTTGTTAAAATAAACTTGTTTGTTCTCCGCGAATCCCAGGAGCTCAGGAGAAACGCTCAGGTTGTTTTGCATCATTCCCCGGAGACTCTCAGTCCTATGCGGAAACCGTCCCGGCAACCAGGCGCAGAAACCCAGGCAGCCCTCTGCGACTCCCGCGTAATTGCTCTTAGGGGAGCGCGCGGGATGGCGCATAGCGACTGTTGTCAGAGCTCGCGCAACCCGCAAAGATCGGAGTTCATATGTGCAGATTGAAATATCACGCATCTGTATAATCATTTCCGCCTTCAAATAGCCCTGAGTCATCTCATCTATGCAAGACGACACGATAACAAATGTATTATAGAGTAGGCTATATTCCGCGCAAAGAAGCATTTTAAGATTGAATATTATTTTATGTGGCGCAGAAACCCCTCTCAAAAGTAGGCTACATTGTTCATAATACTTAGCTGAAGCTAAATTACTTTGCATGCAACACTGGAAATTACATGATTTGCCTGAAATGACTGAAACAGTCTTTCATCTTTAAAACAAATCTGAGCAAAAAACACTGATAAACATTTTTAATTGAAAAAAAAATGCATTTAGTCAATACATCATTACAAATACGTCATTCAAAAATAAGGTCTACAGACCAGATATTGCTGGACTTTTTTGTGAAATACATTTTCTCATGTTATTCCAACTTGTAGTTTTAAAAATCTATCGTATATTTTCAGTGACTTAAGTGTGCAACCAATGGACTCCTAGACTAATACAGGTAAACACTGTTATGCAAATGATTTAATCCACACCATGTAAACATTTATAAAATTGTTCAATGCAACAGAGTATGTTTCACATGCAGAGGTGAAAACAAACCATCAGCACAAAAAAAAGAAAGAAAAGTCAGCAATTGAGAAAATCCACTCTCCTTTAAGACACCTGCAATCTGGCCGATGAAAGATATAACAGTCAGGTGTATAAGGGGCCACCACCGGAAAAAAAAATCATCTATGAAACTGTGAACAAATGGCCGTTTAAAATTCGACACTCACCACTACATTCACACAAACACAAAACAAAAAAAATCATCTATGAAACTGTGAACAAATGGCCATTTAAAATGCGACACACCACTGCATTCACACAAACACAAAACACTCTTTCGCTTAAAGTGCGGTTAGCCAGGCGCGGACCACGAGGACAGTGCCACACAGTCCTGAGGTCAGACCGGTGAGACTGGCGGGACTGAATTCGCGGCGCGAGCCGCCGTACGCGTCTCGCCTTACCTGTGTGCAGAAGAGAAGGGGACCAGGCCGTTAGCGGGGCTCGCGGCTCGTGCAGCAGCTGCAGGTGAAGTGAAGAGTCTGGCGGCGATGTGGCTTTTCGCTCTCTTCCTGCGCTAGAGTTTTACCCCGCCCCCTCCCACCAGTCTCTTCCTGGTGACATCACTGGGGCAACAGAGCTAATTACTGGAAACTTTCTCCTATCGTGGCCACCTAATTACCGGTCATGTAGAGTTGTGTGTGTGTGTGTGTGTGTGTGTGTGTGTGCGGGTGTGTGTGTGGGGCACAGAGGACGTAGAGACCGGGGATCCCCCCTAACACACCCACACTCACACAAACTCTCTCTCACACACACTCACTCACTCACACACGCACACACACACACACACACACACACATATGCACACAAGTGAGAAGGCCATTACACTCCTGTCCATTTGAACCTGGCTTAGAAGCAAAGCTGACATCCTGCTGTTTTGCCCAAAACTTTTTTTGCCAGCTTCCACCAAATGGGGAGTGGAGCCCTCAAATTCACAAAGATAAAAATGCTCAAAATATTCAGCTATAACTGAGGTAACACATGCCACTCAGCTATAACAGAGGTTATACATGCTATTAAACTGTAACTGAGGTTGTCTATGTGGCTCTTAAAGGGATAGGAATGCGCTGCTCAGTGTAAAGACTACTCAGTCAGCGCTGATTTAACACAAATTATTTTCTATGTGCTGAACAAGAGGCGCAGCATGTGTCTGTTGCTGATGATTTGTGATGGAAAAAATACTTCTGTGTGAATCCTTTATTCTAATTCCCTGCCTTACATTTAATTTATCTATCCATGATTTAAACAGGTTAAATCCTCTTTTACAAGACAGGTCTGGTAAAAAAAAAAAAAGCAACTGAAACACTTGTTGCAGACAATGGCAAAAAACACAAATAAAGCAACAAGAATTCAGTGTGAAAAAAAACAGCCAAAATGTTCTTTTTTCTACCTTGAAGATAAAAGTGCTGAAACTCAGGTAAAAGGACAAGTCACACAACAAACAAAAAGCTCACATGACTGTATGTGAATTACTGTTTAAGACTTAATTGCTGACTGCATCTCACACTTAATTGACACTTTATTACCTGATTGCATCACCTATCCAAGTGTGTCCAATCAGGCCAGCTATATATATATATATATATATATATATATATATATATATATATATACCTCATCGAAAAAATTATACATGATGTCTACCCACTGCCTGAGCTTTAATAAACATATTATAAATATACTTTTCTGTTTTGAATGTACCCGATTGGCTAGTTCCCTCTGCAGTAGGTTGGTGTGGATTTAAGGACTGTTTGACTTCCTCAGTCATCTGCTCACTTTCACAGAAACACGATCCCCAGCCCCTCTAAAGATGAACTGAAGCACGAGTCCATCTTATCCACAGCCCCAGTCAAACTGGTTTCTGAGCTTTTTGAAAGTCCACCAAAAATGCAGCAAACCCCACAATTTTTTCTTTAAGGTCCCTTGTTTTTTTTTTTTTAAAAAAAAAAAAACTAAACCTGTTGATGTAAAACCTCTTATTAAAGAAGTATAGTCTAAAAGAAAAGAACTCAATTACTAACCAGTTTTGTCAGGTTCTCATTTCGGGCTGGCTTTTGTGGAGCTGGTTATGAAAACGTGCCTGATTTCTGTTCCTGACAAAGTGAAATGAAATCCTCTTTTTACGGGACATAACAAACCCTCTTGCCCATAATTGGCCTTTATGTTCCCCTTCAGCTCATCCATGTGGAAACGCGAACGTCCAGTACACTCGGGTGACAAACTCTACACATTCAGGAAACACCCAGAAGTGTTTTTTTAGGAAGAGAGCATTACATTACATTACATTATATTTATTTGGCAGACGCTTTTTATCCAAAGCGACGTACAAAAAGTGCATTTCATGGTCATAGACAACTGCTAAACACAGGTTCAGTAAGATACAATACTTATTTTGTACAGCTATTTCTAGAAAAGGACACAGTTTAGTTCACACAGTGAACACTATTCAGACCTAACCTCTACAAAGCCAACTAGGCAGAAGAATAAGCTACAGTATCAGGACAAATACAAATTACCAAAAAGTGCTGGGATGGGGCAACATGTAACAAGTGTCATGAAAAAGGGGGTTTAGAGTGAGATATACAGTGTGGTGGTGGTTAGTCTAGGTATAGTCTGAAGAGATGAGTCTTCAGGCCACGGCGGAAGATGGGTAGTGAGGGGGAGGTTCGGAGAGGGACAGGGAGTTCGTTCCACCACTGGGGAGCTGGGGTGGAGAAGCTCTGTGATCCCTTTGGTCGGGTGGGAGGGGTTACAAGGCGCCCTGCTGCACACATGCACCCCTCACCCGAGGCTACAGGCATTTCCCCCGTAATGGTGCGGTAGGCACATTCACATCGGACACAATCCCTACACTTTCAGTTACCACACTTTTTAAAATGTACCCGTACTTAACCATCAACTATAGCCACACCTGCATGACCTTAGGCACATTTCACTGAAATGGACAGGGTAGAGAGAGAGAGAGAGGAGAAAGAGGTGATAGAGAATGCACTCAGTTGATTTTAATAGTTCAGGAATGGTTTTTATAAAAATTCTGGCCTTTCAAAATTCGACAGACTGAATGTACCCAGTACAGGCCAGGGAAAGTGGAACTGTGGTTTCAGATTTCTTTTCAATTCCCAGTCCTTCGCCAAACTCTACGTTCCCCTCGCAACATTCCTCGGGGTCTGGACTGCAATGTCTGCCGTGGGCATAACTATGGAAAGGGTTCCAGTATATGGCAGTAAAATGGTCAGGGAACCGGGCACGGAACTCTGAGTTTGCAGGTTCACTTCTCAAGAGGGGCACAGCCGTTGTACTGGGAACAAAGCAGTACCGAATTGCAATGGGAGTTATCTGGGTGCATGGGGATTGCATGTGATTCGCTCAGAGCATCAGCAAAATGGTGAAAATATAAATGTGCAACGGAAATAACTGCCACTGCCACTGACTGCACAGAGACAGGAGCTCTGGAAGCATTGCAGCGAAATGGAATTTATAGACAGAAGATGTAAATACAGTGACGCTGCATTTTATTCCGTGTTACAGTTCAGCCTATTAATGTCATTCTAATAATTTACCGGAGAGCACCTGCCACCTATGCCATCTATAATCTTGCAAGTATATTTAAAAAATATTTAAATAAATAAATAAATAAATAAAATTGTAGTGAGTGTGTCTGTTAGTCTTGATTACAACATTCTTCACTGCTTTAACAAATGGGGTCAAAACAACATTTACATTTGTATCTTTCAACTTCCACATTTTTAGTGGGCCTCTATCCAAGCCAGTTCTTAATTCCACTGATCGTACAAAAAAAAAACTAAGCATAAATAAATCAAAGAATATCATTCGACATTTTCTATAAAATCCACATCAGTGAAGTATGCCTACTGTGTGCCGAAGTAAAAACATCATTAGCTTTCCTCCCAAGACCACGAGCGGTTGCCGTGACGACCATTAATTGCTGTGATGCTTTTTGCGCGATTGGGTTACCGCGCAGTCAACAGACAAGTTGTTGAGGAAAAGGCGCAAGGTCTCTTCAGGCCAACGCAAGCGACGGCTGTATCCTCTCTCTCGAGAGCGGCGCCAGGAGCGCAGCTACGTAACGGCAAAACGCGATGGCTTCCGAATCTCAGCCACGGCCGAAGGCGCCACGCGGACCCGAGAGGGCAGGGTGCTCCTGCCGCTAAGTGGGAACCATCGGCATTCGTCCTTGCGGAGAATCATCACGGCTACGTTGCTACCTACATTATTAACCTGTTAACGGCATTAAAAGACCCCGTAAAATCACCTCTTTCATTTTGCATTTCTAGTGAGGCCACACAATAGTGATGTATTTTAACTTGACATGTGTAGCTGCACGCATGCGTGGTTTTGTGTCTGTGTACGCAAAATCCGATGGGACAGTAGGTGGATTTACAGAATTATGTTCAATCATGTTTAATGTGTGTAATGCATGTGTTATTCCGCCATTAACTGCACGCCTATCCCGGGGTTGGACTGGGCTGGACTGCATTTATATAGCGCTTTTATCCAAAGCGCTTTACAATTGATGCCTCTCATTCACCCATTCACACACACACTCACATGCCAATGGTGAAAGGCTGCCATGCAAGGTACCAATCAACTCATTGGGAGCAATTAGGGGTTAGGTGTCTTGCTCAAGGACACTTCGACACACCCAGGGCGGGGGATCGAACCGGCAACCCTCCAACTGCCAGACAACTGCTCTTACCTCCTGAGCTATGTCGCCCTCGGATGGTTGGCCCAACACCAAAATATTTATGCCAACCAACCCCGGTTTCAACTCTATTTTATATTATATTTATACTACATTTAATATGTGGTGGTTGGCATTAGTTTGGGCCTAGCATTTTCCAGAGCATGTTTGCCTGTAATTCCTCAACAGCAAGCGCTCCATTTTCACCGCGTTTGTGCTTCCAGGGGGGAAGTCCACAGAACAATGACCACTTATCTTTGGGGAGTTTGTGACCTTTCACTTATCATCAAAAGGTCATCAACACGCCCCCCAGGGGGGGCTCTCGCTCTGCACCCCATTCGCGAGCGCACGTGCTTCACTTTTGTTTTAAATACTTTTTAAAGTAGAGCTTCTTAAAATGATTATGGTCTTCGTGATTGGTGTTGTGAACATCATGTGTTTCTTGATTTGTAGATTGGGTTTCTCTTTTGATTGTTTTTCTTAATTCGTAAAATTTGTAGACTGGGTTTTTTTTTCTTTTTTGGCTAGTTTCTTGTTTTGTGATTATTGCTAATGTCTATGTTTAAATGTCTATTTGGTTTAAATGTAAAATGTTTTTTTAAAAAAACCAATAAAGATACATCAACACGCTATTCCCTGCTGGCACTCAGATGGGCTCAGCATACGAGGAAGCAGCCCACTGACAGCACTACGCGACCCCAGCGACAAACAAACGCACTTCCACCCAAGCGTTTCACTTCATATCACATGTCCCTGTGTGCACATAACAGCCCAGAATGCACCGGGGGTCGTTCGGGTTTCCGCGAGCGGGAATGATCACGCTCGATATCGCATGAACTGAGCCGCTATTTGCTCATCTCCGAAAGACCGTGACCAGCTGATTCAGTTCACTGTCCGCCAACTCACTCCGCGGCTCAAATTTCGCGGCGCACTGCTAGTCATAGACCTTCCGTAACCGAATACGATCTGTCCCAAAAGACGGGTGATAGTAATACAAAGATTAAACAATACAATATGAAATAATACATATTTAGAGTACAAAGAGAAAATGATTCGTCCATCCAGGGCACGAATAGATTACTAAACAAGTAGGGCGCACGAGGTCATCCTGAACAGGGAATATCTGTGAAACAAACAATGATTGGGCAGTATCCGCATGAATGAAATAACTGGTCTGCTACTTTCAAAGGGTCTGCACATAATGGAACGGCTGTTGAAAAAACCTGTCCACCTCTCTGCACCTGGGAGCCAAATGCACCGGGGGGGGGGGCGGTGCTGGAACACAATGTCTGTTGTTGGGCAGTGGTGTTCAAAACCTGATGTCACCAGGATGCTTTGAGGTTAAATATTTCGTGTTGGCCGAGTCACACACTTACTCTACGGCTGCTTACGTTTGGCAGCGACTGCCAGTCTACGGCTTTTTCACGAGCGAGCATAGATAGTACACCTGGCAATTTGTTTGCAACATCAGTGTCACACTTGATAGCAAAATCAAGACAACCAATAGATACACTTTACCGACTCCCAAAAGGGACGATATTTAGCGTCTTATTTTCAGACATTCACAAGAAAGAGCGTATTTTAAAAGTTGCTCAGGAACCGGGGAGAACCGCGGTTCTCGGCTGCGGAACCCACCGGGGAGCAGCGCCAGTGACGCCAGCGCTAAATGGCGGTGGTCCGGTCCCCGGTCGACGCGCTGAATGCCAGTGGGACGGCGGGTGTGATCACACTTCGTCTTCTCCGCCAGCGTGCACGGGGGGAGGGGGGGGGGCACATTTCACACAGAATAAAAGCCCCAAATGGAACCAGCCCATTCCTCCTGAAGAGGGAGGATCTGCTGCACAGCGTCATCCAGCTAATGAGCATCATGGACCTTCAACCTTCGCACAGTGTACAGTTACAATATTTTCTGAGCGGCACACAAGTCATTTTGTTTATCACTCGGGAAAATATTCACAACAGCAGACAAAGCCTCCTTAAGAGAAGCAGGTAACAGGTAAGACTGCTGGTTGAAGATGAAGTCCAGAGCCAGCTTCAGCTCATCCCACCAGGACTAGGGCTGGACTACAACTACCATAACTCACTCCACATATTTCAGAACTGGACTACAACTCTCAATAACAATACTGTGCAATTAGGTGAAATTTCACACCAAATTGAGACTATTATTTCTGGTTACATATGAAATATTAAACTTACAAAGCAACCTGCATTACATCATGCTGATTTTAAAAAATAATAAAAAACAGAAAATAAAATTAAACTGAGCAGCACTACTACTAACAGAAGGTGACAAGGTAAAAGGTACACTTTAACCAGAATGAATATGACAGCATGTCACCTGAACATGACCTAGCAGGAGCAAATGGATCAGTGACTAAAGCTTAGTAAAAGACAAAAAACAGACAGCTTCTATATTTTATTGAATATGGTCACAACAAACCACATTTCTTTCAGACAAAATAGACAAACACTTCATACAAAATGGGCAAAGTGTATGTAGGGTTTTAAACAACCATAATAAAATCAAAATCGTTTCAGATGGGACATCAATAGGAAAGTAAAAATAAAAAAATAACAGCCTCAGTGGATTTAAATGGCCTCTTCCCTGCTTTGGACCTCTCTTCTCTCATCTTTACAGCAGACCCTGGCGTTTCAAATCTTCATACGTCTTCTTGTTGACCACATTCCCGCTGGAGTCTTCGTACTCTTCCTGGCGATCAAAACGGAAAAACACGGTTAGCTCCCCCTGGTGGCCAAACGGCCTACAGCATTTTCTGTAACGCCGAGCGGCTGCTACGGACGTCACATTCATTCGTGTAAAAACAAAGAATTTTCCCAGCCCGTTACACAAGGATCGAAATCAGCAGTGAAGGTCTGTTTCACTGGAAACAATCTCAAGATGTCATTTTAGAAACAATACAAAACCAGATTTAACCCATCAACCGACCCACTGTTAAAATAAATTCAACTGAAGCAAGTTGGCAATTCAGGAGATAATTTTTCTTAAGAGCTTCCAAAAAAATGCAAGTGTGATACAGTATGTAAACGGTGCCATGATCTGCAATTATTAACAGTGGAGGACACGCCTCAAAATAATTTCAAATAAATAACCATTAAAACATTTGTGTTATGAAACGCTTGATACAAAGAGCATGCAAACAGGGTTACTGGCTGGCAGCTTGGATCTGAGGAGAGGTTAAGGTAAAAACGCAGGTAGAAACGCACGTAGAAACCCAGGTAAAAATGCAGGTAAAAACGCAGGAAAAAATTCAGGTAGAAACGTAGAAGGCTGTTCAGATGAGCTCACCTCTGTGTCTGGCTGCCACCTCTCTGATGCTTTCTGTGACTTCAGCTTCGCCCAAACTGCCAGAGAGAGGTTCACCATCACAACATTACATTCAATACAGCCTGACCAATGACCCATAAACCACTCAACCCTGTACTACAGACTAACCCAGGACACATAAACCACTCAACCCTGTACTACAGACTAACCCAGGACACATAAACCACTCAACCCTGTACTACAGACTAACCCAGGACACATAAACCACTCAACCCTGTACTACAGACTAACCCAGGACACATAAACCACTCAACCCTGTACTACAGACTAACCCAGGACACATAAACCACTCAACCCTGTACTACAGACTAACCCAGGACACATAAACCACTCAACCCTGTACTACAGACTAGCCCAGGACACATAAACCACTCAACCCTGTACTACAGACTAACCCAGGACACATAAACCATTCAACCCTGTACTACAGACTAACCCAGGACACATAAACCACTCAACCCTGTACTACAGACTAACCCAGGACACAAACCACTCAACCCTGTACTACAGACTAACCCAGGACACATAAACCACCCAACCCTGTACTACAGACTAACCCAGGACACATAAACCACTCAACCCTGTACTACGAACTAACCCAGGACACATAAACCACTCAACCCTGTACTACAGACTAACCCAGGACACATAAACCACTCAACCCTGTACTACAGACTAACCCAGGACACATAAACCACTCAACCCTGTACTACAGACTAACCCAGGACACAGACCACTCAACCCTGTACTACAGACTAACCCAGGACACATAAACCACTCAACCCTGTACTACAGACTAACCCAGGACACATAAACCACTCAACCCTGTACTACAGACTAACCCAGGACACAGACCACTCAACCCTGTACTACAGACTAACCCAGGACACACAGACCACTCAACCCTGTACTACAGACTAACCCAGGACACAGACCACTCAACCCTGTACTACAGACTAACCCAGGACACATAGACCACTCAACCCTGTACTACAGACTAACCCAGGACACATAAACCACTCAACCCTGTACTACAGACTAACCCAGGACACATAGACCACTCAACCCTGTACTACAGACTAACCCAGGACACATAAACCACTCAATCCTGTACTACAGACTAACCCAGGACACATAAACCACTCAACCCTGTACTACAGACTAACCCAGGACACATAGACCACTCAACCCTGTACTACAGACTAACCCAGGACACATAGACCACTCAACCCTGTACTACAGACTAACCCAGGACACATAGACCACTCAACCCTGTACTACAGACTAACCCAGGACACATAGACCACTCAACCCTGTACTACAGACTAACCCAGGACCCAAACCACAGCTGGCTTTAGGGTGTGCTCAGCAACAATAGCAATGCTAACACGGCTAAAACCTACAATGGCAATAACAGACTTAATAGTGAAAATGATCACTAAAACAACTACAGAAAGTCAGTTACATTCAGACATTCATTTTTATGAACACAATCAATGCAGTGTTATTTAAGAATGAGAGAGAGAGAGGTAGGGTGACTGAGAGATTGTGTGTGCGTGTGTGTGTCTGTGAGAGAGTTTGTGAGAGTGAAAGTTTGTGTGTGAGGGTGTGAGCTGAGTAAGAATGTACGTGTCTGTGTGGGTGCACACGTGTAAAAGTGAGAATGTGTGTGTGTGTGTGTGCATGAATGCGTATGTGTGCAGGCACGTGCGTGTGTGTGCGCTAGTGTGTGTGTGTACCACATTCGAAAAGGACAAGCTACTTACGGGACACGGCGTCCTCGATCTGGGTGACGTTGGCGAAGTGAGCGGTGTTGGGTATCCCTAGGCAACGCATGCCGTGGGCGTGTCGCCACTCCTGGGAGGGAGAGAGAGAGAGAGAGAGAGAGAGGGGGGGGAGGGAGAGAGAGAATTTAAACTTCAAACAGCAGGATGGAGCCCACATCACTGCAATAAAACACACTAAAACAAAAGCCTGTCATTCTCACTGCTGCTCAGGACCTGTAGCATTACCATAAACATCATTACCCACAAACCCTGCATATTACTCCTGAGCAGAAACAGGACGCGCCGTCAATGCCAGCAGTGACTGACAGCTACAGAATTATGGGAGGGGAGACGTGAAGAGAAGAGAGAAGGGGAGAGGAAGGAGGAGAAGACAGAAGAGATAAGTAGACAGCAGGAGAGGAGAGGGGAGGGGAGGGGAGGTGAGGAGAGAGGAGAGAGGAGAGGAGGATTAGGACTCACCGCGAAGTGGCGCTGGAAGGCTTTGGGGCCCCTGTATGTGTAGTTCCCACAGATCTCACAGTTGTAGTTGATGTTCAAGCCGTGAAGTTTGTACAGCCAGTAGGGGATTGGCTGAAAAGAGCACATGACCACAGCTTATCTGGAAGGGTCTATACATCAGAGGTAAATAAAAGCCATGCATTTCCACACAGCTTCAATAGAACAGAGCGATTAAGGAGTAAGTGTGCTAGATAAATCCCAAATTAAAAACGCAAACCAAGCACAGCTGCTTCAGTGCTTCACCACAGCGCCCTCTGGTGGTACAGACGGGATGTGGTTGGTGGTTTGGTTCACAGAAAGTCTGACTGGTCTGCTGTCAAGTTGATTGACAGGCCCGGGGGTGGGGCCTACCTTGCCGTCCCAGCCCAGTGGCAGGTTCTTGGGGTTGTAGATGATCTCGTTATCTTCATCCTCGCTCTCACTCTCGCTCAGTTGCTCCTCCTCTTCCTCCTCACGCTCTTCGCCCGTACGAGCCTGCTTCCTCTGAACGTTCTCATGGGTCAGCTGCCTCTGCTCCTGCAGAACGAACACGCACAGTGAGTTACACACACACACACACACACACACGGTGAGTTGTGGTTTATAATGCAGGTGCTTCTCTCACGTGAGGTCATGTGACTCACCCCCAGGATCTCCACATACTCGTATATCTGAGCCTCCAGAAAGGCTAGTTCCTTATTGCGCTCAGTGTCCCTGTCAATCAAAAAAAAAAAAAAACACCAGTGCATTAAATCACAGCTGGAGGAGGTGGAGATAACCACACAAGGATGCAGACCACACAAAGGTGCAGACCACACAAAGATGCAGACCACACAAAGATGCAGACCACACAAAGGTGCAGACCACACAAGGGTGCAGACCACACAAGGATGCAGACCACACAAAGATGCAGACCACTCACTCTACCATCACCCATGGAACAGAGGAGTCACTAAGCAAAAACAGCAACAAGCAGCTTACTTCTTTGGCCCTTTGGATTTGGGGTTCTTGGCGAAAAGCGAGGGGTCCAGGGACTCGAGTGATTTGCCCTTAGTGCTGAAGAGCCTCTGGGCTCTCTCCTCCAGAGTCCTGCAGGACAGACACACGCCACATCAATCCCTGCAAACCCCCCCACGACACCAAGTCCACAAAACACGCTCATAACCCTATGAAGAGTAGGGTGTGGGATTTCTGGAATGTTTTTCAGTGTTCTAGAACTCTGTTGCATTCAGTCGCCAGCAGTGATTGTGAAATCAGCATTAGAATGTTCAGTTGGGAACATTCTAATCACATATTTCTGATCTGTGAGCTGTTGCTGTTGGGCGTTGCTAACACAGGGCTATGCTACTGGAGCAGTCGTTTGAGGAGGTGTTAGGACGCCCGTGAGAGACGGAGTGAACCCAAGAGGGGTGGGGCGGGAGGGGGAATACTTACCCACCGCACTTCAGTCCCAAAGCCATGAGGGCAGACTTTAACCTGTCCAACCCCAGGGAAGCCAGCTCCTGTGTAGAGCACAGCTCAGTTAATTAAGAAATAATCACACACACTCAGAGTTAAGGGACAATCACACAGACTCAGAGTTAAGGGACAATCACACAGACTCAGAGTTAAAGGGGCGGCCACACAGACCGGTAGTGGTTAAAGGGCCGGTCTCACCTCCCAGGAGGAGAAGGCGGAGAGGTCCAGGTGAGCTCCTGCGTGGGTCAGAGCGCTGCTGGTCTCTTTCTGAGAGGAGCACAGAGCACAGGTAACGACAGGAACAGCACTAATCATCATCATAATAGCAATAATATTAAACTAAATGCAGGAAAATAACAGAACAATTGAAATAACATGCACTCCCACATAAAGCAAAGTATGGTGGAGAAACTTGAAGTATAAACAGATTAACCCCAAGTGTTTGTAATAAAGGCTTTAGCAGGAGTTTCTCAAATAGCGTTAAAAAAAAAAAAAAAAAAAAAAAGAGTAACTGAAGCGGGCTGGTGTGTAATCACATACCGGCCAGCCGGGAAACGTCCCGTTCTCCCACTTCCTCTCAAACTCTCCCAGGATCTTCCCGTATAGCTCGTTCTGATCCAGGAGCGGCTTCACTCTGTCAGTGTAATCCTGCAGGTACTCCAGAAGGACCTCCAGATACCTGCAGCCACACAAACAGGGAACCATTACACTCTGTAACCCACAGCCACACACACACACACACACACACACACACACACACACACACACACACACACACACAGAGTAAACCATCACACCTGTTCCTTCAAGTGCTCATATGTGTGGTTGTGTGTCTACGTGCACAAAACAGGAAAACAAATCGCTCTTACCGCTTGTACTCGGCGTTCTTCCTGTCCTTGGAGATGTCGAACAGCTGGTCGAACGTGGACAGGTAGGTGATGTACTCCAGTTTCTGACAGAAAGCGAAGGGGAGAACAGTCAGGCCCAAACACGCAGTCAGGTAAAGACACAGGCGCAGACTCCAGTCAGGTAAAGACACAGGCCCAAACTCCACAGTCAGGTAAAGACACAGGCACAGACTCCACAGTCAGGTAAAGACACAGGCGCAGACTCCACAGTCAGGTAAAGAGACAGGCGCAGACTCCACAGTCAGGTAAAGACACAGGCCCAAACTCCACAGTCAGGTAAAGACACAGGCGCAGACTCCACAGTCAGGTAAAGACACAGGCCCAAACTCCACAGTCAGGTAAAGACACAGGCCCAAACTCCACAGTCAGGTAAAGACACAGGCGCAGACTCCACAGTCAGGTAAAGACACAGGCCCAAACTCCACAGTCAGGTAAAGACACAGGCGCAGACTCCACAGTCAGGTAAAGAGACAGGCGCAGACTCCACAGTCAGGTAAAGACACAGGCGCAGACTCCACAGTCAGGTAAAGACACAGGCGCAGACTCTGAGCACCCGCACGCTCACCTCAGCCCCCTTCAGGTTGATGTACTTCAGGTAGCAGTCGTGCAGATCCAGGTAGCGACCGTAGCCCTCCTCATCGGTGAACTCTACCAGGTCTGAAAGGGTCAAGGTTAAAAGGTCAAAGGTCATACCCTCGTCTCAGTAAAACAGTGTGTGTCTGAGAGTGTGTGCGAGTGTGTGTATGTGTTATGTATCTGTGTGTGAGTGTGTCTGTGTGAGTGAGTGTGTGTGTGTGTATGTGCGTGTGTCTGATTGCCTGTCAGTGTGTGTGTGTGTGTCATGTATCTGCACGTGCGTGTGTCTGTGCATAAGTGCGTGTGTGTGAGAGTGACTGTGTGTGTGTATATGTGCGTGTGTCTGTCTGTCTGTCAGTGTGCGCGTGAGATGTGTGTGTGTGTGTCTATCCGTCTGTATGTTTACGACATAGCCACACTTGTCCTCTCTCTGACTGAGATGACTGCTGTCTGAAAAATCAGCAGGTCCGCATGTATGGGGTGAAATCACACGAGTGGATGAATGAGCTGAATTAGGGGGCTGAATCGGGCTGAATATGGGGGCTGAATCGGGCTGAATATGGGGGCTGAATCGGGCTGAATATGGGGGCTGAATCGGGCTGAATATGGGGGCTGAATCGGGCTGAATATGGGGGCTGCAGCGCACTCAGACTCACTCTGCGCGTCCTCACTGGGGTTCTCTCTGGCCTTCATCAGCTCCTCGAACTCCACAGACATGGGCACACAGATCTGCAGCACAGAAAACAATCACTTCTGACTGAGACAGAGCACAGCAGGAGCCAATCAAGTGAATCCTCATTACTCCACAGCGACCTCCGTAATGCAGACAGGCTTGATGAAAGAACAGGGACCTCGATGTTAAGAACATGGAGTGGAGTATCTTGTACACATATACACTCTGATTGGTTGTGATGTTAATTGGCTTGCCTCGTTAGGGTGCTTCCGGTGAAATTCCTTAATCTGCTTGAGCCGGTTGTAGAACTCCGCGAATTCGTTTGGTCCCGAGATCGCGTTCAGCTCGTCCTTTCTCATGCTGGGGAGGAAGACGTGTGCGCAATATTTAAACGTCGCACATCGATGCTCTGCTCACGTCAGTTAAACCAGGGGTTCCCACATTTGCAAATCTCACAGCACCTCGGCACCAAAAAAACACGGTCCATTTTTGCCAACTTTGATCAACACCCATTCCACACTGTGATTAAGTGGCTACTCCGTAATGTGGTGTCTTAGGCCTGAAGACACTACATTACAGAGCTAGAATTACAATAATCACAATGCTATTACAGATGTGTAAATCATACATGGATTGTCGCAAGTAAAAGTCTAAAATATATTGCTTAAAATGTACAGAAAATGAAATATCTCTAAAAAACGAATTATTTTTTGACACACCACCCTGGGAAATCTTCAATAATGTCCATTCGGGAAGTCCAGATTTAAACTCAAAAGTATCATAGAATTTAATCCCATTAATCCATTACTGCGATTCAAATTACCGCAAGGAACTAGCCAACAACAACATACACTACAATTCAATCACTTAAGTAACCGACTCACCCGTCTTTATCCTCATAGGAATCTCTCAGATTTCCGCTCACTTCCATGTACCTCTGATAAAAGAAAAAAGGAACGTTATTGCCACTTAACTATGTGCCACGAAACTATATTTAAACTCATACAATGAAACCCAACAGGCCTTACAACTCGTACTTACATCCAGCATTGCTCGTGTCCGATGATCAGAGTTTATTTGGTCGCGTAGCTATTACAAAAAAAACGAGACATTTAAAATCATTCAATATACTGTAGGTCCGCGTCTTATGATACTAACTAGCTAGGCGCTCGACAATACATTTATCAACTGCTCCAAAGCTAATGCTAGATTGAAATGAGCATTACGTCTTTAGCATATCATGTATTTAACCAATTAGCTGGCACTGGCACTGATTCACAAACCAATTCGAAGACAAAATAGTTGGCGTGTTAGCTATAGTTGTCATATAAAATTAAACTACAGTCTTCATCCAAATAGCTGGCCAATTACCCAAGATCACCGTTTCATATTAAGACAGCAGACGAAGTGGAAAGACGTCGTTAAGCGTTTGTTGCCCATTCTAAAGTCCAATAAAAACAAAATACAGATAATATGTAAGCTACCACCACGTATTACCAAGTTGTACTGAATAAACTATCGTGTGGCGGAAGACTAGCAATAGCTTGCTAACAGCTAACTAGCCAGCTAGCTATATATTTACCGTCGTTTTCTTGTGAAGCATTTCTTTTGTTTTTGCGTCCATTAATCTTTCTTTTTCTTCATGGTAGCGCCGCTGTTGTTCCAAAATAGTCTCCATTTGTATTTCAGAAAGAAATTATGGTCAACGCTGCAGAAAATGAAAGGCCCAATACAAGCAAAGCCTTTCTTCAGACCACGGCGCAGCGGTAAAAAGTTCACAATCTCACTGTGCTCGCTACTCACACAACACGACAGGTTCCGCCGGAAGTAGTCCTTCCCATGCACCGCTGTACAAGAAACAGGTTACGCACGAATTGGTTCCGTGTGTCTTCTGTCTACTCACACAAAACATCTACACCTAGTTGCAGAACTGCACTTAGTTTAATTCAAAGTAGGCTAAATGTTAAGATGTAATTTTCGAGACTGGTTTACTGTACTGTACAACTGAAACCGATACAATTCTTTTTACAGTTCTCAGGATATGTTGCTAATATCAGTGCGTGCATTTGGTAGGATTTCTTAATATCGATAGAACACTTTACATGTACCCTATTGCATTAACAGTAATAAAGTAAATGTAAAATGGCGAACATAGGCCATACACAATGCCACAGTTGTTCTTTAATAACATAGATACACACGGGATAATGGCCCAGAATAAGGCCTGCGTCGCTTAATGTCTAAGAGGATTAGATGAGATTTACTTTCTCACCTTAGTGCTCCATTCAACGAACAGTATGACAAACCAGGCCGAATGAAAGTACTTCAGTCATGTTTTTTTAACGAACATGATCTACAAGACCGTAACCTACGGTATACAATTGGCGAAGGTTAGTAATTGGTTCCACCTATGTAATTCAGGCAAGTAACGGTCAGGTGAAAATGTTATAGGCTGGGTAGCTGTGGGGCTGAGGCGATAACGGAAATTTGTATTGAGATCATTATGTGGGGAAAACAATCACTGTTCAGTATGAAATAAACTGATGAAGTACTTTTAATTTTTATATTGAGTATGTATTCTTCATCCTTCAGTGTAATATAATGGGTTTAGAGTAAAAGCTGCAAGTTCGATTCCCTGGTAGAACACTGCTGTACCCCTGCCCATTGTACTTCACATGAATTGCTCCAAATATACCCAGCTGTATAAACTGAGACTATGTAAAAATACTAAAAAGCTGTATAAGTCGCTTAGGATAAAATCTTCCGCTAAACATCGCTAATGTCCTGGAGTCATGTTAAGACTGTTAAGTGTTTGTTTTTACACTGTTAGTACAGTTGATTTAGCATAACGAATTTTGCTGAGTACTCTGAACTTAATTAGTTACCTTATTTACGTTATTGCTGATAGTAATTAAACTAGGCAAACCTCGTGGCGTTTAAATACCAGACTCAGCGCCTGCGGGGCAATTGCTCATGTTGTTTTTTGTTTTATTACTTTTCTTGCAGTTATTTGTTAAACCAAGGAATTTATAAACCTGGCCCTGCCACATTTCTGCAGCTAATGGTGAGGATAGGCCACCTTGTCACGTGTTCGGGAAATATTCCACAGTCCGCAGATGATTTGCATCGACTCACCCAACTGAGTCAACTGAGAAATTCTTTGCAACAGAATCAGATTTTTTTTTTACGAAGCACTAGGAAGCCTACACAACAAATCTTTTGTTATTCAAACCATGAGGTTTCCCGCACAAATTATTCAAAATTATTTTTTTACTCGGGGTCATTTAAATACCACAACTCATATTTATATTTCTACTAACACTGCAGTTGCACGATTATTAGTATTAGCGTTGGGGCTGGGGATTTTCACCTGTTTGCATGAATGTGTCTCAGAATGCACAGGCCTCTGGTTAACTGGGAAATAAAAACAAAACAAACAAACAAAACATTCATATTACTGTTTGAATTCTGCCCATTTATAGGTAAAAAAACATGTGGAAGTAACCGGAATACCTCAATATGGCCGAGCGCATCTTACGGTCGACCGTAGCATGGGCTATGAGAGGTCTCCTGTGCGCCTGTAGGTTCTTATGGGTAAGAGCTACTTTTCCATGACATTCCCGCGACATTCCCATAAAGAGCTGTTGTTGGTTTTAATGTTGTACCAGTGTGACACGTTAGTGTGCCGTGGGTGGTGACACCCTGTGTCTTTCGCACGACGAGTCTCGTCTCTTAGCAGACAGGAGCACCGTGCGGTTGACATGACCTAATTCGTTCCTCTTTGTTGTGTGTAACAGGTACCGTTCTGCTCGTTTGAACAGAAAGAGAATTCTGATTTGATGTTCGTGTATCTGTTCATGTAGGTGAGTCCGTACAATGTTGCAGATCGTCCCAGAAAAACTGGACCCATTTGTGACTCCCACTTTGAAAACATCACAGGTTATTTATTTATTTATTTATGTTGACGAGACTTTAAAAAATAAAGATATCCTGCACAGACATGCATTTTGTTCCAGAAGTTCAGCTATAATTCACAACTTATTAACTACCCAGTTGAACTTCCAACTAAGCTGTACAAACAAGAACAAAACGACCCGAACCAGAATTGAACTACATTAAACAAACAACAGTGAAGTACACCCCAGTATGCGGGACATAGGTCTCACACGAGAGTTATGTGGGCTTTGATAGGTAGGATCTGTATGTGAAAAGCGTTGCATTAAAAAAAAAACTGATGCAGTAGTTTACCCATGAATCCAGCAGGGGGCGGGGTTGTCATTCTCCTATAAAAGAACTAAAACAACAAAATGAATGACTGGCTGTGTCTGAAACAACTTACTTGCCTACTGTTGAGTATACAACTCATATGTGTATGTACAGTATACACACTGTGTGTGATTGTGTGTGTGATTGTATGTTTGCATATGTGTGTGTGTGCATGTGCTTGTTTGTGTGTGTGCGTTTGTGTGTACGTGTGCGCATTTGAGTGTGTGTGCGTGCTTGTGTGTGTGTGTGTGTGTGTTTAGGTCCAGAGCCTGAGAGCAGGGCGAAACGCACCCATCAGGAAGGTAGAGATGTCCTCCACAATCAGCTGGTGAAAGCAGCTGGAGAAATCCAGCAGCTGAAGTCTCAGCTGGCCAATCAGAGTGCCTCCTGGGAGAAGAGGTTTGTGGAGCTGCAGAGGAGGCAACAGGTGCTGAGAGAGCAGGTAAGCCCTCTGCAGGCCCATGGTCACATTGCAGGATAACACTGTAAGAGGCAACCACAGATTTTTGGCTGGACTGCAACAGCGGGGCCAGCCCTATAAACGCGAATGTCTGTGACTGAGTCACTGAGTGATGAAGTTACACCATTGGTTGGCTGGTTCTGCCCAGCCATATACTAGGTTTTGACCTGGTCTTGTTCGTCTGTAAAATGTATCAATAAATTTGTGCGCCATTCATAAAGCCTTCTCAGCTTAGATAGGGCTGCAATATTCAAACGCTTCACCACACTGCTTTCAGCACTGGCATGGTATTCTAATGCGCTGCTGGCAATCCTTCTGCTAAAACATCACCACTGTACATTACATTACAGGCATTTAACAGACGCTCTCATCCAGAGCGACTTACATTGTCTCCAATTATACAGCTGGGTATATACTGGAGCAATGCAGGTTAAGTGCCGTGCTCAAGGGTACAACGGCAGTGTCCCACTGGGGAATCGAACCTGCGACCTTTAGGTTACAAGACCAACTCCTTAGCCATTATACTACACCGCCGTCCCGGTAGCACAGGTTAATTAGAGAGGAACTGGCACTCAGGGCCTTTTCTATCCGGCAGGCTATTAGCAAGTATGCTTGTGTCAAACTGGCTCAGCGGAGCCCTGTAAATGCTAATGTGCCTGGGTTTAAATTAAAGACACCTGAACATTAACATTAACATTAACATTAACATTAACGATTAACACCTGTTAGCATTTTAAATGGAAGCATTCTGGGAAATGGCTTCTTAAAAATCGAGCCTTTATTTATACAGGGTAGGTTGCCTGAGCGCACATGCTCATTTACAGCAATGCGCTGTTAATGGGGTACCTGAAGGAGACTCACATGGGTACAGGGAGAACATGCAGAACTCCTCGCAGAGAGGCCCCAGCCAGGATTCAAACCCAGAGCCTTCTTGCTGTGGGGTAGACGGTGCTGCTCGCTGCACCACCGTGCCCCCCACCAACCGCCAACCGCTAACCGCTAACTGCTAACCGAGTCAGTGGCCGTTACAGGGCTGAACCCCAAACACTCCATTTCCCAGACTAACCTTTCCCTCTGGCTTTCGTTCTCCAACAGAACTCTGCCCACCAGAGTTCCCTTCCCAGCACGGGGATTTCTCAGTGGAAGGGATAACCCCAGATGTTCTTGTTTTGCTTTTCCTGTTGTCTTGGCACACCCGGCTGTGGCATGTTGCCTCGGCATATTTTTAGCTTGCTTTCATACATTTTCACACGGATCTCGAAGTCATGTCAGTCTTTACATAAGACTTGTGTATATATGCACTGTATATATACACGTGTAATATATCCAGCTTTTGCAAAACTAATATTAATGTGGTTAGAAACACTCATATGTTTTCATAAAACAACTCCTTCTGTCCCCCTGGAGCGCAAGAGATGTGTGTGCCAAGCAGTCATGCGCTACTTGCTATAGTACGTTCTGACTGTTTCCATTGAGCTTAACTAATGAGGAGCTGACGTGTGGCATTGTGTGTATGTACACTGGATCAGGGTGTGTCATGTACTAACTGTCCTTTGTGGCACTCAGCTACGCATTGGAAGACGTGTATCATGCTTGTGTGTGTGGTCGGTTGCTAATGACGAAAAGATGGGGATCTCAAACCAAAGTCCCCCCCACCCTCAAACCACTCCCCCCTGCTTTTCCTCCCAGCTGGCTTCCAAGACCTTCGTCAGGACTGGAGTCTTCCTAAAGGATGGGCCAATAATGGATGGCAACTTTGGCGAGAACCAGATGGAGATGGAAGCAGAGAGTGGCGGGTATTTGGAGGGGTAAGGGGGGGTATTTGGAGGGGTAAGGGGGGTCTTTGGAGGGGTAAGGGGCGGGTCTTTGCAGGGCTGTGGGGGGGGGGGGGGTCGGGGGGTCTGAGTAAGCCCAATGTTTGCAGGGCTTTAGATGTGTGGAGCTATCTTATTATTACAAAAAGAGCAGTGCTCATATAAACATAATACTCTGTACACCAGCGGTGGCAACTCCGGCCCTGGAGGGGGCGCTGTCTCTACAGGTTTAACTCTAGTCCTGGAGGGGGCGCTGTCTCTACAGGTTTAACTCTAGTCCTGGAGGGGGCACTGTGTCTGCAGGTTTAACTCTAGTCCTGGAGGGGGCACTGTGTCTGCAGCTTTAGCTCTAGTCCTGGAGGGGGCACTGTGTCTGCAGGTTTAACTTCAGTCCTGGAGGGGGCACTCTGTCTGTAGATTTTAGACTTTGAAATCAAGATGTCTACAATATTTAGCCAATTTGTTCCAGTGTGGAAGCACGTTGAAAACACCTGCAGACACTGTGGCCCTCTAGGACTGTCGTTTGAGATCCCTGCTCTGTTTTTTATGTTCCTGGCTTCTCCACTAGGTGGCGTGAGGCACCATCTCTGGCAGCAGGGGACAGAGGCCTTCAGAAGCACAGGTTGCCATGGTAGCAAGGTCTTCCTGTCCTCCTCTTCCTCCTTAAGGGTGAGTCCCAATTCATCTATTTGTCACAAAAAAGTGAAATGTTTGCGTTTTCCAAAAGCCTCAGAAGACAGGAAATGAAAGCTGATCAGCCCTCATGCTCATGTCAGCCAGCTCTCTTGAGTCGAATGTCAGATGTTTAAATCATACAAAATGTAACACTGCACAACATACAGTATATACATTCAGAATAGCACCATATGTGTGAGAAATATCCCACCCAAACAAACACTGTGCCTACAAGACATCAAATATGTGCATTTACAAAATGTGCATGTAAAGTTATATACATTTAGCTATCTAGCTAGCAATATGCAACTGAAACATTTTTGTGAGTGTTTGATTTAAACACCATACGTTTAGCTAGCTAGAATGGCTAAGTTTGATTGCTAACTATAGCTAATGTTAGCTACGTATTATAGCTATGTTCTTACAAAAAAAGTATGAAACCTATTGGTATTAGTTTCAGAGCAAAGGCAGACCAGTTTAACACAATTTTGGGTGAGATATGTATATCTAGCCAAAGCCATATCAAATTAGACAGTTATCCAGCTAAATACGTAACCTTTGTCACCACATCTTTAATTATTTAGCTAACAGCCAGCAACGACAATATGGTTGGTAGCTATCGTTCACAGAAATGGCTATGCGCTACATGGTTTAATCTCTAGCGACAAGAACCCCACCTCAGTTTTTGAAGCCTTTTCCCCTAGTGGCTAAAGAGTGAACTGCAACTCTGGTTGCTACAATAGCCTGAAACCCTGCCCCCCCCCCCCCCCCCCCCCATTAAGTCAGTGCCAAGGCTGTGGTCCAAACCGTTACACTGTGTTCACATGGATCATGGCAGATGGTAAACAGCAAATGTATGTCATTATAGTGGATGAGAGCACAATGGTAAAATTTTGGTTTGGATGGCAAAGAATACAATGGCAATGGCGGACAATGGCACTTGACGTCAAAGTTCAAAACGACTCAACTTCTTACCGTTATACTCAACAGAATTCCAGGCCGGACATGGCGCCAACGCAACACAGCAGGACAACGTGGTGGAGGACAGCGAGAAATTTATTTTATTACAACATTTTCTCATGGCCCGGTGGTTGGACGTGTTATTTTATTGTTGTGTATTTCCTGTGTTTTATTTTTGGTGTATATATTTTATGGTTTTATGCACATACCTGCCTGTAACAAGAACTTCCCAGAGGGGGTAATTAAGTTGAATATGAATGAACATTAATCTCGCTAGCGTGCCCAGTAACCTTGCATGAAAAACGTTCTCTGCAAGTGAAAAAATGTAACGTAATGTGAACTGAGTTTGTGAACTCTGATTAGTTTGGCTAAAACTGAAGCCCATGGAGAGTCAATGGGTGATGTCGTAGTGACTCTGTACATACATCAGTCTATGGCTGAGATGCCCTTACACATCTGTCTCATAACTTTATGGTTCTAGGAATCTTACATAGTTTCCCGTAACTCTGTGGTACTATGAGACTGACCGGGTTGCTCATAACCGGAGGTGGAAAATCCAGGTTCAGAGAGTAAATGTCCTCCCCATTGTTTTCTTCCAATGAACCTGTATTTGCTAATGAGTATGATTCTTCAGCCAGGAGCTGGAACTATTTAGTGAAATCAGCAGACTGTGCTCATGGGTGTAGGATACACATGGCAGGACTTTTAAGTTCTGACTCGATTCTCCGCCTCTGCTCAAAACCATATGGTACTGGATGTCCAAACTGCCCATGGATGTACTTTGTGAACAAAGCAGGAGAATGTTGCTTCTTCTGATGAATCATGACCTTGTGAATGCATGTGCTCAACCACGGGCTGCTCTGTTACTCAACCCTGAAAACCATTGAAGCGAGATAAAAAAACAACTTCCTTTTCCAGATGTTCTAAAGATAGAGGACGGTGGGGTGAGAATGTTCTCAGATCATTCTAGATAGTTCTTTTAATCAGGGCGTTTTTTCTTCTTCATATCTTCGCTTCTGCATTTCTGTCTGCGTACGAATATCCTCCGAAGACCTTCCCTCTGAAACTTTAAACAGTGTAGCCGAGTGATAACAGTCTACGGGCACCGGCGGTACTTTGCATGTCTACCACTTTCTGTAGAAACGCTCTGGCTAACAGGCCTGTTGACTGTTGGCCAGAGATCAAGTGAACATTTGTTATTGATGAACTAAGTTACAGTGACAGGATGTGAGCCAGCTTCCCCCAAATAAAAATCATTTTGTGATATGATCGCAGCTATATGAAAATTTTCCACTTCCACGGCTTCCATTAGCGGCACGCTGTACTGAGCCCTGTAACTGCTCGTGAAGGCCCCTCTTTGTTGACTGGTCGGTTGACTGCCATTTTGCTGTAACTGTCACTGGATAAATGCCACCAAGATAAGGACGACTTCTGCACAACTGAAAATGAAATAAACGTTTAAGTTCAAAGTTTTTAACTTTTACCAAGAACCAGTGATAAATATTGCTGATAGCCGCTCTTTTTTTTCTCGTCCTTTTTGTCAGAAGCACCAGTTTGACTCCCATTTCCAAAAGAAATGAGCGATTTTGAGATATATAAATATGAATATGTTGTTTGGGTCTGTATTTATGGCTGAATATCATACTAATTAATTGCTATGTGGGCTGCAACGGAAACAAAAAGAGCATCTTGGAGGCGGCAGTCTGACTCCCATTGTAAAATTAAATGTGCGATTTTGAGATATATAAATATGAATATGTTGTTTGGCACATTATTTATGGACGGATATCATGCTTATGAACTGTTATCTGAGTCACAAAGTTATTTTGTACAAAAGTCAGGGGTCCCTAACCATTGACCCATGTAATGAGCAACAACTTATAATCACGACGCCAACTAAGCCATGTTTACATGCCTGTTAAATATTGATATATTGGACGAGCCTCACGGTCTCGGGTGGAATCCAGACTGTGCCAGTGGCGACTGTCGGGCGGGGGGGGGGCGACTGGCGGTCTGTGAATGCGCTGAGGTACGCAGGGTCCCTGGCAGAGAGGTGGGACTTCCACCTGGGGGGGGTGGGGGGGTGGGGGGGGTGCAGAGCTGGAGAACAGAGGGGCGGAGCTTCTTCAAATGGTTCCTCCTCCCCAGTCCTGACTTCAACCCCGATCTTCCTCCCACCCAGCCCCGCCTTCTTTTCATTATCTCCAACCCAAATCCCATCCCCCCCCCCCCCCCCCCCCGCACAGTACCTGCTCCCCTTGCCAACTGTTTTAGCAGGCACCACCCAGAAGGGGGAAGAGGGAAGGGGGGTGGGGGGTTGGGGGTGGGGGGGGCGCCTTTAATTAGAAGTCGATTATTGGCCCCTGGGAACTCCACACACCCCCCTCCCCCCCCATTGCGTATCAGGCCTGCACAAGCTCCAGCATCGGGCTGACACCCCAGGATTTAGCAGTTTGAGAGAGCTTCAGCTATATGCAAATACTGAACAGACTGGCTGTGCTTGTGCATTGCTTTCTTCCTTTTGGCTCTGTATGGAAACCTGTCTCAACCTGGGGTGCAACACATTCTGCCCCCTCCTCCCCCCATAAGTGCCACAATTGGACAGGTGTCCGCCGTGTAATCCTCTGATTAGAGAATGCAAGGGTGTCGACGGCTCTTTTTAAAATCCAAACAAATGAAGAGTTTGATGAGGCAGTTAACACCAGAAATCTGCCCCCCGGGACCAAACCAGCGTCCCAGTCTGTCAAACAGCCTCCCCCCACCACCTCAATGCAGGGGTGCACAGCGAGGAGTATCCCAGAGTTTTGAAGTGTCATGACAGCTTCTGCTCTTGATTGATTCATCAGCACAGTCGTTCACTTGATCTGACATGTTTGATGTGAAGTCACAAGCTGCAGCTGTAGCCTGCGCAGGTTTCCGCGGTGATAGTGCTTCACCGTGGCCTGATACCAGAGTGAACCGGCGCGGGCTGCACACACGTGTTTCGGAAAGGAACGTCAGAAAGGCTGCTTGCCGGATCATCTGGCACTGTTCTGGTGCATGGATGGGCCCCATGGTCTGGTATCTGTTAAGGCACTGTTCTGGTGCATGGGTGGGCCCCATGGTTTGGTATCTGTTAAGGCACTGTTCTGGTGCATGGGTGGGCCCCATGGTCTGGTATCTGTTAAGGCACTGTTCTGGTGCATGGATGGGCCCCATGGTCTGGTATCTGTTAAGGCACTGTTCTGGTGCATGGGTGGGCCCCATGGTCTGGTATCTGTTAAGGCACTGTTCTGGTGCATGGGTGGGCCCCATGGTCTGGTATCTGTTAAGGCACTGTTCTGGTGCATGGATGGGCCCCATGGTCTGGTATCTGTTAAGGCACTGTTCTGGTGCATGGGTGGGCCCCATGGTCTGGTATCTGTTAAGGCACTGTTCTGGTGCATGGATGGGCCCCATGGTCTGGTATCTGTTAAGGCACTGTTCTGGTGCATGGATGGGCCCCATGGTCTGGTATCTGTTAAGGCACTGTTCTGGTGCATGGATGGGCCCCATGGTCTGGTATCTGTTAAGGCACTGTTCTGGTGCATGGATGGGCCCTCTGGTCTGGTATCTGTTAAGGCACTGTTCTAGTGCATTGGATGGACCCCACAGTCTGGTAAATGTAGATATACCAAGCAAGGAACTATGTAAACGCAGTTTGTTTGCTGGGCCCTGTTTTTTTTTCTCCTGGATTGTTGCAGTCTGTAGTTCAGTTCTTGCCTTAGCTGTGCAGCCACTGGTCAGTCTTAGCTTTCTGTTTCGCCAGTCTGTCACACATTAATTATCAGACCAATTAAATGTAAGCCCTTACGTAAAAAATCACATGTTCAAAATTCACATGGGAACACCCAGCATTTGAAGAGTACAGTGACCTATAAGCATAATCCCACTAATAAGATGAGAGCAGAAAACCGCTAACCTATGCTATTTCTAGTCACATGTTTTGTTTTCACATGTGAACATTTTAAAAAGGCCAGTGATATGAATCTATGAAGGTGCAAATGACTCAATGTGACCTACTTTCTTTTCACATGTGGAAATGTTAAAAGGCAAATTTCCTGTGTGATTTTTTCATAAAGGGACTGTTCTGGTAATTTGATCTTTAAAGCTGGTAATCAAAAGCTTTTAGCTTTAAAAAAAATTGGCCATTAACATTGAATAAAATGGTTAACAATATGTACTTATTATTACTGAATATAATGTGTCAAATTAACGGAATGACAAAATGTAGTTTTAGATTAAATAAAAGGTGATCTCTTAAAATGTAACAGCCATAAACGAACCACACAAGGCATTAAATATTAAATATTAAATCTTCAAAGGAGGAACTGAAAAAAGTAATTAAAGCTTAGATGCATGGATTCGGGAGTGAATGTGTGTGTCGTGTGGTAGTTTTCAAAACTGACTGCAAATAAAAAAAGAGACATTTGAGTGATGTGTAAGTCACCTGTAATGGACTCTAGCAATTATTCAAAAATGAAAAAGGCCATATATCCTTCATAATAAGCTCCTCAGTGCAGGAAAACCCTGAGCATTTATTATTGGGTATTTAAAGCAGTTAAAGCACTGACGTTTTGGTCATTAGCTGTCGCCGTGATTTAAAATCTTTCCACTTGCACAAAACAACTTAAAGCAGTCAAGATAGTTTTGTCATTTGGGAAGCCCTGCCTTATAAGTGTTGTGTATCGTCCCCACAGAGAGCCAGGCCACGGTGTCTTCCTCACGTGTGACAAGCCACTGATGGCGTAGTAACAGTCCTGGCAGGAGAGGGCGGAGCCAGGCCCCCCCGAACCCCCGTGATTGGCTGGGTGCACCTGGGTCACTTGCTCGTCCTTCTCGCTCTCTCTGTGATGATGGTGCAGTGCTGGCGTGACCCCCCCCCCCCCCCCTCCCCGCTCATATGCCTGACTAATGGGTTGCGCAACCCATTAGTCAGGCATATGAGCGGGGGGGGGGGGGGGGTCACGCCAGCACTGCACCATCATCACAGAGAGACACCCCCCTCCCAAAACCTCTGACGAAGTGGGCCATCACAATGACAGTTCATTCCAGTCAGGCATATCCACCGGGGCCCAGTTGGGCCCTTAGCCTGTGATTTAGAAGGAAAGTGCAGGGGAAGTCCACCTGTGACGAGAACTTCCTTCTATCCAGCCAAACGGAAGCATTTCATAAAGTGAATCATTCTGGGCATAATCGAGCCTTTATTCTCTGGCTGGCTGGAAGCCGATTGTGGGGCTGCGGGTCAAGCTGTGACGAGCCTGTAGGTTCAGGGCGGGAGACTGGGAGGGAAAGTCCCAGAACCCCACTGGAATCAAGGAAATAGAGCAGAGATTGATGAGAATAGTATGATATACCCCCAGGTCATGTGCCAAGGATCATTTTTATTGGCAGCTATTATTATCAGAGTCAATTCCTGGTCCATTTCTGTTCAGTAAATCCAGGAAATGAGTTGACAAATTGACCAAGTAGTTAAAAAACAAAAAAAAACTATTCATTAATCATATTATTAATTTATTTCCTGGAATTGAACCCATGCCCCGATGGTTGTTACACACAGGAGTAATGCGGAGCAGGATGACTAGACCCCAGTGTTTTTTTCCCCCCAGTTGACACGTTCAGTAATGTGGACAGGTGTGCATGCAGCCCTGGACTGTATAGGGCCTGCACATTTCTGGCTGGTGGACGTGCAGTATAATGGTGAGAGAACTGGGCTCAGACTCAGAGATTGCAGGTTTGATTCCCAGGCAGGGTGTCTGCTTAAACGGTGCTTAACCTGAATCACTTCAGTGAACCTCCAGCAGCATGAGTACATTATTGTACATGGTGGTGGTGGTGGTGGTGTGGGGGGGGGGGAATAAACTGTGGTTAAAGGTTAAAAGCATGAGCTTAGTGTAGATATATAAGCGCTCACTTACCACCGCAGAGTTCAATCCCCAGCAGGGGTACTTCCGGCTTGGTCAGACGTTCCTATGAACACAATTGGCGGTGTTCGTGGGTGGGAAGCCCAGCAGGGAGGGTATCTGGGGGAGATAGCGTGACCCTCCGCGCGCGTTACGCTCTCCCAGTGAAACTCCTCGCTGTCAGGTGAAAAGAAGCGACTCCACATGTATTGGAGGAGGCATGTGGTAGTCTACACCCTCCCCAGACCGACAGAGGATAGGGCATTGACCAGGACCGTGATACACACGGGGAATTGGCATAACGATTAAATTGGGGAGAAAATGCATAAGCTCAGAAGTGATGGAGTGACTTTCATAAGTGTGACCACACACATTCTGAACTGCAGTCACAAATCAACTCAATCATCAGTTTAACCAAAATTCCCAAAGTGGGAGGTGTGTGTGTGAAAAAGGCACAGCACCGGGTGTGCGCGTGTGTGTGCATGTGCGTGTGTGTGTGAGAGACAGAATGTGAGTTTGTGAGTATGTGTATGCGAGCGTGTGAGTTTGCATGAGTGCGTGCATGCGTGTGTCTGTGTGTGTGCGTGTGTGTGTGCATGTGTGCGTGCGTGCATGCGTGTGTCTGTGTGTGTGCATGTGTGTGTGTGCGTGTGTCTGTGTGTGTGCGTGTGTGTGTGTGTGTGTGTGTGTCTGTGCGTGTGTGAGTTTGCATGCGTGCGTGCATGCGTGTGTGTGCGTGTGTCTGTGCGTGTGTGTGCGTGTGCGTGTGTGCGTGTGTGTGTGCGTGCATGCGTGTGTGTGTGTGCGTGTCTGTGCGTGTGGGGTGGGGGCTTAAAACCATTTCCTAGTACCAAAGGTTGACTTGATGGAAAGGCTTGGGAACCAGTGCGCTTTATAAATGTGAAATAATTCAACTGCACGGACACACTACCACTCTTCTTCATGACAGAGCACTTATCAAATTTGCTTTATTAGCTTATTTGTAACCATGTGAACACGACAAGGCGATTTGTAACTATGGGAACGAACGTGACAACAATGAAACACAGACACTTCAGCTGAAAAAAAACCCTAAGGCTTTCGGGAGTTTACATGCGGTGCGTGAACTCTTGAGAAACCCTGCGACAGGTTCCAGCCTGCCAGATTTGTATGTTTAAGTTTTCACATACTGTACTCTGTGTCACTGCGGCGTTGTGAAAGCGCCGTGGGTTAGGCCGGGTTCTTTTCTCGCGGCGCCCGGTCCGTGGACGCAGTTCTGCGAGTCACACGCGACCGTGAACACGAACGCGACTCTGGCGGAATTCAGGACTGTCGCGCAGTTCGGCTTCACATCCTCTTTTTAAAAATGTTTTTTTTATTTTTTATTTTTTATAGCGGGCTGTGGTCTGACTGAGGAGCCGCGAGACTGCCGACTCAGGCCATCTGCACATCAGCATTGTTTTTTTTTTTTCGGAAATCCCCAAAGTAGCTGGCTTCTGAGAATTTCGCACAGTGCACTGTGTATCGAGGACAAGGTGTTTTCATTGCTGTAACTGGTCATAAAGCCGGCTATGCGGTCGGCAGGACGTAGATGCTACAGGAAGGTTCAGCGCTCAACCGACTAATTACGAATATTTAATTATCTTTTGTGGAATATGTGAGATCATTAATTAATACAGGGTTTGCAAAAAAAGGAAACAATACCTAGATATATATATATATATATATTTTAAATTACTTACTGTGAACAGTAATTCACATGCACCCCCCCCCCCCCCCCCACACACACACACACACAAATTGTACTGCCCAGCAGATATTACAGATGGTTACAAATACATCAAGACACAACGCATACACTGCAAAGAAACAATTTCTGTTTTTTATTTGCAGCACAACTCTTATGTTTGTGTGTGTGAACGTTAAGGTAGGGATAAACCTGACCCTGAAGGCCAGTAGTAGGCCTACCACTGGCGTAATATAACTGAGCAACGTTGCATGTCTTAAAATGCGTTAACGCTACAAGGTGATCTACGTGACTGGAGACGAAAAGTGACAATAACCCAGCGCACGGACGTGGAGGCTAGTGGCTGGACGGCGATCGCGCTCATTCTCACGGAGGCAAAAACGTGACAAAGGCGGGGGGGGGGGGGGGGAGGGGGGAATCTCCGTAAATCAGTAAATCACTAAAATCTGTAAATCACCACATGTATGTGGAAAGAGCGGGAAGGATTGTGTCCAGATCCGCGAACGGGATCGGTGTGCAAAACGGCACGTATGTGCGTTCGCACTGGGGGCGCTCCCGAAAAGCTTTAACTCCGAAGCTCCGCCTCCCTTCCTTGGCACCTGATAGGAAAGAACAGGTATTGAGCAACGATTTGTGGCTGTGCTCGAGAGCTAGGCTACTCGTCAGTATTGAATTTGCAGATGGAATGCTACATCAAATGATAGCATCGCCAAATAGTCATAAATTATGCAGCCACAAGGACAGGCAATGGGTGTTACTCGGGTCTTACCCCAGGTATGGCAATACTCTGATTATTGCACTGGTCATGTAAGTGGCTTGATCTGATTATTTTTATCGGCTTTAAGGTCATAATCGGAGTATTCAAAACCTGATTAAGAGACCTGAATTTTGCCCCCAAATTGTTTAGATTTTTTGGTGCATGTAGACATCTTACTCCAATTTACTGAGGCTTTTTTGAAACTGCACATGTCTGGCAAAAGTCAAAGATCCCTGATGTTAAGTAACATGGCTGCTGTGTTCACCGCTGATTACGGAAACCATCATGTAAACACGGCAATTGAAGTAACCGCATTACTGACTGCATATTTCATGTGTATTCTATTATCTAAATATAGACATAAACGGATTACTCCCAATAATTGGGGTATTGTACGCTGGTAATTTTTGTAAATGCTTCCAGCGTTCATACAGCAGTAACCTCGCACAAGGAAACGCAACCTGTCAGTTAACAGTACTGTTGTCTAAAATCTCTCTCTCAACGTACAATGCAGTTGCACGTGTCCGAAGAGAATTCATCTGCAGCAGACCAGACTTGTTGGATTTGTTCTGTTTGATTAAACATCTCTCCCTTTGATGTGTGATCCACAGATTCCACACCTCTGACTGACAAACTGTTCTCCCGACTTCATTCATTTCCTGACTGATTCAAATGCCCCCGCAATGCCAGCAATGGTTTTCATAGTGACTCTGCACTTCATGAATCAATTAGAGCAGTTTATTACACAGTTAACTCAACTCACCTGGTGTCTTGGGTCTCAACTGGGTGCTGATTTTAAGGTGAAAACAAAAACCAGCAGAGACCAGCGCTCTATACAGTTTCTGTTTATATTTAGGTGGCTCTCAGTTAACCTCTTGCGAATGAGGAAGCACATCGAATATTTCCTCTGAGAGTGAGCAGTGAATGGGAATCAAATGGTCTGCTTTTCTTTGTTTCACAAAGGGGCGTCCAATCGGAAAAGGGCCGGTGTGGGGGGAGGTTTTATGTGTTAGCCCAGCAACCCGACACCTGATTCAACTAGTCAACTAATCCCGGTCTTCAGTCAAGACCTTGATAAATAGAATCAGGTGTATTCATGCTGGGCTGAACATAAAGAGAAAAAAACCTGCAATCCCACCGGCCCTGTCAGATAGGAGTGGACACCCCTGCCTTCACACATTTTTGGGAAGTTGAAATATTACAAATATGTTTGCTGATCCAGGGATTTAAAAAAAAAAAAAAAAAAGTCAAAAAGTGAGGCAGGCCCCATTGCGTTTAGTAGGGTACTACTTTTGGTGGAAGAGGACAGGGCATTATTTAAAATAAACCTTCATTTTTATTCTTAAAAAATTATTTTTATTTTACCTTGTGATCTGGCTATTCGGTGCGTATTTGTTTGGTATTATGTCGCGCTGCTCGAATTCAGTTGCTTAAATATCAGATAGTTTTGAGGTAATCCAACTCCCTTTCTTTTATGTCACAAGACAAACCTTGGGGTGATACGGCATGTTTGCAGAACTGCGCGGTGTGCGTTTAAAACGCCTCCTCATGCAGTCTGAGATCTGTGCGCAAGTGTTCCTCGTAATCGTTTTATTTTTTTTGGGGGGGGAGGAGTCTGTGGGCCGTCCTCAGCCGCTGCCAATATGCAAAATCTAATGCTCTTGGCTTCAGATATCTGAGACCAATTCTCGCGTTTGGAAATCCTGTTCCGTGGAAGGATACGCTTGCAACCCGCTGCACACTTCACGCCTCCAGTTTCACTACGATGCTTCCACCCTGCCCTCGGCTATTAAACCAATGGCCACTTCATTCTGACAAACTGCATGAACGATAGGCAGCGATTCATGCCAACTCAGCCGCTGGCCTATAAAATAACCCTCTCCTAAACATTGCTAGGCGTTAATGCATTTCTGTACACCACACATCACTCTTATTTCCACTTTCCAAGTGTTCTACTGATTGACATCTGGTGGCTGGGACTAAATGAAGAAATCCGGAGTCTTTTGAGGAGGCAGGTAATCAGTTACATCCAGGAATAAGCTGTCAGGACCTCTAGACTTGGCAGCTGCTGTTGCCGTATTTGCATTTTCATCACGCTGTCAGCCGTCGGCTTTGGGTGATGTCTTGTCCAAACAGCCCTTAATGTCGGGGGGGTTTTCTCCCACAGACGTATTTTCCATAAATCACGTTAACACTAAAATTACCCGCAGCTTTTGAATACATGTGTAACTCCTCGAATTGTGGACACTGTTAATTGTCCCCTGCAGACATCTGATGTTCTCTGACGTCCGACTGCTACATTCCTCCCTTTTCTGCACCGGTTCACGTAACCTGTACGTTGACTTGACCGAGCGTTGCTATTTTGGCTGAATGACTGGTGTTTTTCGGAACACCTTGGTGTGAAGACTAGAACAGGACATAAAAATTGTTTTAACAGATTCATGTATTCCAGGAGAGTTGCAGGGTTTTGCTAGGTTTGTTTTTTCCCCTTAAAATCAGCAGCTGGTTCAGATGCAAGAACCCAGGTGAGTTACCTGTGTAAGTCAGCTGCTTTCATTGGTCAGTTTAGAGCTGAGTAACAATGAAAACCAGCAGCTCCTGCACTTCTACAAGACCATGTTTGAGGACTCCCCCACTGCAGGTGCATTCTGGGAAACAAGTGCTGCAGTACCCCCTCGTGACTGCAGGGGACTTAAAACCATATTTTAAGTCCTTCCAATAAATTCAATTGGGAGACCATGGGATTTTTTTTCCAGCCTTGTCACAAGTGAGAGATGTTGCTCTTAAACTAAACAAGTCATATTTTATGGAATTGTTGACTATTATTGCCCAGCATGGTGGTCGAGAGAATTCTCTTATGAAAATGCAAATATGACAGCATGTCATTTCTGTGAAAAATACTTTGATGTTACACCATTCCTGGCATACAGTTCACAGCGCTTTCTTACATAAACGTTTTTATTTGTTTACTTTAATGGCATTTAGCAGATTCTGTTACGCAGTGAGACTTGCAATGCAAACAAAGGCAAAACCATGGATTAAAATGCAGGAATTCCCTTGGGGGGTGGGGGGGTGGGGGGTGGAGAATAGTTCCAATACAGACATAAAATGCAAAGTAGCTAGCTGGCCTGCTTTCAAGCTAGCTGTCAGGAGCCCTCTTTTGCATACTGACCGTGTTCTCGCTCGAATATTAACGTGTGAACATTCACGTGACGAGAGTGATCTCAGCACATGCTCACTGCGTCGTTCCCAGCAAGTTTGCTTACCTTTGACATACTCCTGAGGTTCCATTTCCATTTATACTCTTCCCAGGTAAAACTGGACGTAAAATTTAACTTATTATAAAATAAGTTATTGGCAAAAAAAGTTGCTGGAGCTTTTGCAGTTACACTACAGATTATTCTTTTAAACACTGTTTTCAGATTGCTCTTTGAAAGTAAGTTCCATATTAATATGCCTGTACAACCCAGCAGTGATTGGGAGGTGTGCTCAGCCCATGTCAGATTAATACCCCAGGGATGGCAGTTCATTATGAGAATCCCTTACATATACGCTACATATTTAACATGTAATAAACAACACTTTATTTTTATTTTTTTTGAATGTCAAATGCTTAATATATATTTCACGGCATACTACTGAAGTGATCTAGCTACAGTTCCTGACCATCTGACCTCTTTCTAGCAGAAACAAGAAAAATCAGAATCGGAATGGATGCCTGTGGCAGGTTAATTACTCATAGGAATGACAGGACATTTAGCTGACTGTAAAGGAATAATGGGCTTAGATGGCCCACGGAAATGACTGTACGTGCCTAACCTCGGGCTCCCAGCAAGTGGCTAGCATGGGTGGGCAAGGAAGTCTGTATTTCATTTTAGCTACGTGTAATGACAAGCTCAAAAACACACACGCACACGCACATGCACAGACACACGCGCACACACACACAGATTCAAGGGCGGCAGGGTGGCCTCGTAGTAGGCTGTTTGACTGGCAGTTGTGGAATAGCACACACAGGGATGCTTACCTGTATCCGGAGAGATGAAGTTGGTAGCCTACATGGACAAAAATTAACTGCCGTTGGGCCCTTGAGCAATGAGTCTCCCTCTCTCTCTCTCTCTCTCTCAAGTGGGGCCCATCCATACAGTGCCTTAACCGATACCAAACCATGGGGACCATCCATTCACTATGACAGTGCCTTAACAGATACCAGACCATAGAGCCCATCCCAGCACTAGATCAATGCCGTAACAGATACCAGACCATAGAGCCAATACCTGCACTAGAATAGGTCTTAACAGATATCAGACAGTGGGGCAAATCCATGCTAGAACAGTAGCTTAACATTGCCCAGATGGCCAATGGTCCACACAAATGCATTAAAGCCTGGTATCCAGTTGCTGATACATAATACATTTGAAAAAGCACTGATGGGCAATCTGCATCAAGACAAATGCACAACAGAATAAGCAATAATATTTTTTTTATTTTTATTTTTTTTAAAGAGTAACATGATTTTCCAGATGATTAAATACATTCAAATAACATTTAGCAGTGCATTCTTTGATCCTTAAAAAAAATTATTTAAATCCTATTGAAACACAAACACACTCATACTCAGGCACACTTCTTAAGACTTCTAGGAGATATTCGAACATAGATTGCTTATGCTGATACACACAGACTCACATACAGTATGCTATATTTCTAAAACAGATATTTCTCTGCTCAGATAAGCTTTTTTCTTACATGTATTGCCTTGTTGAAAGAAAAAAAAAAGACACATTAAAACTTTACCTCTCCGGGTCATTTTTAAGTGACCACTACATAATTCTGGCACACAGTGCCTGTACACGAGAAGCTATACGTTGAGAAACACGTATGATACTATGGGGGGACAAAATAACACCCAATATCAACACTCCAGAGCTCTGTATGATACAGGCCTCTCTCCTATCTAAAGAGGTTTCTGTAACCACTGCACTTTGGATAAAGCTGCACTCTCCTGGAGAATGCTGGGTCGTGAGTCTTATCGGCATTCTTCAGAGGGCTTCTGGGAAAGCAGACGTGGCCCTGGGGACGGTGGGCATGGCCTTGGGGACAGTGGGCGTGGCTCTGATGACAGTGGGTGTGGCCCATGGGGACAGTTTTAACTGTAGTTTTCCCAGAAGAGGCCAAGAAACCTTTTATTAAGAATTCTGTGCACACAGAACAGCTATTCTTTCCTCTCAGATGTTTATCCAGAGAACAATCACAGGGCTACCATTTTAGCATGGTTTTTAAAAAATATATTTTTTAAGTGTTTTGTGTGTATAAACTGTCAGGCAAGAAACAAGAAGAGTGCAGTTAGCAATGCAACGGAACTAGCAGACAATGTTATGACATCATGGAAATGTACACACTCAATATGAACGGTTATTTTATGACAGAACGAAAGGTTTAGAAACTAGCTATAAGAAACCAGATTCTAACACTGGATTGGGTCTGCTGTTTGCTGTGAACAGTGTATGGCAACCTGAAAGTCATCTTTGAAATGGGCACTCAATATGTTTATCCTTGTTGGGATACTTTCCAAAATGCAAAATAGAAGAAATGGTAAAGATGGTGGCAGGCTGATTTAAAAAATCTGAACCAGTAATACCTGTTTCATGTCTGCTGCCATATAAAGGTTTTTCTTAGCCAACAAGGACTGTGTCAGAGCGAAAGACAGCTGTCTACCCGACAGGCAAGCCCTTATATGCAAAGCACCAAGCACAGAGTCTGCGATTACGTCCTCTGGCTCGATGTCTTCAGGGACATGTCATCTGCACCAAACCTCATTCCTTTGCCACTTTCATGAAACATTCCCTGCAGCCACTGAGACTAGTTTCTCTCGTCTGGTTTGCTATTGGGTAATAATATGCTGTTGCTTTTTAACCAGCATTGGATTCTATTAAGGGTACACAGTTCACACGGTAAGAGCCTGTCATCGGCAAACCCAAACCAAGGTAGAGTCTGTTAAAAAAAAAAAAAAGCATCTTCACTTTTATCCTGCCCTTTGAAATGAGTAATTTGCTCATCCCCCATCCCCCCCCCCCCCCCCCCGACACACACACAGACTTTTGCTTAAAGTCCTACATAAGTGTAAAATTGAGGATTTTCACAAGAATCTATTGATTTCACAGAATCCCTGCTAAAATCGCAGCCTTAATGACATCACACGTTTGGAGAGGCAGTGGTACTAATTGTACACAGCTACCAATTGTTTTAAAATTTTACATTTCATCGCTTTCCAGAAACACTATAAACAAGGCAAAGGTCTGGTCAACAGTAAAGTCAAAACATTATTATTATTTTTTTTTTACACCATAACTGGACTATATTTCTTTTGCCATCTTGGTTATTAAGAGTCTTTTGTTTTAGAACATAAAGTGTACATACACAAAGATACAATATGCATCAACAATCCACTGCTGTGGAACTTGTCAAAACAAGCCTCTTAAACCAAAAAAAAAATTTTTTTTTTTGTGACAGGCAAAAAAGCAACGTTCACACAGCAGGTGTGAATACCCACACATTCCAAAATACAAAGAGATTGGCAAGATCAGATTTCAACAACAGTTATAAGCGCCTCAGTGCACTGATTGGACGTTGACATTGGCAAGATGCAGCGATACACTGCGCCACCAGCGATGGTGTACCTGTACTTTTCATTTCCGATGTTATTGTACACGGACGCTGTGGCGCATAAAGTGCTTGTCGAAAGTCTAACGTGCGCTCGATGAACACTGAGGCGAAACAGCATCAGTGAACTTTGCTACTTTACGACACTGGACTGGGAAAGCCAAAGACACGGGCGTTTTCTTAATGCCAGATCGCAACAACTACGGCGCTGATTCTAACGATAATAGCGTAAGAAATTACTGATATAGAAAATTATCAGGGGTAGCCATTTTAACATTCACGCGTCAGATTACTTTTAGAGATTTATTGACTCAGCGTCTCAGGTTCATTAAAACCGAACTTTGAAGACTTATTTATATATATACAGAAAAAAACAAACCGCGAGTCTGTTCTATTACAGTACGCTCAAAAACAACACCGGCAGAATCCAAAGGCGAATACAGAGAACATCTGTAAACGGAATCATCTCAGTTTCCGCACTGCCCGCCCATCCGGCATCTGCGTAAAACGCACACCTTCCAACAGACTGAGCGAGACACTCGCGCACTCTGGACCACCTGCTGCAGACGCGCGCGCATCTGTTCGCTCGTGCCACGCATATTTCAGCGGTGAGCTTCACAATCATCGGCGTCGAAAAAGCAGAGGACTGAGACGTCATTTCCAGTTGTAAAATACTGGTTTGCATGCCCAAGCAGGAGTCAGGCTGCTCACAAATAGCTGTGGCCGTTTCTCTCCCACTGAGCTTGCTTAAAATTAAAAGGCATCAGCCTAACACGTGTTTACGGAAAAAATTCCTTCAGAGACTAAACTGCGAAGTCACAACACGAATGCAAGAATCCTGAGATGAGATTAATTTGGCCCACTATAATGACAGTGATATAAAAAAAAAAAAAAAAAAAAAAACGGGCTTTTCGTTCGAAGCTTCATTAAATACCACACACAAGATGATAAATTTCATGCATTGACAGTTGTGGTGAAGTCCTCAAATTTGACAAGTTTGCATTTAATTTGCAAAAGTAAGCATACAAATATGCAATGGAAGCCTGTATGGTTATACTGAAAACAAGGCGGCGGTATTTGTAAACACAAAGACTTCCCCGTGCTTGCTTTTAAAAAAGAAGAAACTCCCCAGAAACATCCGAAAAGACGACTGGTACGGGATATCTGGAACAGGGCACACCTAGTAACCTAGCAACACCAGTAACAACAACCATAACAACATCCAACTGAAGCATGGCAAGAATGGCAAGCAACGTTTATGCAAATGAGCCGCTTCCTCCAAAGGTTCCAACAGCAACCTGAGGGTGAGATGGCAAAACGAGGCAAGAGGGCTGGCTCAGGTGAGCTCACAGGGTGGGGGTGGGGGTAAACACTTCACAGCGCTCCACCCTGGGACTTCAGCGCGAGGATTTTGGCAGCGAGGGCCTGGGGGTCCAGGACGTGGGGGAACATGCCCATGACCTTGTCCACCTGACAGGGGTGAAAGATGGCCTGCAGCTTCTTTCGGACCTCCTCTCTCTCGGCCTGGAAGGGGTCGTGGGGGGGCCCGGGGGGGCCCCAGTGGTGCTGCTCTCCTCCGTAGACTCCCATGAGGCCGTGCTCTGGGGGGGCGGGCATCCTGAGATGGTCGGGGAGGCTGTTGGTTGAGCGGGACGGGGGGACGGGCTGGTAGGAGTCGGACCAGTACTTGTGGGGGCCCGGGTGAACCTGGGGGAAGCTCGCAGGGAGGCTGTATGGGGGCGGGACGGTGGCCGGGTACAGGGGCCCCCCAAACGTGGCGGTGGGGGACCAAGGCTGGCAGGGGGCGGGGCCCTGACCGTAGTGGTGCGGGCAGGTGGGCGGGGCCAGGTGAGAGCAGCAGCTGCAGGGCTGGCGGCCATTTTGCCTCTCCGGGCCGTGGCCGGAGCGGACGTAGCGCTGCGGGGACCTGCAGGACGAGCAGGAGGAAGAGGAGGAGGAGGAGGAAGAGCAGGGGCCGGCGTGGGGGTCTCCGTGGCTCTCGTAGGAGCCCAGGCCCGAGTCCAGACGCTCCTGGGAGGAGCCGCTGAGGCAGGCGGAGTCAGCGCCGGCCGGGGCGTGGTGATTGGCGGCCGGGCCCTTTTTGGGGGCGGGCCTCCGGCCGTGGTGGGCCCCGCCCCCGGCGCGGTGCAGCAGCACGTTCTCGCTGACGTAGCAGCCCTGGAGCGAGCCGCGCTGCTCCAAACTGAGCCGGAGCTCCACCTCCTGCTCCAGGGACAGGGACGCCGGCGCCAGGGCGGGCTCCCCCTGCCCCGCCTTTTTGGGCGAGGAGGAGGAGGAGGAGGGCCTCCGGTCCTCCTTGAGGGTGGAGAGCTTGGCGTTGGCCCGCAGCTCGTCGGCCAGGGAACGCTGGGAGTGGTGGGCGCGGTCCTGGTGGTAGAACTTACACTTAATCCCGTACGTGCACTTCTTTCCTGTACGGGCACAGCCAAGAGGAAGCAGGACATGAGACAGGGTGTTCTCAGTCTCTCTCACACACACGCACACACAGACACACGCATGTATGTGTACACGCATGCACGCACGCACCACACATCGGTAAGTATGCACATACACACACACAGACACGCACACATGCACCACACACATGTATGTATACACGCATGCATGCACACACCACACATAGGTATGTATACGCACACACAATTATGCACGTGCACGCATGCACGCACGCAAGGGTCATGTGACGCGTGGTTACCGTAGGGACAGGGCGGGCGCTTGTGTTCTGGGGCCAGCGGCTTCTTCCTCAGGAAGTTCTCCAGGCTGGGCCCATGCCGACCCAACGGGTCATCAGGGGGCATGAACCTGAGAGAGAGAGAGAGAGGGAGAGAGAGAGAGGCTGTTCTTCTACATGCACATACATTTCCTGCCAATGAAGCTTTTTTAATGGAGGTAGGGAGGGAGAGGTAGAGAGGGAGGGAGAGAGGGAGAGAGAGAGAGAGAGAGAGGCTGTTCTACTACATGCACACGTATTGCCTGCCAATGAAGCTTTTTTAATGGAGGTAGAGAGGGGGAGGGAGTTAGTGAGTTAGACAGATTAATGAAATGGTTTTAATGTTTTTAACAGAGAGAGAGGGAGTGAGAGATAGAAAGAAGGAGTGAAACAGAGAGAGAGAGGGAATGAGAGATTAATGAAATTGGCTTAATGTTTACATTTAATTGCGCATGCTTTGTAAATATTTATAAACTGCATTTCCTACCATAAAAAGCATTAGCTTGAACTGGAGAGAAGATAGAGAAAATAATGATGGACAGAAAGAGAGAGAGAGCCAGAGAAAGAAATTAATAAAATGTTTTTAAGAAAGAGAGAGAGGGGGAGCGAGTAAAAGAGAGAGATATAGAGAGGGAAAGAGAGAGACAGAGAGAGAGAGGGAAGATGGAGACAGAGAGACACAGAGAGGGGGCGAGTTAGAGACAGAGAGAGGGAAGACAGAGAGAGACAATGAGAGAGTGAAGATAGAGAGAGAGAGCGATGGAGAGAGGGACAGAGACAGAGAGAAAGAGATGGAAAGAGAGGCCGAGAGAGAGGCAAAACAGAGACAAAGAGAGGGAGAGAGACAGAAACAGAGAGGGAAAGAGACAGAGAGAGACAGAAAGATGTAAGGAGAGAGACAGAGAGAGAGGGAAGACAGAGACAAACGGAGACAGAGAGACAGAAAGAGATGTAAGGAGAGACAGAGAGAGAGAGAGACAGAGAGAGGGACGGGGAGGGACCAGCATGCTTTGCGGCTCACTTGTCGTTGACGAAGGAGTACATGAGCAGCTGCTCCTCCACACAGCGCTTCCACTCGGGCCGCTCGCTCTGCAGGTCACGGTACGTGTCGTTGGACACGATGATGCCGCCGGACTCGGACGCCAGCTTGACGATGAAGCGGTCGTCGTAGCAGACCACGCGCTTCCCGCCGACGCGGCGGGACGGCGTGAAGACCACGATCTTCCTCCGCTCCAGTTCCCGCAGGACGTGCTGGTCTGCGGGCAGGGAGGAGCGGGGCGAAGGAGAGGGTGTTTAAAACGCTGCAGGCCCAGTTCCCGCAGGACGTGCTGGTCTGCGGGCAGGGAGGAGCGGGGCGAAGGAGAGGGTGTTTAAAACGCTGCAGGCCCAGTTCCCGCAGGACGTGCTGGTCTGCGGGCAGGGAGGAGCGGGGCGAAGGAGGGGGTGTTTAAAACGCTGCAGGCCCAGTTCCCGCAGGACGTGCTGGTCTGCGGGCAGGGAGGAGCGGGGCGAAGGAGAGGGTGTTTAAAACGCTGCAGGCCCAGTTCCCGCAGGACGTGCTGGTCTGCGGGCAGGGAGGAGCGGGGCGAAGGAGGGGGTGTTTAAAACGCTGCAGGCCCAGTTCCCGCAGGACGTGCTGGTCTGCGGGCAGGGAGGAGCAGGGCGAAGGAGAGGGTGTTTAAAACGCTGCAGGCCCAGTTCCCGCAGGACGTGCTGGTCTGCGGGCAGGGAGGAGCGGGGCGAAGGAGAGGGTGTTTAAAACGCTGCAGGCCCAGTTCCCGCAGGACGTGCTGGTCTGCGGGCAGGGAGGAGCGGGGCGAAGGAGGGGGTGTTTAAAACGCTGCAGGCCCAGTTCCCGCAGGACGTGCTGGTCTGCGGGCAGGGAGGAGCGGGGCGAAGGAGGGGGTGTTTAAAACGCTGCAGGCCCAGTTCCCGCAGGACGTGCTGGTCTGCGGGCAGGGAGGAGCGGGGCGAAGGAGAGGGTGTTTAAAACGCTGCAGGCCCAGTTCCCGCAGGACGTGCTGGTCTGCGGGCAGGGAGGAGCGGGGCGAAGGAGGGGGTGTTTAAAACGCTGCAGGCCCAGTTCCCGCAGGACGTGCTGGTCTGCGGGCAGGGAGGAGCGGGGCGAAGGAGGGGTGTTTAAAACGCTGCAGGCCCAGTTCCCGCAGGACGTGCTGGTCTGCGGGCAGGGAGGAGCGGGGCGAAGGAGAGGGTGTTTAAAACGCTGCAGGCCCAGTTCCCGCAGGACGTGCTGGTCTGCGGGCAGGGAGGAGCGGGGCGAAGGAGAGGGTGTTTAAAACGCTGCAGGCCCAGTTCCCGCAGGACGTGCTGGTCTGCGGGCAGGGAGGAGCGGGGCGAAGGAGGGGGTGTTTAAAACGCTGCAGGCCCAGTTCCCGCAGGACGTGCTGGTCTGCGGGCAGGGAGGAGCGGGGCGAAGGAGGGGGTGTTTAAAACGCTGCAGGCCCAGTTCCCGCAGGACGTGCTGGTCTGCGGGCAGGGAGGAGCGGGGCGAAGGAGAGGGTGTTTAAAACGCTGCAGGCCCAGTTCCCGGGGAGGGGCACGATGAGTACCGTTGGGACGGGTTCAGAAAATAAAAAAAAGGGGAGATGACACTGCGTACGCCGAGCGAACTTACAGACGTACCCGCCAACCAATCAGAATCAAGCCTTCCTGAATTGGGAGCTTTCAGACTAGAAACGTATTCAGAATTCCCAGACATACTTAACATTATTCTTTTTTTTTTTTTTACCAGTCATTACGTTTAATGTTTTTATAATACGAGTTATATTAAACACGCACACACAAATCGCACAGATACGCCCCCGCTGAATCAGTCCTTCAGGGGGGGGAGATCCTCAGACTCACACCTGGGGGGTGCGAGGAACAGCCTCAGGTATTTTTGGAGAAGCCTTTGCAGGACGGTTCGTTATGTGTTCAGCACTCGGGCTCTGTCAGGCGGGTTGGGATCTGCCGCCCTGGCGGCGGCTCGAGTCACGTCACGGACCCGCCTCTGCGCTCAAGTCAGAACTCGACTGCCACTGGGCCGTTCAAGGACATTCATCAGACATATTTTTTCTAAAAAGCAGAGCGGACAGTCTGTTCTCCTTATGTGTTTTCCTACCTCATTCAGACTGGGGTGGGGGTGGGGGCAGTACAGAGAGCATTTGAGCCGGGGGTGGGTTGCCCTAAGGTTGCCAGCTCAGAGAACGAAACTAACATCCTGATTTTACCACCCTTGTTCAGTGCAACACGTTCATAATTACTCAAGCAGAACACGCATTCTGAACTCCCCATTTACGGTACTGTATCCCTGGTACTGTATTCTCGATACTGTATTCCTCCCCATTCCTGATCATTTCTCAAAAAGGATTTTAAAAAAATAAAATCAAGCTTCAACAGGGAAACAGTTCCATTCATGTCTTTCCCAAAAGCCACATCAGCAAGACAGACCTGACTTTGGAAATTGTGGAAAACACCGTATTATGCAAATCCACCTTATTATGCAACCCCCCCCTCCCCCCGCCACCGCTGCCCCACCCCCCAGTTTAGTCAGACAGGCGGGACAAAGTTCAGAGATAAGGCTAACTCAGGTTTGCCTTTCTGAGAAAAAACAACGCTTCGTTTCCTTGTGGGGATTTCCCAGTCGCTCCCGAGCCGCCACTTCCTGGTTCTCCGACCGAAAATTGACCCCCCCCCCACCCCCCGTGTTTTCCATCATGCAGTGGGGTCTGCAGTGCGCCAGTCCAAACCAGCGTTGCTGGCGCCCGATTTATTTGACAACCTGCAACGTTGTGCAATGCCTCCGCAAGGGGCCAGTGTTCCATTTTAAAAGCGGAACGCACCGGTTTGGCTCAAGAGGAAGAGGAGGGGGAAATGAAACCTTACTGAAGAAACAGGGCCGGACCGAACGAGCGAGTTCCCACACGGGAGAGAGGCTCTGAAGCAGTGCTCGCCATATAAGGAAGTTATAGAAGTTAAACAAGGTCACCGGAAGCTGAAACCAGCCAACGCAGCTTACCAAACACCTGTACTCAGCACACCTGTACTCAGCACAAGGAAATGCCAGAGAGCAAGATCAAAGCGGGGGGGGGGGGGGGGCATGCTATGTGGATTTATTGATTTATTTGGAACCATGCGTTTACTTAGAAGTGGGTCTTATCCCATAATTCACACACATTCTCAGACATAAGGGGCAGAGTTCACTGTGGTGGGCATCTGGAGCTCAAGCTCAGGCTCGTATGAGTGGGGGGCTGCAGCCTGGACGTGTACCCCCACCACCCACAGCTCAGCATGGGGGAGGCAGATCTCCGCTTCCAGGTGGCAGAAAGGCTCCTAAGAGGCTGAGGCTGCAGTCACTATTTACAGCTCAACAGTGCCTTCCGTCTCCTCGACTGAGAGGCCCAGAGTGACCCTGAATTACCAGCTGAGCTACCAGCTGAGAAGTAACACTTCTCTCTCTTAGTCAGTCACACACACACACACACACACACACACACACACACCCCTCACCTGTAATAGGTACATCTGGCCTGGGCTGTTCCTTCCTCCAGGAGGGCACAAACACGGTGATGTCGGAGTGACCTCTGTCCAGGAAGTAGTTCACCGCCAGCTGTATCCCCTGGCAGGAGAACACTTCCTTGTTGCCGTGGCTGCGGACAGACAGAGAAGAAGGCGGGGCTCCAGGTGAACGCTGGCTGGAGAAAAAGCTTCCCGCAGCGACAAACAAGAATGGCTCAGCCATATTTTCTCAGAGAAGGTTACACCTCCCCCCCCCCCCCCCCCCCAAAGTTACATGGTTGTGGGCTTACAGATTCTACCTAGAAAACACTCCAGCCCAGCCCAGCCCAGCCCAGCTCAGCTCAGCTCAGCTCAGCTCAGCTCAGCCCAGCTCAGCTCAGCCCAGCTCAGCCCAGCTCAGCCCAGCCCAGCTCAGCCCAGCCCAGCTCAGCTCAGCCCAGCCCAGCTCAGCCCAGCTCACTCTCTCTCTCTCTCTCGCTCTCTCCTCCTACGGCTGCCATCTGATATCTGCTCACCTGATCGGTAACCATAGAAACGCAAAGCCAAACAAATGGCAGAGCCGGCGTTAGCAGCGTAATCAGAAGGAGAGACTGAGGCCCTTTTGTGCTCGTTTCCGAAAAAGGCCAAGGGCAGCGCGTGCCAGTTTGGGATTTTGTGCCGCTGAAAGTGAAACTGCACATTCTAGCATTCCTAAAACCGAAAAAACTCAGTGTGGTTTCATTTCCATTGAAGCCCAGCTCATAATTTGTCAGTTGAGACCCATTGGCTACAATGTCCCAAATTTTTGAAAAAAAAAAAAGTTTTGGTTAGAATTGGCTGTTGGCTTCCAAGGTAAGAACTCAATCCAGCAGAACCACACAGCTCTCAGGCACCAGTGCTGAGGGACAGCACGTTTCAGTCCAGTTTTCAGCAAGAACGTGACATCACAGGTGAAGCAAGCCAGCCCAGTCAATAAAGATGGTGACAGATGAAGCCATAACAGAATTATTTCTGTTATTTATTTTTTTAAATTTTTATCCAAGCTTGACTGGAATGATTCTTGGATGTGTGTCCAGAAGTTGCAGTAAGATGGTCTGTCCAAGACATCACTGCACATGCGCTGAGTGAACAACATATATCGACACATATTCAGGCAGAAAAACAACGGTCGTGAAAGCTTGCTCGGAAACTAGTATATTTGTGGGTCGCGTGAAGAAAGTGACAGGGTTAATGGGGGACCTATCCTTTGACTGTACGGTACACGCTAATCGAGTACAAGAATGCAGACCACACGCAATAAAATGTCTCAGCACATATGTGTGAGTCTGTATGCGCGTGTGAGTCTGAGAGAGAGAGAGAGAGAGAGAGAGAGAGAGAGAGAGAGAGAGAGAGAGAGAGAATGTGTACCTCCCGTGGCTAGCAATAGATCATTCATTTTAATGTCATCAATCAAACATTACGCAACGACGTGAACACGATCGACGAGTTTTCAGATTGGTCTTGGTTTGGCGCTGGAATGCTGATCTTATCCGCAGAGTTCAGAGGAAATCAGGCAGAAAATTTGCCTACACCAAGTCTTCAGCTCCCGAGAAAAATATTGATTTTATTAACCATTCACGCTAAGCCAGCAGAAAGCCTCACCCACACACGTGTATTTTTAAAAAGCATGAATGGACGCATGAGTTAGTTTCGGGAAGCCGAGATAAATATTCGCATGGCGATAACAAACGTCAATTACAGGGATCATTTACCTACTTATCCGCCTTATTTTCATAAGTTAGACATCCATGCCACCCTCAAATTACTGCATTATCAGGTTACACGTGCGGTGGGTGGACATCCTTAACCGTTTTATGGTAAACCACGAACGACGGAAAATCCTTTCATAAAAAAAAACATTGATAATAATCTGTTTAGATTTTTTTTTTTTTTTGTGTGTGTGCAGTTTTTGTAGGTTAGATACAACCATTTTTTAATCTGGTGTGGAATTTAAAACAGTGCATGAATGAAGATACAGATAGATATCCAGAGTATTGTAAAGTTACTGAGGCAAGAAGCTTGCCATGGTTAGTGGTGTATCAACAGTGCCATTACTAACTATTCTAGCAAGGAAAGGATTCATTTCAGATTTGACTGAACTTATAGTTGCTTGCGCTATTAAATTGGTCATGCTAGATATTGCTAGCATGCTAGATATTGCTATTGCTGAAGATATTGCTATTAAGACACATAATATTCTCCATGTATCCATGCAAAAGCAGAATAACAACTGCAGTGGTAAAAATGAATGAATGAATGAATGAATGTGATTTGACTAAATTAATCTATGCTAATAACAATGCTTGTGCATCAGACAGCTTCTAAAACAGCTTTTGTAATGTAAGGAGCCATTTCCTCCACACCACTATTCTGTAAATCCAGCATTCATAGCCAAATGTCCTGGAGAGTACAAACTGGCACTATATATATATATATATATATATATATATATGGTACAAACTGAATAGATATGGTGAAGAACTGGTTTTTCAAAGAACTGATGATTGCAGTAGTCCCTGTAAAAACATATTAGCACAGAGATAAATGCTGAACATTCCAGGAAGAAGAAAGAAAAAAAAACAACACCCAAACACTTCCAAACCCCCCCCCCCAAAAAAAAAACAAAACCCAGCCACACCAATGATGCAGAACCTGCACAGCTAAGACATGACAGTGAATGGGGGGGAGGGGGGGGGGTTTGCTCCCAGGGCCCCACCCTGTCCCCCACACTGCCCCGAAAGGGAAGACACAGGAGGAAGTGCGGGTGTTGACATGTCTGCAGGATTTGCATACTGAAACCACGGCGATGAGCTCACCTCTGGCATGTGTGCATGGGGCTTAATTACTGAAGGAAACAGGCAAAACAAAACAAGACAAGGGGTGTGTGTGTGTGTGTGTGTGTGTGCGCGTGTGTGTGTAGAGGGCTGTCCCTATGCAACTGAGCAGTCCAACAGTGTCAGTAAACACAGAACAGAGGGATACATTATCACATAAACAGGGGAACATCCCTGCATGATTCCCTGTGCCTTTCTTACACTGACAAGATAAACACCACCACTTACAGGAACAAGGGCGAGCAGCAGGACAGACAGAACTAATGCAGTGCTGCTTAGGACAGACAGAACTAGGGCAGCATTACTTAGGACGGACAGAACTACTGCAGTGCTGCTTCGGACAGACAGAACTAGGGCAGTATTACTTAGGACAGACAGAACTACTGCAGTGCTGCTTAGGACAGACAGGCCTACTGCAGCGCTGCTTAGGACAGACAGAACTACTACAGAGCTACTTAGTTCATGCTCAGGGTTTCAGGATGACATAATTCTTTTTTTGTCTACATTTTTTTCGCCAAGGTTTTGGCTCAGGGCCTCACAGCGATTGTCCTTTTTGATCTCAGTTTGAATCAAACATGAATCAATTTGCACAGCAGAGGCGGAATTAACATATATATATATACATATTTTAATTTTTTGCATTGGTCGGAGTTTACAGAGCTTAAGAACAGAAGTGCTCATACACGCCTGCTGTGCTCTTCCCACACCAGTGCAGTGACCCCTTTTCAGCCTCTCTCTCCTGTACAAGGACACGGGGTGGGGCGCGGGGCGGGGCGCGGGGGGGAGGGGGGAGCGGAGGGTGGGGGGCGAGTCTTCTCTATCCTTCTACATTCCCATTCTCTCATCTGGAGTAATGTACACAGCTTAAGTTCACACAGTCAGTGCATAAAGCTGGATATTTACTCAAGCAATTCAAGTTGACGGTTTGCCAAAACCTTGCAGACAAATATATTTGAACAAAAACAGGTGTGCGCATGCACCCCGCGTTGAACAGATGAACTCAAAATTGAACCTTAAGTGAGTTCTACCAGGTAATTCTACGTGTGGTGATGCTAATACAGGGAAACTCGAGCCCTGGACGACCCAACCAGCAGCCAACTCAGGGCCTGGGAAACGAGGTGTGTGGGCTCCTCACAGGGACTGCACAGACAGTACTCCACCCCACCAAGCTACCGAGCGGAGTCACTGTCTCCAGCTCCCACGACCCCCCAGGAAAGCCTCCTGAGGACATGGCAAACGGCTCGGAACTGAACTTCCTGTTCAGTCGATGGAAACTTTTCCATGTTCCGGAAGGTTCTGCCTCTGGAGTGAGCCCCAGCAAACACTGCGCCCAGCAGAGAGAGCATTTCCTGTCCAACAGACGGAACCTTTGACACGTTCTGGAAAGATCAGCCTATGAAACGAGCAAGGAGGGAGGGACACTCCTGGGTGGGACCCCCCCTCCCCCACCCCCTCCCCCCGCACTCCTGGCTTTGTGGCCTCGCTCACCTCATCGCCACGTTGCTGCCGTCGATGACGATGGGCTTGAGGGACCCGTCCTCCCCGGGCTCCTCGTCCTGTGGAGGGGGGGTGGGGGGCAGGCCGCCGGGGGCCCGGGCGGAGCCGCCGGTCCGCGGGACCGGGACGGGCGGCGGGGGGGCGGCGGGCTCCCTCTCGGCGTCGGCCTGGTTACGGATGAGCTCCCCCAGGACGGCGTTGGTGTCGGCGCTCAGGCCCAGCTTCTGCAGGACCGTCCGGATCTCCCGCTGGGAGTAGCCCAGCTTCCGGAAGAAGTCCACCTGCAGCCGGAATTCGGTGGGGTCCTGCTGCTCCGGGCCCGCTGCCGGGTGAGCGGGACCCTCCTGCCGGGCGTGGCCAGAGTCCATTGCATCACCGGGGGGTGGAGATTTGGGGTGGGGCAGTGTGGCTGGTGTCAAGCAGACAAGCATGTGCTCACTCGTCAAAACAAAGAAGGTTGAGGTCTAGAGATGGGTACAGGGTGGGGCAGCTACAGGTACAGGGTGGGACAGCTACAGGGCGGGGACAGGTAGAGCGCGTGGCACCTACAGGGCGGGGCAGGGCAGCTACAGGGCGGGGCAGGGGGCCTGCAGACCGAACAGAAGGAAATCTACGACCGGCTTCGTTTTCTGCGGATGACCGACTCTGAGGCTCATCGCACCTGGGCCAAGGTGTCACTGCGGCACACACCTGGGCCAAGGTGTCACTGCGGCACACACCTGGGCCAAGGTGTCACTGCGGCACACACCTGGGTTGGGGAAAACAAACATAAACAAACATTTTTAGAAGGAAAAAATAAAAAACGCTCGGTTAGAGATGAGCGGGAGGAGGAGGTGAACCAGAGAGGCTTCACAGAGAAAACGAGGGGAACGCACGATCAGGCGTGGAGATCAGCTCTAAACGGGCGGAGATACACAACCAGAACTCTGATCTCTGATCTCTGAGGCAGCGTTTACCAGAGCAAAGCACATCGTTTATTGCACAGCAGGAACCCGCATCATTTACCTTTAAAAACCAGTATCAATTTACATAGCTGCACATCTACCAAAGCAGTATCAGATTAGGCAAATCCCTACAAGGCACACCAGCAGGGGGAAACCACACCTTTGGGTTACAAGACCACCAGGACCTCACTTAGAGCGGGCTACATTACTGCCCAAAATATTAGCTATTTTTTTATTAGCAATGTTATCTACTATTATTAATTTTTTATATTTCAATGTTTCACGACAGTAAATTCAATTTTTAAAAAGTAATTGTTTGATTTAAATGGCTTCTGTGGCCTCATGTCACAGAGAGGAAAAATAAAACAGTAAATTAAATCTTGCACATTAATGAATATATAAAAGGAATATTCATTTATTATATCTTAGTCGCAGAAAAATGATTGTTTTCTTGTTAATATTTATGATGGTTCTTATGTAAATGTTTACAGGAAATCTCCGAGGACATTTTAAACCGCGGTCACAGATTTACTGCATAACCATGACCACGATTAAGGCATCTGTTAGAAAGGTGTCAAACAAGTATAAAGCGCATTTGGGGCAAACTAAAATAAGTTTACTTAAACTTTTCGTAACGCCAGCAACTTTTTTTGTAGCGTAGTAAATATTAACTCGTCCCCGTTTTAAAGAGCCCCACGGTTCCTTTCACAATAGCGCAACGAATGTCGGTCTCGAAATATGCTTCAACTCAGGTCTGAAGCGGTGTCCACACACATACTCACATAGCTTCATCACACAGTATAAACTACAGAAGCCAAGTTACAAAAAGTACACAGGCCAATTATTGCAATTCTGCCATTGCGTAAAATGATGTAACTGTACAGGTAAATGAAAATTCGCAGTCAAATCATGGCACGACTGAGAGTGTAAGGCAAAATAAGAAGCTTTTAGGGGCTGGCCTGGTCTTGTACTCAAACATCGTTATGTCCGTATTTAGGCTACGTACACTTCCACCATGACAACGATTCTGAACAAAGGCACAAATATGAACAAATACGCGATTTGTTACGAAGTTCATCCAAGTTAAGCTTGACTCCCGCGGCCCGCTTTACCCACAAACCCCGGATCCTCCGCCAAACGTTTCCAAGAGCGCACCTACGCTAATCTGTTTTCGACTTTAGCGTTTAATACTCAAACACTCGATAAAAGTGCAGAACACCTGTCAGAACGACAAAATAAAACATACCGTATTGTTGTAAACCTGGTATTTTCCATTTAAAGTTTGTGGAGGTTCTTCCCTGCTTTTATTATATTTTTTATTATTTCCCACCACAACAACAGCATAACTCTTCCAAAGTACAAACTGTGCTTCGCCCCGTAGCCTTTATACCTGCACCTGTGACATCACTTTAGCACCAGATAGGTGAGCGCCGTTCTTCCTGGTTTACGAAACATGCGCATACGAGCAGTTATAAGGAAATGCTGCGTAATTATCTGAGATTATCATAAAAAGTCTTATATAAGCACCGCCAGGCAGCTGTGATCTGCAGAGATTAGCTGGTAACACCTAAATTCACGTTATAGCTAATGCCCAACAACAGCAGCAGCAGCAGCAACAACCAAAACAGCAATAATAATAATAATAATAATAATAATAATAATAATAATAATAATAATAATAATAATCTTTTGAAAATAAAGGTACAGTGGAGAAACAATTTTGTTCTTTAAGGAACAAATTTCATAAATGTACCATGAAAGATACAGTAATGTTCAATGTACAATGTACAGTTCGTTGGGTACTAATAAGTACCTTTTACAAGCAAAAAAGGTACGAATTATTTATTAAACTAATGGCTTGGGGAACAATTTTAGGCACCTACAGGGTACCACTTAATAATAATAATAATAATAATAATAATAATAATAATAATAATAATAATAATAATAATAATAATATAATTCGGTTTTAACAGTACAGCACTCGAAAGAAAAAATATGTTTTAAATCGTAGAACTAATAGCCCACCATGTGGAAAATATAAGTACTACAACTACAAGCACGTGAACATATGCACGTAATATTAGGAACAGACGACAATGCGCTCCTCGGCTCCTTTGGGTGCTCCGGTTTCCTCCCAGAGTCCAAACACATGCAGGTAGGTTAATTTGAGACCCTAAACTGCCCATAGGTTTGAGTATGTGAATGAATGGTGTGTGTGCCCTGCGATAGATTGGCAATCTGTCCAGAGTGTGTTCCAGCCTCTCGCTCAATGCATGTAGGCTCCAGCACCCCTGCAACCCTGCCCAGGAAAAAGTGGGTGTAGATAATGGACGGATGAAATAGGCCTGTTACGCTGTTTCATTATAATGTATGAGGACTTTGAAAACATAATTTCCTATACATGCCACGAGATGTCACTGTAGCACCATCTTTCACCGACACTAACTTTTTAATTATTTTCAGAGGCATTGGGCCTTATCCGTGGCTTTCTCAACAGAAGAAAGGCCAGAACTCAACAAAGCTTAAAATTCATTCCTGTGGTTATCAGAATTTCGGATACGCCTCCGTAAATTCTGTCACATATTCAACCTTAGTCCTTACAACACACACATATAGATTCGCGATCGCTGAATTCACTAATAAGACCTCCTCCTCCTCCATATCAGATGTTGGACAGCTTCCATTTTTCCTTGTGAACTGCAGGCGTGCTGGAGCGAGTCAGTTCTGGCACGGACCATCACATGTAATCAAATTAGAGGTTTCTAGGAACAAACATGTCCTGAACACGCAGCAGCGCAATTTCACAGTCTCGTTTTGAATGGAACAGAGACAGAATTTGTTGCAACAGAAACAAGCCCATTATTTTTTTTTTGCTAAGCGCTTGTACCAAAAGAAATGTGAAACTATTGCTGTGAACAGTTGGACTCTGTCTACGTCAATGGGAACAGTAACGTAAAACGTCCATACCGCCAATGTCATCCGCACACCTTGCGTATCTGCTTTTTGTCACTCATCTAGTTCTATTCACTGTCACTAATTTCATAAGACAACAAATAAAGTAGGCTCTAAACCCCGGATGCTGAAGCCATAAAGGTCACACTGGTAAATTAAAAATAAAAGCAGGTTTTTCTTTCCCGTCCCTGAGAATAATTTTTTTCTTCTATGACAGGGCAGCAGTGTAGTGTAACGGGTAAAGAACTGGTCTTGTAACTGAAAGGTCACAGGTAGGACACTGCTGTTGTCCCCTTGAGAAAGGTACTTAAGCTGTATATGCTATGTAAATGGATAAGGGCGTCTGCTAAACGCCTGTGATGTAATGTAATGTAATGTAATGTAATGTAATGTAATGTAACGTAACAGCAGTAGGTGCTGAGCCCCGACTCGCAGTTTGGGCTGGACTCGTCACCGTAAGAAAAAAAAGCCGAAACGTGTGGGAAATGTGCAGGCCTTTCTAGCCACGCCAGCTCCTTCATTGACTGCAGAATGTAATATTGATCTTTGAATTATCCTGGAATTGCTCTGCTCGGCCATGTGAGAACCGGCCTGTCAGAACCGAACAGCCGTGCGTTGCGAAAGTTAGCCGAGGAAATATGCAGCGACTGGGCGTGTAGCCGCTCACCCTGACAACAGTCTGAGAAGAAACTTTTAACAGTCCGGGAGAAAAGCACAAGGATGTCTGTCTCTGTGCGAGGCACAGGTCAGAGACTCTCATCGCTGGACTCTCTGTGCGAGGCACAGGTCAGAGACTCTCATCGCTGGACTCTACGGCCACAGGGCCCAGTTTTATCAGAGCAGGGCTGATGTGCATCAAAGCTTCTGTTCTGGCCCAGCACTAAAATGTGGATTGATACAGTTAGTTTACTAATAAACTGTCTTTGATCAAGACCTGTGCTAGCTGAATCAGTTTTTTATTCTGGGCTAAACGCACGTCAGGATAAGATTCGATGCCCCTGAAATTTTTAAGGAATTTGCACCAACAAGCTCATCACTTGGTCCTGAAGGGTATATTTGGTTGTGCACCTTTGACTGCTTGCCACTGATTAGATTACCTTACCAGCATTTACTAGTCACTCTTACCCAGATCAACTTACACAACTTTTTTTTGCATTTTTTCATAGTATCCATTTATACAGCTGGGTATGAACTGAAGCAATTCAGGTTAAGCACCTAGCTCAAGGGCACAACAGCAGTGTCCTACCTGGTAAATGAACTGCCACCTGTTAGGTAACAAGCCCACTTCCTTACCCATACTAAACTATACTATACTATACTATACTGCATATAGTTTTTGTAATATATGCTATACTACACTGCTGTGCCTCTGTATCACCGATAGATGAATTACCAGCAACTGGCTTTATTAGAGAGCTGGCATGACTCCAAGAATATATCTTTACCTTTCATGTTTCTACACCGGTTGGCTGGTGCACCCATCTACTCAATTAAATGTTACACTTTTAATTGCAGGAGCCATTGATCTGGCACATTTTCTCATTAAGTACACGGAGCGCTCAAACAAAGCGTGCCACAGTGCGGCGCCTTGCTGCAGCCATGCTTCTCGGAACGGATAAATGGATTTTTTACATCGTTCAAACGGATTCGCTACAAAAACCGCTAAGGCGCGAGATCAGAAATACGTGGATAGAATTTTGTTGACGGAACATTCTGTCAACGATGATGTCACGATCACTACTTGCGACTGAAAGCGAAGGAGTGCTAGAACACTGGCTAAGAATTTCAGCGGAAAAAACACAAAACATTCCAAAAAACCTGTTTTTCAAAGGGTTAACTAGCTCTGGAAATGAATAAATGTGTGTGTGTGTGTGCATAGGGTGTGCATAGAGTGTGCTTCTTTATTCATTACATTTTTATAGTTTCATTTACTATAAGGCTAGTTTTACTTTTGAAAATGTGGCCTTTCTCGAAAGTCTTTTCTTTAAAAATGTGTTTGCTCCTGCCTTCCTCGCCCACAAAAAAAAAAAAAAAAGCCTCAGGGCGTTTAATCATGTTGGCAAATGGCACAAAATCACCTGGCGCTGTTCAGGTATTCTCTGTTAAGCAGCTGGAACTCTTCTTGGCATGGAACCATGCTAAGGGAGTTCCGCAAAGGTACACGTTAAGCTTCCATGACACGGTGCCAGTTTTGATGCCAGACTTTCCTACTTGGAAATCCCTTCAACCACAGTTAATTCATAGAAATGCATTCTTTATTCTCAGTTAAAGAAATCTAGGGAAAAGAACAACACCAACCGAGCAAGCAAACACAAAGTTTAACACAAGAAAACTCACGAGTTCAACAGACAGGCAACAACACATTTTTAAGAATCTGTGGTGCAAAGCTGAGATGCTTCGTACGCAGGGCCAACTTATGCATTTCATGCAAAAACAGAAAACGGGCTTCACTCCCAAAATTTGTTTGAAGCTTTCAACAGTGCTGGACCAAAAAGTGCAAATCAATAAATCTGAGAAAAAGGGGCCGCACTTTGCTTTGTTTGTGTTCAGGGTGTAATTGCTGTGCGTTGGCTGTGTTTGTGTGTAATATCTGTGCGTTGGCTGTGTTTGTGTGTAATATCTGTGCGTTGGCTGTGTTTGTGTGTAATTTCTGTGCGTTGGCTGTGTTTGTGTGTAATTTCTGTGCGTTGGCTGTGTTTGTGCGCAGGGTGTAATTGCTGTGCGTTGGCTGTGTTTGTGCGCAGGGTGTAATTGCTGTGCGTTGGCTGTGTTTGTGCGCATCATTGTTGACGCAGTAGTGAAACGCGGTGCTGGACCAGCAGCTCTTTATGAGTGGCGGTGATGGATGACCGTCAGATGGTGCGGCGCCGGTCTCCGCCGGCAACACCGCCTCCGGCCGAAAGCTTCAGCCTCGGAGACCGCAGCGCGACTTCACACAGCCTTTTCCTTTTAAGCAGGCGCCACAATTCAAAAAGTTTAAACGTGACGTTTACTGCGAAACTTCTCACTGCACCAGAGGTGCTGGCAAACCCAGACAGAATGCTAAAGGAAGTGCTTCGAAATGTGAGCTCCACTGCAACGCAAATCGCAAATCTGAGCGTTAATACGAATCCAAAGTAGTGACACGCACTTCTCAGGTGCTTAATGGAGTCTCTGAATGTTGGGTATATATGCAGTTAACTGGGAACATCTGGCACAGGAGTAGACTACAGGGTAGACTCCACAGGGTACTGTGCTGATGAAAACTCTTTCATCCAATCATAACAAACAACAGACAAAATGGCCATGAGTTCTCCAAGTAAAAAAATCAATCCACAGATAATGGGAAAAATGCAATGATAATATATTTCACTGCGGTGTTTATACATTGCAATATTTTAAAGAACCAACTATTTGAATGTTCTCCGATACATTGTTAAGTTCTGCAGCATACTGATAATATATTCATTTGAACGTAGCTTGAAATATATTCAATTTCCATAAGGGGTGTGTGCGTGTGTGTGCATATGCGTATATGATTGTGTGTATACTTGTATGTATGTTCGTGTATGTGTACATATGTGTACGTATATGTATATGGGTATATATATGCGTATACGTACGTGTTTGTAAGTTTCACACTACCGCACTCAGTATCTTCTAAATTAATAATTAACAATTAGCTCATCTGTCTGGCTCCCGACTAACAAATAATTCAAATGGAACAAGATAAAGACGAGGAAAAAAGAAAGTCATTTCCAGACTCATTATTTCGGTGTTCCTCGGGTATAACAATTAAGGTGTCTGTCCTGGATGTGAAAACAAGGTCATAACAGCAACTACAATAATTATTTTTTCCCCATAGTTTTTATGAGCTCCTCCCCCCTTCACACACTTTTCTGATGCAGTCTGTTCTCACCCAGTCTGGCTGGTGGGAGATGAGCACCCCCCCCCCTCCCCCCCCGCCCCTGCCACCGTTGGACACGAAGCAGGTACGATAAGTAAGGGAGGCGTAGTTATTAGGGTTCTGTATACCTCTTAGCTTAGCATGGCTAATAACCTCCACAGCCAGAGACCAACTGACAGAAGCCAAGACAACCTGAGGGCTCTAACAGTGATGGAGCCGTCTTCTGTCAACAGGAGAAATCTCTCCCTGCTTCCCTCTTTCCTGTTCCCTCCCTCTCTCCATCTCTCCATTTTCCTTCCCTCTCTCGCAAGTACACATTCAGGTTTAAATATGGTTTCATGTTACTGAAAACACATGAAAAAAAAAACTAAAATCATTTTAATATAATGGAAATATTGCAAAATACAAAATTTTCATAATTTTCTCTCTCTGTTCCTCCTTCCCAATCATTTTAGACACACAGAGGTATCAGATCAGAAGTGTCTGGTAGGCGCGCAGAGCCTGATGATCTTCTGAAAAGGGTACAGGACTGTCCCTCCAGCACCAAGGCACGGATCTTGATTCAAGTTGAGTCAGCTAACAGGCTACTTTTCATGACTAATCCCAATGAGTAGATTCCTGCTGCCTTTCTCGAAGGTACTCTACACACCTTTTTAAAACCGGCATTTAAAGTGGCACAGAAATCATATTTACAGCTGATAACTTTGCAGAAGGTACGTCTGAAAGTCACTGGCAGAGTTCTGACAGCAAACACAAAATGAATCAAAAGTAAGTGCTTGGTGCAGTTCTTATCACACCGAGAAACATATTCATTTTTAATATTCAAAGCTGACTATATTCTACAGGTAGTATGTTTACGTGGCCTAGTGCATTCTTCTGCTGTTAAGCAGTTGTTGGTTCTGTGCAAGATCAGGTGGGCAGATTTGGCTGAAGTTACCTGCAGCTCAGAACACACCTGTTTAACTCTTAAGTCAGATGCCTAACTCCTTCTTCCCACATATAAATATATAATTTGGGACATTTTCAGCCAATAGGCTGCTAGACATGTCTGTGAGAGGCTCTGCCAAATTCATAAAATTGCAAAGCACTTTCAGAAGGCTTGGATTTTTCGCTTGAGCTGAGACGTACCACAGGTCCGAAGTCAATCCCGTCCTTTTCCGGACCGCTCCCTGCCGGGTCGGTGTCTGGCAGAACTCTGGCGAACTCGACTCGCAAAGTATAACTTCATTTCTTCACGTGCATTTAATTTTAATGAGGTTCACTTTGGTGATGTCTGAACTCTGTCTTTGTATAAACGTGCATTTGATTGTGAGACAAATTTCAGGAATAAAGTTGAATCCTAATCACAGTATTTAGTGTTAATTGCTGTCTCCCTACTGCACACAATGCTATCAGCAATATTTTTCTGACAGCTACGTACCAACTATTTAACTGATCTATCAAGCTGACACACCTGGTGTGTCGTACCTGGCTCAGCTACTTAGTGCAGCTTTCCCTAACGGTACCGATGTGTTTCACCTGTGTGTGTCTGTGCGGTACAGTGTCAATCATACTGCTCACAGTAAGTCTGAACTGAACACAGAACCACCCAGCATTTCATTTCATTTCATTACATTACAGGCATTTAGTAGACGCTCATAGCATTTTACATTGTATCCATTTATACAGCTGGATATATACTGAAGCAATGCAGGTTAAGTACCTTGCTTAAGAGCGCAACGGCAGTGTCCTACCCAGGAATCAAACCTATGACCTTTCGGTTTACAAGCCCAGTTCCTTACCCACTGTGCTACACTGCTGCCCATTTCCCTCTTTTCCCAACGGGGATGGTATAGCGCTGGCTGACATCTCTCGTCAGATGGAGTTTTAAACGCCAGAGGCCTTCATGCTCACGCGCCCCCAAAGGCTAATATTAGTGAGGACCGGTGCGCGCTCATCGTGTGTGTTATTACAACACCCTCCGCAGCAAAGCTGCGTTTCCGGACCGTCTGAGAGCAGCAGTCTTAATTCCCATAATCCCTTTATCTCGGGACTGGAGCGAGGAAAATTGTCGTACTTGTTGTGCAGTTTTGTAATGGAGTCCACTGTTCAGTGAACTTTTACATTGGCATTCTGAGGACACAAACATGAAAAAAAGTATGTCTAAGTTCGGCTTGACTGCCAAACTTTTCTTCTTTTGCCTATTGGCTCATTTGGGAGGTTTTTCCCGACGTTTTGATCCTCTCTGGAACACGTCCATTGTCAAATGCTGTGCGAGAACCTGCTCGTCTTCCTCAAAAATAAAGATTTATTATTTAAAGAGAAGCTTCAGAGTGAGGAGGTGTTCCTGGCTGCGAAAGAAAATAGCAGCTTAGCAGTCTTCTGTGGCCCAGGCAGTCTTACCATGGTGCCTTATTGCAAAAAAAAAAAGAAAAAGAAAAAGACTGCATTTTTACCATGAAGGCTAAAACAGTCATTTAACCTTAGGTGCTACAAAAGCACTAAATTGGCAGTTTTTGTCTTCAGTGCTACTAAGGTATAGGGACTGTTTTAGTCTCCTGTGCCATTCAGGCAAATAAGAAATTTAGTCTTTCTATGCCACTAAGGTAAACACAGGCTTGGGGCGCTGTGAGGCAAATGCTCTGCAGTGCAGTTTTAGTCTGTGGGGACACTTAAGTCTCTTTCCAGACCAGCGAAGACTTTGATTTGGTCTCTGAAATTCAGGATCTCCACTCAAAGGCTTCAGTAGCCATGAACACAATCTACGGCTCTCCAGGACCAGTCTAGGGACCTCTGACCTAAATGAATTTTATTCAGTCAAAAAATTGTCTTGCTGTTTAACAGACTACTTCACGACCTGTCACATAATATATGAATAAAAGGTGTAATTTCCTGTGGCTCACAGAAACATATCTCAGTGTTCTATATATACAGGTAATTATGACAGGCTGCACACGGAACAGACACAGTGCTGAGCACGACCTTCAAATGAAGGTCATTGAACAGAAGAAACCATGTCTTCCTTACAGCCACTTTCTGTGTGGACTTTGCTGGATGGTCCCTGGCTCATTAGAGACCACTGCTCTATTCAGAATTCAGACAGCAGAAGGAATGACTGATTTAAAAAAAAAAAATCATTATCATCTTTATTTAATGTGGGTGGAACCTTGAGCTCATGACCTGGTGGTGACCTTGCAAATGCTGAATGCATTGGATGAATGCAATTGGCCAGAAATTGGAAGTTTTTTTTTTTTTTTTTTGAAGTTGGCTGGCTATGGGAGTAATTTTTGGCTGGACCACAACAGCGGGGCCAGCCCCACAAACGCGAATGTCTGTGACTGAGTCACTGAGTGATGAAGTTTCACCATTGGTCGGCCGAGTTATGAAGTTACACCATTGGTCGGCTGAGTTATGAAGTTACACCATTGGTCAGCCAGATCACGTGCGTTAGGTCCAGCCATATACTAGGTTTTAACCTGGTCTTATTTTTAAAATGGCTTCACACGACAGACCCTTTTTTTTTGGTGAGGTTTTTGTTTTGATTCCGGTTTGAGAGGATACTACAGTGGGGTTCTGTATTAACAGTGAAGACACGCTCAGTAAAGTACTTTTTACACACATTGCAGAGTGTGATTCTCCTGTTTACACTGACAAAGGGCCCGCGGTGTTGTACGTAGCATTCCTGCGGAAAACGGGTGTTCTTCTTCCTCATTTCCAGCGGCATACCAAACATCCTGTTTCAACGTTGATTTCCCATGATGCATCACAGACTGAACACATCACAGTCTGACAGGTGGGACATCAAGCTACACTTGGGAAAAAGCCAGTGTTCAAATCCAGCATAATATAAGTCAACGAATGATATCGTAAAACACAGTGATAGGTTTTTCTTTTTTTTGCGTATATCAAACACTGCTGAAGACTTCCGAGGCATAGCAGGCACAGTATTACTAGTTCAGAGACAGAGTCTGTACAGCATCGCGCCCGATCGGCACGCAAAAAAAAAAACTCAGTTCCCTTCCCCTCTGATCTAAAACATTGGCACTTCAGTGAATACAAGGCCTTTCTTTGACTTATTTATTTATTTTTTTTTTTTCTTCCCCCGACAAGGGTGGTTTAACTCAAGACAGTTGATCAAATGTTCAGTCGGCACCTTGTACAAGAGATGTCAAGTTTGCTCCGTAGTCACGGGGGGCGGGGGGGGGGGAGTGGCACGGAGTTAAATAAAAAAAATAAAAAAAATAAAATAAAAAAGCCAGAGAAAAAAGCGAGGTCTGTGTGCTCCTGAGCTGAGCTCAGTCGGGGTGAGATCAGGGGCTGCCCGTCTTCTCACCTTGGCTGCGGACCGGAGTCGTTCACTGTTGGCTAAAAATTAATTTTCTTACGACTTCCGAGAAAGACTGAAAGGGGAAAAGAAAGAACAACCCCCCCCCCCCCCCCCCCCAGTTCTGTAACACCAGGTGATCCATCTTTCGCTCCCGGTGTCAGAATGATTCATGAATTCCAATTTGCCCAGGGTTTGGATCTGAAGAAAAGCAGGCAAGACCGGGCCAGCCTTTGGCCGTGGGACTGTGACGCGTTCACTCAAACGGGCCTTCACAACCTACAGATCCCCGGCATCCATCTTGTTCAGTCCTCACTTCCAGTGTGTGTGCGTGTGTGTGTGTGTGTGTGTGTGTGTGTGTACGGCAATTAGCTAGTCATAGCAGGCAGCCACTTGCTGTGGAGAAGGCGCTAATTTTAATATCCCTGAATGACTCGTTTGAGGTACCGGTTCAAACTGATTTTATTAATCCATTAAACCCATCCGTGTCAAAACTACAAGGCATTCACACACTGACACACGGAGAAGCTGGAGGACTGACATCCCTGACTTTAGACAATTTTGGGCCCTGTCTTTTACGCTGAGTGCTGGTTTGCAAGATGTGTGTGCGTGCGCACTGGTTTGCAAGATGTGTGTGCGTGCGCACGCGTGCGCGTGCGTGTGAGTGTGCATGTGTGTGTGAGGCTTAATCTATTTTTTTTTAAAAAACAACAGCAGAATGTTAACTATTCCACTTTTACTGTGTCTCCTTCTATTATTGTGCTGAAAATCCTTGCCCTGCTCATGATAAACAACATTCCTTCCAATTCTGAGTTTGTCAAACAGGATTATGACTGGCTGTCACAATGCTGTGGGGAGATTAGTGTCTGTAAAGTTACGAGCCGCAGAAGGCAGTTTATATACAACCAACACAGACAGGAAGCAGGCTCGCGAGACAGGAAGCTGTAATATTAATGTGTCATATCAAGGGAATCTTTGCTCAAAGGGAATAACACTGGATCCGGCCTGTAATGGCTTCTTCACACAATTCTACTTGTAAAAGTGCATCTCTGAATATTTAACTTGCATTTTCAGGTACTCTTCACCATGCAGAAAACATATGAAACATATTGTACATTGCTAATATTATATATTGTTTTTTTTTTAAGAATTAAGAAAGGATCTGTTCAATCTCAGAATTGTGCTACGCAGAGAATTTTAAAAAAAAAGTTGTTTTATTTATTACATTTTCTTGTAATCTGCGCAGTCGAACCTTGGGACGTGCACGCGTCCTGAACCCCTGACTGCACTTCCGAAAGACCGAGCTGCTCCAGCAAGACGCGGGCGGACGAAGCGAGACGCGAGAGTTGATTAGGCCGGACAGCGGAGTGAGTCAACACTGACGGGGTTCTGCTCTCTCTCCATGGCAACAGCAGTAGAAGACTACAACCCCGAAGAATGAGAGTAATGCAAGGTTATTTATTTATAAGTGCTGCATCCACCTAGGCACTCAAACCCGCAACCCCCCCGCCCCCCCCGCAATCCCCACCCCAACCCATGTGGTGTCTGTAGTGACGACACCTAAGGCTTTGGGAAGATCCTACCTTAATTCAAATTACCCAACAGACACCCGATCTGTAAGTTTGCCACAGTCTGACTTTTCAGGCATGATAGGATAGGGGTAAAAAAAAAAAATTCAACATTATAATTAACATCGCGAATAATATTTTAAGCCTCAGATAATTCCCTCTTTTACATGTCAGCACACCCAACTTGGTCCTTAACCTTGCCTCACCTTCCCCTCGCCCCCCCCCCCCCCCCCCCCCAAGTTCCATCAATACAGCCCTCTTCTCTTAACACTCCCCAAATCTAAAGGCATCACCCTCCTCTCCCCCCCGGGCTGGGACTGCACTTGTGTCTGTTATCAATACTTCTGCCCCGGCAGCTTTCCCTGGTATCGATCGGGAGAGAATCAATACCAGAGCCAGACAAGGACAGTTGTTAAGACTTTCGAATCCAAGTTACACACATCGAGGCAAGACACAATTGTACCGTAGCGGCACTGAATATGCACTTGCGCACGTGTGTGTGTGTGTGTGTGTGAATGGTGTGTTAAGTGGAAATATAATGCAGATTGTTAACAGAGTATCCATGCAAAACATGCATATGTCTATATGTGTATACCTTTTTTCCCTTTTGTATCAAAATAGCAAGAAGGAAAAATGAAATGAGCGTCCACTGACATATAGCCTGTGACCTTGGCCGGGATACAGAGGTCAACACCTCTAGTCCTCGAGCAGACGTGTCATCAGCTCTTTAAACAGCACAGTGAGTCAGGATCTTGGACTACAACAGTGCATCAACAACAGCAGCAGAAAACATTAACAATAATAATAATCACAATCATAACCTTAGTTTTACAGCAGTTTTATAGCACAAAGCACTTCCCTGGCTGTTTCCTGGGCTGGTAACCACCATCGAGGACACCGAGGTCTTGTCCTCTGTATTTTTTTCATGTCCTGTTCTAAAGCCCTTATTTAATTTAATTCTTTATTGAGAACATCAGTTGCAATTCATTGAGGAGGGGAATGAATGCAGCCAAGTCTCTTGACCTCAGTATTATTTCTATAATATTCCGTATTATTTCTATCCAAGTAACAAAACATGGGCTTGAGTCACTGAGAGTACACGCGGGAGCGTATCTATGTTCCCAGGGTCCTATGTTCCCAGGGTCACAGGACCTTGGGAACATAGGACCCTGGGAGAGCACATATGTAGAGCTGGGGAACATAGGACCCTGGGAGAGCACATATGTAGAGCTGGGGAACATAGGACCCTGGGAACATAGGACCCTCTGTCATGTTCCCATTATGTGCCATATAAATCTGGGGAACATAGGAATGGCCCCGTACACGCGACCTGTTGGGCATCATTTTGTGTTTGCTAGGTTCTTCAATTCTGCCTGTTTTTTGTTTTTTCTCCCCTGATGAAACCATAACTCGACACCGCCCTCATACTCGCGCACCTTGGCAGCAGCTGTTAACTCATCATGACATGAACTCCATAACCCCAGGTATTTGTATTATAAGACTTTCTTGGCTCTGGTTTTCTTTTATTTTATTTTCCGTTGTTTTTTTGTAATTGTACGCTGCCAACCAGCCTCGTTTTGGACACTTGGCAGGTGTCCTGTGCACAGATTTCAAGGGTCAATTAAACCTTTGCACGCAATCATGTGATTAACTCAAATAACACTGTGAATCACAAACATCTCTGTCTGGCAGAGGATGAAATCCTGGCGCTTGGAGTTGCTGCATCCCTGTCTGTCGGACTGGGAGGGTAAAGAAGAGGGAGGGGCACAGTCATGACCCAACTTGACCTTAAATCTACGTTCAAAATGTGCCACTATTTTCTCCCAGTTTAGAATTGGCGGGTCTTCATGAGCACAGACAAGCGTGTGCTGCCAGCCGAAAAATACGATGTTGAATCACTGCTTTTCATTCCTCAGTCCACCTGTCAGACACTGTGGGATAGACCGGTTCCCTGTTGCCCCAGCGCAGCAGGATATTGTGCTAATTCATTTGTGGAGCAAGACATCGTGCTAATGTGTTAGTGCAGCAGGATATCGTGCTAATATGAGTGGGGCAGTATATTGTGCTAATATGAGCTTGGCAGGATATCGTGCTAATACGTGAGTGTAATAGGGTACCATGCTAATTCATGAGTGCGGCAAGATATCGTGCTAATACATGAGCGGAGCAGGATATCGTGCTAATACATGAGCGGAGCAGGATATCGTGCTAATATGAGCATGGGCAAGATATCGTGCTAATACATGAGCGGAGCAGGATATCATGCTAAAGCCGGGCACCCACCGCACGCGTATCGACCGCGAGCGCGCTACGGTAGCGCGTATTACGCGCGTAACTGAAGCGTAGCTGAAGTACTGTTATTACAACGGCAGCGGGCGACGTCGTCTCCACCAGATGCGAACGCGCCGCGAACCAGCTGCGAAGCTCGCGCGACACAAGCGAACTGAAGCGTAGTTTTTCGCTTCTGTTCTATTTTTTCGGCTTGTCGCGCGTCACCATGGCCTGTTTATACACCGAAATATGCTCTAAAATGCTAGGTATACATGCTCTGATTTATATTTCATCCTTATATGACTGGGGGGGTGTCCCTAGTTACCTCCCAGATATTTTATAAGCAGCTAAAAAAAAATACAAGCCTTTTCGTTTTTGTATTGTCCTTGCAGAAAAAAAACCCCCTGTAACCTGGGGAAAAGGCAAACTTAGTTTCGCTATCTTATTTTGCGGAGGGGGTGGGGCAAATTTGAAAATACACCACAGAAAGACGTAGCCTATTGAATGACGTAGAAGTGAATGCACCGAGCAGCGGTTTGTTAGCTCGAGTGTTGGAAGGTAGTTTTTAACCAACCATTGCTCAGCCTAATTGACTTCTCCGATGTCTTCGTTCGCCGTGATTATACTAAATACTGATTTTACTAAATCTGATCCTGACGTGAATGACAAGACGACACGGGAATTCCCAATGGTTGATTATGGATTATTTATTATGATGATGATGATCATTACATATTCTTTGTGAAATTGGCACGCTTGTTAACCAAGCAAATAAATTAATACGGTTTGAGACTGATTATTAGGCAGGCTTCGTTGCGATTTAAGCTTATGGTAATTATTTAAAGCGTTTACTTTCTCCCGTATTTACATGTGTTAAAAAATATTACCAAATTAACAGACTGAAAAAGGTCTCTCACC
>CM077284.1:2481829-2524657 GCA_039654925.1 Anguilla pacifica
ATCCTTATGGAATATTTTCTGTTAATATTGCACAAGACACCTGCGTATTACCACCTGATTATTCTTGACAAGACCATGCGCTCACTCTGACAGTTCAGTAATCACCGTGCAGATAACTGCTTATTATAACTTTTTTGCTATAATCCTTCTGGTATAAAAAAGAAAGAAAGGAAAAAAAAAACAGGAGTGAAATGAGAATCAAAATTAATCATAGATTTTCCAGAGATCATAGATGCTGCAGATTATCTGCTCTCCAATTTCATGAGCAGTCTCTCAATATCCATCAGTGTTTTGGTTCAGTAAAAGCAGTACATAAGAACATACGAATACGTAATGAGGAGAACAGGCCAATCAGCCCATCTAGAATATAATAACATAAGAATACGTAATGAGGAGAACAGGCCAATCAACCCATCCGTAATGGGTGTGAATATGCGGGTATAGTTGTATTCCCTTTGGATTTCCATCGTTTAGAGAAAATGCACAATCCCCCCCACAGGCCTGCTATTACACCCCACACAGGGAGATGAGCAGACAGCACCTCTTTAGACTGATCCAGGGCGGCGAAGCTTCCGCTTTCAAACAAAGGCTTAATCAGTGTAAACTCAAGGACGCACGCTGTCTAAATCATGATTGCAGTTATGCAAAGTTTTCCCCACACGTTTAGGAGTGAGATACCGGAGATGATATTCTCATCTCTGCATTAAGCTGTATTCATGCAAACCTGCTGGGGGGAAGAACACTGTGACTCCTTGTATCATTAAAGGAGGGCCTTGAGTCCTAATCCTGTGATTTCTCCACATGCATTGCACCAAGTGTCCACCAGGTGTCGCTGTTGTCATCACGGCTGATTTAAAAACTTATTTAGCCAAATCCACCTTGTGATTTAATCAGAGGATTTATGCTGATGTAAGGATGCTGTCCTTTTACATCCTGCTTCTTATCTGTGATGTGACAAACCTGAAGTATGGACACGCCCTCAAAATATCTGGGAGTGACATTCAGCTTTAGATAAAACATCCAAACGGACAACTTTTTGAAGATGGCAATGGTTTATTTTGCTAAACCTTCAGATTTAGCATTTAACCGCACAGGATTACTGTTTAAAAGCATCTGTGATCGGAGATAAATTTAAACACACAAATCTGTGAATGTGATGATTGAGATGGACGCTGGATTGGTTCAGCACTAAAAATGCAGAGCATGTTATGACCCCTGATGGCTGCTCCAGCTGAGGTTTATTATAAAATTGTGCATGATAATTAACTCACTGATCAGTTTCCCCTGTACGCTGTTACACAGTTGAATCAACTAACAAGGGTTCTGGGTTCACTGAAAGGTAGCTTAATAAAAAAATAAAGTACAGCACCAAAGAAGAAAGGGATGGATTTACTGATAGATTTACCTGCACATGCATGCACACACGCTTTTACACACAGACACAAACACATGCATACACGTAGACACACACACACTTGCATGCACACACTCATGCACGCACACACAAACACATAAATGCATGCACAAACATACACCCATGCACACAAGCCCACTATCTTGCACACACCCCCCCCCCCCCCAGCCCCAAAGTGGGGACAGCTAAATTCCTCATGTGAAATTCAGCAGAAGTGCAGTACTAAGTGCACAGCCCAGATCGGGAATGGCTGAAGTGTAGGCAGTGTGATTTATGTTAGTTATCTGCAGGAGAGACAGTGTTTATACACACTATACACACATCATCTCCCGATTTCACCTCCCCCCCCCTCCCCTGCTACAGCAGCCCAGAGCGTTACAATTCCATGGAAAAGCGTACGGACTGGCAGTGTTAAACCGGCTGGACTAGAGGAAGTCTGGGGGCAAGAGAGCAAGAGAGCGAGAGAAAGAGAAAAATACGACAGTGAGAGAAAGACAAGGAGAAAAAGATATTAACAGAGAGAGAGAGAGAGAAGAGTAAAAGGGAGATCGGCAGGAAGTAAAAGTGGGAGGGGAGTCAGCTAAGGAGACCAGTGAATTTAATGGAGAAAGAGAGAAAGAGACAGAGAGAGAGAGAGAGGGTTAGAGATTCAGAGAGTGAAAGAGAGGGAGAGAGACAGAGTGAGAGAGAGAAAGAGAGGGAGAGAGGCAGAGCGAGAGAGTGAAAGAGAGGGAGAGAGACAGAGTGAGAGAGTGAAAGAGAGGGAGAGAGACAGAGGGAGAGAGTGAAAGAGAGAGACGAGGGGGTAGGCATATTGGGACGAGGGGGTAGGCATATTGAGACGAGGGGGTAGGCATATTGGGACGAGGGGGTAGGCATATTGAGACGAGGGGGTAGGCATATTGGGACGAGGGGGTAGGCATATTGAGACGAGGGGGTAGGCATATTGAGACGAGGGGGTAGGCATATTGAGACGAGGGGGTAGGTATATTGAGACGAGGGGGTAGGTATATTGAGATATTGAGACGAGGGGGTAGGCATATTGAGACGAGGGGGTAGGTATATTGAGACGAGGGGGTAGGCATATTGAGACGAGGGGGTAGGCATATTGAGCACCTGGAGGAGAACGGTGTGACATTGACCGCTGGGGTCAAGGGGGACCCCAGGAGGAGATGAGGGTTCCCTCGGCAACAGCAGTGAGTAATGAGGACCCATTACAGCCTTTTCCCTCTCTCGCTCACTCACTCTCCCTCTCACGCTCTCTCTCCCTCTCTATCTCTCTCTCCACTTTTCCCTCTCTATCTCTCTCTCCACTTTTCCCTCACTCTCTCTGACTGCTTTTCTCTCTCTCTGCTTCCCCCCCTCTCTCTCTTCGCTGCGTATTTAACCACTTAGGGAGCTACAGTGAAACTGTGCAGGGCCAGGCCCTGATTCACCATTACCAGCACAGAGCTGAAGTGGTGTCGAGCATAGGCAGGAGAGCCTCTGCTGTGTACTTATCATAATGTGAAATAGACACCCCCCCATCCCAGTCTTCACACACACACCAATCACGTACGCATGCACACACGCACACACACACACACACACACACACACACACACACTTTGATTTATGAAAGTCCTTCTGGAGAAATGGCGACTCCGGTCACGTTACGTTCTGTAAGATGCGACTCAAAGCGGACGGTGCGTTTCGGGTTGATAAGCCGCATATTAGGCTAGCACACGCTGTTTAGGGCTCTTTAAAGCAATAACGCGGCTCTGTGAGTCACGCTCCGTCCCTCGTTCTTTCTCACAGTTCTTTTTCGGTTTAGGAGACGGCCGAGAGGAGGATGAAGGAGGCGTATTGTTCTTTTACTGGGCCGGTAGTCTTCGTGATTTATTGGGACTGTAAATTCCCCCTCTCTCTCCAGTGCGGTTCTTGTCTAAGGGCTAAAAGTGTAGTTTGTTTTGTTACCGCTCTTGCTATTAATTTCCTGAGAATGCCTGGCCTGGTGTCGCCCACCTGGTCTTCGGTTTATCCCGGGACAAACAGGAACCATTATTACAGACCCCAAAAGGACTGGAGGTGATGATGATGATGATGGTGGTGGTGAACGGATATTGAGTGAGAACTGAAATTCTCTCCTGAAATTCTAGGCTTTCAGCATTAGTGTCAGGTTGAGCAGAATGATCTATAAACGTTTGTTTGAATTAATTTGCTGTCTTTTGAATGGTGACAACTTTTAGATTACACAAGGCTTTAATTCTTGTGTCATGTTATTCAAACCCAAATCATTCCTGTTTTGAGTTCCGCAGTGCATTTGGGAAATGCCGTTAAACAATGTTTCAAGAGTAGTTTCATCTCGAAGCGCAGACAAATCGAGGCTTGAATAAATAAAAATAAAATAAATTAAAAAACGCGTCGGTATAAGCAGCGACAAAAATAAACAAATGCGGATTGGCACGGCAGAAAGCGAAGCCGGCAGTGATCTCGGGCGACTGTGCGGAAAAAGGGACGTTTCAATTATAATTTACATGGAAGGGGCATTTCACGCGGAGATTGATATGTCAGTTTAACAATGTCCAATTAAAAACCGGAGGCTTTCCGTTATTACAATACGCACATTCCAAAAACGGCGGGCTCGGCTGCGTGTCTCCCGGTTCAAGGTTCCGTTCTCTCAGCCGTGAAATGAGTACATGAACATATCATAATTCCTATTTCCCATGTCCTGTATAATTTCGTTTTTACAATTACATTGCCATTGCTAAAAAAAAAGGAAGGTATACGTTGTTTATAAAACATGCATATTGTACCAAACCTTAGGGGTTTTAAAAAATATATTCACATAGTTTGATTAATGAAAGAGCTGAGGAGTTACTCGCGCAATAAAAGTCGGCCACCATGGACTTCCATTTTTGCCTGGCAAAACGCACAACTGCGCCTTAATTGTGGATCGCTTAACTTAACGATTAAATCGGGTCGAGTCTTTGCACTACAGGGAATCGTATGAGAATAAGGCTTTGGGTTGCTGGATCCCCCACCACAAAAAAAGTAATAATAATATTAATTAAAAATAAATATAATCTCTGTGAAACGGAGGAGCAGCTCGTGGTGGAGCGAGGTCAGATCTGTGACCTAGTTTACCCTTTCTCCGATCCCCCCCCCCCCCCCCCCCCGGGAATAAATGAATGCAAATAAACCACGCGCTGACCTGGTACACAAATCGATGGAAATGAAGTTCACTTTAATAAACATAAAAACATTTATAATAAGACAGGTTCGGACGGAGTAAACACAACACTGCTTAAAACACATCTGGGGGAATTTCTTTTGAACGTGTATAATGAATCACTTTACACGGACAGATCAGAAGGAGCAACACACACCGTGTGTGCGTGTGTGTACGCGCGTGCATGCATGTGTGTGTATTTATACTAATGTAGTCAGTTGGGAAAAGAAAAAAAAACAAAGAAATGCCTGGCAAGACATAAAATCGGGAACATTAAAATGTTTAACGTGTCCTCCGTGATGTTTTTCCTTGACTAAGTGATAACCATTTGGAGATGTTGCCTCCGAGATTGTGCGTGACACGCCTGAAACATCTTTTCTGCGACTTTGACAGAACTGGTTTGGAACAGTAAACATGCTCTAAGACTGGAGAACGTCCTCTTTATAGCCTTATCTCTCCACCAATTGAAAACCCCAAACTCTGTTTTTATGAACCTTGCCTCTGAAATGGAAATATGTGGATTCACCGGGAGATTTACCTCCTTTTTTTTCAGCTATTTTGCCTTGGAATAAACCATTTTTCTCCACGAATGGGGGTCGCACTTCAAGCACAGCGGCGGTATGGCTCACAGAGGGAACAGATTTATCCCCCTCACCACCATTTGAAGTTTATGGCTTCCCCCGCCACACCTCTGTAACTCAGACACAAAAGAAAAAACTCCCCTTTTTAGACATGCTGGTCCCTCCCTCCCCCCTCCGGTGTCCTAATCCTGCAGGTACAGACGGAGGGCCTTGGAGAGGAGACCAGTTGAGCCGCCCCAGGTTTCGGGAAAAGCATCCGGCGACGTACATAAATGAATTACATATAAGCAGCAGTCTGGCTGAGAAGCTTCCGGAAGGGCCTCCTCTGTCTGCATACAAATGCCCCTCACAAAGGACCTGGCGTCTCCACTTATTTCTGTTATGTGGGTCTGCCTGCTTCCAAACTGACTGCTCTCTCAGGACAGCCAGTACACCACACAGGCAGATCTACAGACCAGGACTGGGTCTGTACCTGTACCTGTGGGTTCGTGTACACTATATGGACAGTATATAATTTTGGTATACTGTCTAAAAAAAAGTATCTATTTTTCACAGTTTGAGCTAGGTCCCTTAGTTGCAGTGAAGGCAGATCTTTAATTGCTACAGCATACGATCACATTCCAGACGATTCTGTGCTTCCTCAACAGTTTGGGGAAGGCCCTTTGCCCTTTCCTGTTTCAGCATGACAGTGCCCCTGGGCACACACTGAGGTCTATATAGAGGTGGTTATGTCAAGATCGGTGTGGCGGAACTTGTCTAGCCCGCACAGAGCCCTGACCTCAACCCCATCCAGCACCTTCGGAATCAGTTGGAAAGCCAACTGCGAGCCTGGCCTAATCGCCCAATCAGTGCCCAACCTCACTAATGCTCTTCTGGCTGAATGGAAGCAAATCCCTGCAGCAATGCTCCAATATCTAACATAAAGCCTTCCCAGATGAGTGGTGGTTGTTATAGCAGCAAAGGGTGGACCAACTCCAAATGAATGCCCATAATTCTGGATGAGATGTTGGACATCATTGTACATTTTTGTGTATAATTGCCCATCCCGGCCCAGAGGCTATATTTTAGAGCAAACGAGGGCTGTCTGCAAATGACTAAAACTGCCAAATCAGCCAGGAAGAACTACCGAACAGTCAAACAGGGCAGTACTGGGCGTGTGCTGTTCCTATGCCGAAGCAATGCGTTTGCATTACTGTGTTAACGTTCTGTAAGCCTGCAGCACAGTCTAACAGAATTACCCGTCTGAGTTGCACAATTGACTTCTCAAATCAGCTTTGTGCTGCTGTACACCTTTTTTACGTCAGTTTCCTCACTCATACATCTCACAGGACAACGGCAGGGGTAGATCTCGTCCAATCAGAGCCCCCTGAAGAGCCAGACCGGCCTGCTGAGAGCCAATGGGAAGCCAGCGCTGGTCTGTCCTTCGGATCCCGGCTGGAGTTCAGGTGTCCCGTGTGGCACAGGCATTTACGGCCTGACTGAAACGTGTCAGATCGAGTTGGGAACATCTGACCTGGATCTGCAGCCTTATCTCACCGGGACAGTCACTCAAATGCCCTTAACTTTAGAAGGGGGGGGGGGGCGGAGGAGGAGACAGAGAGAGAGGAGGGAGGAGGCACGGGAAGAAAGAGAGGGATGAAAGACAGAGAGAAGGGGGAGACAGTGAGGAAGGGAAGGGGAGAGAAGGATGGAGGGGATAGTGGGGGACAGAAAGATTAAGTGGGGAGAAATGAGACTGAGAGGAAGGAGAGAAAAAAGCAAAGGATTGAGAAAAAAAGAGGGAAAGAGAACAGAGAAAGGGAGGGTGGGAGGGAAGGAAATAGAGGAGGCAGAGAAAGAGAGGGAGAGAATATAAATATAACTCTGCAGTCAACATATTTTTGACTGCAAATGTCAATGTCAAATAGCTTTTAAAATGGTGGGAATTTGGAGTCAGCTTACATTAGACCCAGCACTCCAGTAAAACAGGGAGGGAAGCAGCGTCGCTCTGAATCATTTTTCCGTAAGACACAGATTTTCTACCAGCGCGGCTCAATCAACTAACAAAATCCCAAAAGCCCGGATCATTTTAATGACATGCTTCCTTCAACAGAAAGATCCAGCCACATCCGTTTTTTTTTTAGCCGGTCGACCCACAATGCTTCAGCGGTTTGTGTCACGTCTCGGACGGTGAAGAGACATACAGATTATTCCTTCCGGCCGGTTCTGGTTCTTACAGGCTGTGTGGACCAATGAGTCCAATGAGAGCTGAGAAGAGGACAATGTGCATGCAAATCCACAAACACACACACATACACCCATACACCCATGCAAACACACACACACACATACACTCACACAAACGCACACTCACACACACACAAACACACACACACCCATGCAAACACACACACACACATACAAATGCACACACACAGGCATGTACTAACACACACGCACACATTAACGCACACACTCACACAGACACATGCACACACTCGCACACACGCACACTCACACACACAGACACGCACACGCACGGAGACAGATCCATCCACCAGGATACCGTGGGCCATCTCTGGAGACATCAGGCAGAAGCATCTTCATTTAAATGCCAATAACCATCATCGATTCCAATGGGGGGGAAAAAAACAACTTTCTTGCGTTTGTCATGGCTGCAGAAATCAATGGCAAATGAAGCCAATTTATTTTCAGCCTTTGGTGCTTTGAGCTTTTTTGAAGAACTTTCAGAGGTGAAGGGAAAGTTCACTTTGACTTACCTAGCAGGGAGTCGGGAAGCAGGCGCAGATTAAATGCATAACAGTAATATATCATTAGGCCCATAACACTCTGTGTGTAAACACAACTGGGGGACACATTTAACCTGCGATTCAGTCCTTCGCCTGTAGGCGGCACTGCGGACGCTAAGTGCAGTAATCAGTGGTGAGCAGTCAAAGGAACATGAGCAGTTATACCCTCCAGGCCCCAAACCCAAGAGCTTGTTGGTGCAAATTTCTTCTAGATTTCAGGGGCATCCAGTCCAATCCAAAAAGGACCAACATAGGTGCAGGTTTTTTGTTTTTGCCCAGAATAAAAACCGATTGAACTACCCAACGTCTCAATGAAGGACCTTTTTTTAAAGTTAATTAACTGAATCAATTCACATTTTAGTGCTCGGCCAAAACCAAAGCTTTCACCCACACCAGCCTGTCTCTGATAAACCTGGGCACTGGAGTCCTTCGGGCAACAATGATATATTTTCCCCCATATGAGGAGATTCAAATGTTTCAGCATTGTTGCCAATATATATCTTTTGTAGAAAAACAGAGACTGTTCTGATGATAGCATCTAATAGACACACCTGTGTTTTGTAATTTCATTTTCACACATGCACATGCAAGCACTGAACCATGATTTCATAGATCCCTCTATTTCACTCTCTCTCTCTCTCTCTCTCTCTCTCACACACACACACACAGGCACACGCACATACATGCACACACATTGAATGTGGCTCTGATTTTTATGCGCAAAACAGCAATTGTATTGCTATATTTTTTTTAACCAAATGGGCATCTGCTTTAGACTGAGCCAGCTATTTCTCATAAGATTACAGAAGACAACTGCTTTGAAATATGTACCAATCCACCCCTAAGAAGCAGGAGATAATTATTTTCTGTGAAATTTGAAACATCTGGCGATTTCTCAGCATGTGTCCCCATCTCACTGCTCCCTGTATTTGGGAAAAGTTTACCTGAATTTACCTGAGGCCAAATAAAACCCCACCCACCTGCAGGAAAAAAGGAAGGATCACACCGCACTCCTTATAGCCGTTAAATCAAACGAAAATAGAATATATACGTTTTTAGTGTTTTATGCAGGCTTAGAGTCAGTTCCACCAGTCAATTCAGAAATTCAGATCAGGAAGGTAATTTAAATGAAATTCATTAGCTGAAAAAAAAAATTCCCATAATGTTCTAAGGGGATTTTTCAATCAGTGAACTAATTTCCCATTTTATTTTTCCTAAATTGACCGAATTGGAATGAAAAAGACCTGACTTCGGAGTTACTGAATTTGTGTTATTCTCTGACAGAGTAGCTTAGTGTAACTCATTCCTGACCCAAGATTCTCTCTACTTGTGACAGGCTTTGCTATTGGCTGTCTGGAGTCAAATGTAACTGACTAAAGTTACACGGTGACTTACAGTTTAACCAATCAGCAGTGTGCTGGTTGAGTGGTCGGCCAATCAGAAGAGAACATTAACAAAAATACGGAACGAAAATAACTGTGTGAGACCTCCGTCTATGAATGACAAAGGGAAATTTACTTATTGCCCTGTTTGAAAATCCATCCATCCATCCATCCATCCATGAATTATCCATACCCAATTATCCTGGACAGGGTCATGGGGGGTGGGGGGGGGTGGTGCTGGAGCCAATCCCACGAGCACTGGGCAAGAGGCAGGAACCTGTTTGAAGAGTTTGAAAAAAAAAACGTACACATCTTTATCTTGTGGCTTAGGGAAGAATAAAGCAGTACAGTGAGTGCACAGGGTCTTTTGAGGCTAATCATAGCAAGATGGCCATCTCCTTAGAGGTCCTTCCGGGTTTTTCTTTTCTGTCCCTGGGGGCTTTCGCAGATCCGCTGACCGGAATCGCAGCTCACAAACGGCTGCACGCTCTTCGTCCTTCGCTTTCCGTGACATTTCCATCGCGTGTGAGCGCGCGGTTCTTCTTCTTCCGTCGAACGCGCAGTCTTCCTCTCTGGTTCTGAGGACCTCCTACGCTCACGCAGCCTGCGTGTGCTCAACGGAGCATCGAGGAAGCCAGTCAGATATCTGCATAGAGCTCAGAGCTCAGAGTACAAGAGAGCGTTGTGTTGCAGAACAGAATAAGAGGACAAACTGTGGCAGCCATCACTGGTCAATGCTGTGTATGGCTGGTTGAAAATTCCCCTCCCAAAAAAACCCAGCTTATCCCGCAGAGAAGCCCTCACTGGCTTTAAAACGGGGCGCGGATCTATCTGTGAGAAGGCAGAACGGTTTTATTTCTCCCTGTGAACCAGCAGCAGGAGTAAATTAACCGGCGTCTGGTTGGCTAAACCCGTCGTCCACGGGCGGGACAAAGCAACAGAACAGGGAAAAGCTGTGACCCCGAATTTCACGCCGTGAAAACAGGGGGTCGGGATCCGTTCCGTCCCGTCGGCCCTAGGTCACGGAACACGTCCCTCCGAATTAAAATTCCTCAGGCCGAGCCACCCGATTGGCTGAAGTAAAACCCTGTTTAACAGACATTTTGTGTGCGTGTGTGTGTGTGCGTGTGTTGTGGGGAGGGTGGGGGCAGTGCCATTCGCTGGCTCTGAATCAAGATCGCTTGTGCTCCCCCTACCCCCGCCTTCTCCTCTCCCACCCCCTCCCTTGTGTGGTGACCCCCCCAGGAAAAGCGGAAAGGGGCAGGGGCTGTCGTGGCGGGCCCGGTGCCAATCTGATTTCATGGGCGATTTATCACACAGGAGGTTGGCCGGCCCAGAAACAAATGCCCGCTGCTCCCGTCTTCACCAGCAGGGGGCACTCCGTGTCTAAGAATGTGAGCACATGGCCCATGTGGCGCCTGCCTGACGGATGTGGAGGATGAGTGGGAGAATAAGCAAGAGGGGTAACGATAGGGATAGAGAAGAAGAGATGGGGGGGTGGGGCAGATGTCATCTCTATTTTAATGCTATAGCAACACAAGTTCCATCATGCAAATAAAGCAGTTTTGAATTTGAAAGGAGAGGGCGAGAGCAAAAGAGGAGGGAGGGAGGGAGAGAGAGAGAGAGAGAGAAAGGAGGAGGGAGGGAGCGAGAGAGAGAGAAAGGGGGAGGGAGGGAGGGAGAGAGAGAAAGAGCAAAAGAGAGATGCACTGCTGTGGCAAATTGAAAAGAAGAGTATAAATGCTGCCGACCCTATCGTTACTTCTCCTAGTTTCAGCAACGCTGCTTCATCTAACAAGGAGTGTGAGGAAGAGGAAGGATGGGAGAAAGCTGAATATTTGAGTTGCAGAAGTGCTTGGACAATGAGAAGTTTTGCGTGGGGGGGGAGGGGCTGTATTGGCCAATCATGTGGACTGGCAGGTGCACTGAAAACCCCGTCATCTCCTCAATCTTTCAGAAATCCGTCCCCCATTTTCTTTTCTCTGCTACTCCCTTCCTCCTCCTCCTCCTCCTCCCCCTCTCTCCTCCCTCCTCCCCCTCTTCCTGTGTGATCCCTCCGTCTTTCTTGCTCTTTGGTTTTCGGGGGGGGGGGGGGGGGGGCGCACCTGTCGGTGATGGTGGGAGACGGAAGGTGGGATGGGGGCATTAAAGATTGATGGCCCCGTGGTGATCCTCGAGGTGGGGGGGCAGGGGGGGGTCTACACACGAGACGTAGCAGCAGTTCTTTCTATTCTCTCTGGTCTTACCACCGTTCTCCTAATCCTTCCCCGAGATGTCTCTTAAGCTTTATATGCTGCCCCCCCCACCCCACCCCCCCGAGTCTGACCAGAGGCCTGATAAGTCATCTGAAGTCCCCAGTTGTCATGCCAACTCCCTCCATTTTTAAAGCCGTGCTCTATGTTTGTTATTTTATCTCCCTTCTTTGCAGACACTCACACACTCCAAGCTTCAATTATTTAACATTTCCTCAAACCCATTTTTTTGTGTGTATATGTGTGTGTGTGTGTGCATATGCCGTATATGTGCGTGTGTGTGTGTGTGTGTGTTGTTCAACGACAAAGGGACTTTCCCAGAGGGCGCAGCAGCAATGTTCTGTTTGGGAATTTGAACCCCCCCCCTCCCTCCATCCTTAACACTGCTGAATGGTGCGTTTTTGTGGTGGTGGGGGTGCGTTTGGGGGGGGTGTAGGGGTACGTTTACGGGGGTGCATTAGCAGGGGTTGCGGGGGCATGGGGGTTTGTTTGCGGGGGTGCGTTTGCCGCTGCACTCTGGGAAAAAAAGCCGGCAGCATTTTGCACCCTCTGCCCCGACCTGCTGAAGTCAAGCGGCGGATCTGCGACTCGCTGAGAATAACTCTGTGTGCCGACACATTCCTTCAGACCGCAGGAAACATCAAGAGCGGCTGAGCTTTTAAAATGGCTCTGAACTGTATTCACAGCCATGGGAGAATTCTGATTAAAATGTGTAACACTTCCTCATAACAATTTAATTTCTCTCTCTCCCTCTCTCTCCCTCTCTCCAGTGAGAATGATTCATTCTTTTGGGAGTCTTATTTTGGGAGCAGCAGTTTTCCACTCCTGTTTGCCTCACTGTTCAGAAGCTCATGACACAATCAGCTTAAGAGCGTCTCTGCAGAGAAGCACATAAATATCAACCAAACAACACCTGTCCCCTGGGCAATCTCCGCTCAGAGATCAATGTGGCTTAATGATATTATTAATAATAATAAAAATACATTTTGCATTCAGATGTTCCTGGAAAAAAAAAAAAAAAACACTGAAAAAGTGATCACCTTGTGATTTGCTCCCCCAAGGATGTCTTAACAATAAATTACGCAAATGTGTGAAACTGAGAATTGATCCAATAAAAATGAAGGGACACATGCTTCAGATAGAAAGGAGCTCACCTTTCTTTGATGAGAACACCTTTCTTTGATGAGATTCTGGAAAGAAAGATCACACAATCAGAGCCAGGCCAATGCCAGTGCGATTGAAATCACAGAGTCAAGAGCCAGTCCAATGTCAATTCGATTCAAATCACACTCTCGAGAGCCAGCCCAAAACTAGCATGATTTAAATCAGACACTCAATAGCCAGTCCAGTAACTGTGATTCAGATCAGAAACTCAGAACCAGTACAGCAGTACTGTGATTCAGATACCATGCTCAAGAGTCAGCCCAATAGCAAAGTGATTCAAATCACACAGTAAAGAGCTAGTCCAATAATTGTGATTCAAATCACAAAATCAGGACCAGTCCAGTAACTGTGATTCAGATCACAAACTCATAACCAGTCTGGCAATGCTGTGATTCAAATCACAAACTCAGAACCAGTCCGTCAGTACTATGTAACAAATTACCCAAAAAAACAAATAAGAGAAATAAGAGACAAATTCAAAAGTAAAATATATTTTTAAATAGAAACAGATTCTGCTCTTATTTCAGCCCCCCGAAAAACAAGGCTATTCTTGTGCTCTTATTCCCCAACCAAATAATTCATGAACTACATTCAGAAAAAGGCGCGAGCGTCTGGGCGCAATCGTCCCCGTCAGTGGAGAGGATATTAGTTTTCGGCTTTGCTTCCGTGAGTTAAGTGCTCCTTAATCGCCCACCTGACAATAAAGACGCTGATTGCCACCGCTTCCCTAACGAGCTCGCGCACCTGTGGTGACGCCGCAGGGCTGGCCATGAGGTCGTCACCAGCGCAGAGGGCCATTTCGCTAATGAAAGCCGCGTCCCGAAAACACCGAATCTTTTAGCCTCGTCTAAACTAAAAAAAAAAAAAAAAAAACCTTTAAACGGTCGGTCACAGTTATCACACCGCGCTAATTTAAAATGTACAGAGTGTACCAGGGAGAGAGTGTGCGTCTTTAGAGTCTGGGAAAGACGTAAGAAGACCGTGTGCATCAGTGACACTGCTCTGCGTCTGGGCAGGGAGTGAAGCACGTGGGACATGTCAGCCAATCACTTTCATGCCAGATAAGTGTGGGGTGGGTGGGGGGTTGGGGCATGTTTCCATGGGGCATTTTGTAAGGGCAAACGGAGTTTGCGTGCACACCAGGCGTGAGCACGGCGCCGACACAGAAACGAATGAACCAATCACCTCGTTAATTGTCACATTTTCACTGGGTGATAAAACTTTACCTGTCCCCAAGAAATTCCATTAACAAAGGGTCAATATGTTGGTTAATTGGTTGATTAATCCACACGAAACCGAATCACATAATTAGCCGGCCTCGTCAGGCGCATCTGGCGCGGGTTAATGATTATTACTCCATCGGATCCCCCCCCCCCCCCCCCAAACCCCAACACCCCACCCCCCCCTCCTACCCCCCACCCCCGTATGTCACAACCCTGTGGTGAAACCTTTTTGAATGCATTCCCGTTATTACAATGTCGAAAGCTTGTACCCAGAGAGATAAACCTGCATGCAGTAGTACAAGGTGGAGGTGTGAGAACTGTGACCAAGGAACTTTGGCTTGGAGCTGCAGGTTCAAATCCAAGGTGAGGCACTGCTATGGTTGACGGTGTGATGGCGCCTGGATGACTTCCTGGTCAAGGGAAACGCAAGTATTGTAAAGACAAAAATGAAGAAATAAAATTTATTCTGGCCATTCTATAAGCAAAAAAAAGCAAATAAAATGTTATGTACATAAATATGCAGTTAAATGCAAAAACATTGGGACAGTGACACAATTTATAATGTTTTGACTCTGTACTTGCTATTTGTATTGGCTGTACATCCTCCTGGTGAGGATAACGCATATTTACACAGTAACAGCAATGAAGGCCAATCCCATATTTGCATTATACTGGGAATGGCTGCAGTAATGCCTACACAGAACACAAGCACACAGCAGGAAATCAACTGTGATAGTTTTTTTTTTTATTACTGTAAGAGAGAACATTTGAATGCAGTTAGTTATATATGGTAATGCAGCACATCTGGACAACATGCTGATGTAAGTGTCTAAATATGGTCATGCATGGTGATGTAGCGACATCCTGTCCGCATCTTCTACACAAACAACGGCAACTGACAACAGGCAGAAAAAAAGACGCATTTAGGACAAAGCAGCTAAGCCCTACTACACCCACCACTGTTCTGCACTTCAGCGAGGCCCGTTTAATTAAGCATCTTTCAAATTAAGCCCCCTACTTACGAAAAGCTTCAAGTCCTTTTGCAAGCCGTCGGTGATACGGGATACAATATTACTGGTGATTTACCAGCGTCTCGCAGAGAAATTAGACATCGGTTCATGCATTAAGGCGCGTAATAGATGGACGGCATTTTTATTGCGATTGGAAATGCTTTATTGTACACCAGAATGGGCAAAGACATTCGAAATTAACTGACTAGAGATGGATTGTTAGAGATATGTTTGTTAGGCCGAATGTGCGGTAATAATATCGCAGCTGTTTTTCAAAGCTATTTTTAGCCGCGGCCCAAACCGTGTCATTAGTCACGCGCTGGGCCCGATATCACAAAGTAATTTCACTCTTCTGCTGGCTATTTGAAGCGCAAATCAATTTGATACGGAACGTACTTTTGCTCTTTTGTCCTACCAGACATCGCTCTCTCTGTGTTTCACGGAGGGTGATTAACCCCAAAAGTCCTCGTGCTAAATATGGATGCTCCAGATTTCTGCCACAGACTGCTCAAAGTCACCGCGTGAATCGCCGCGCGTCTTCGAAAACCTAGGCGTTAAAAGCCCTTCTTACTTTTTAATATTTATTTTAAAATATATAAAATCCCCACCCTGTCATCTACAAACACACACCATAAAAGCGTAACAATGATCACGGGCATAATATTCTATTTTTTGTGGCAGCTGCTGTTGTGAAGGCTGACTTCTGTTGCCTGCTTCCTTCATTTTTAATATATATATTTTTTTGTATCCTACCTGAACTGTGAAACGATCGAAAGATCTACCAGCACTGTTCCTTCAAATTTTGGGCAGCTAGTTCTATCACAGTGTTGACCAATAATACCTCCCCATCAGAAATTTCCAGTTCAGTCTCCTGGAGAGCCCCTGTATGTGCTGGTTTTCATTCCACCCTGAATCACACTTCCTGAAGCATAAAGAACTGCTAATTGTTTTTAATTAGACATTTTAATGTCTAAGGAAGGGTTTACCCTCTTAATGCCACATTGTCAAAAACAGCAATTCACGCTACAAAGAATGAATATAATTATTAATATACTGACTAAACCAGCCCCATCTGTTTTTTGACAGAGCAATGAATATTTTCTCTACTGTGGAAAATGGTGCCTTTTTAAAATAGGCTACATTTGGTGTCCGCTAAGTGTAGCCTATTTTAAAAGTGTGGACAACAACTGGTCATTGAAGCTAAACCTTTTGTGGGGAAATGAGGAGTTCAGTGACAAAGCAAATGGGAACGAGCCAAATCTGCATTGTGTTATTATCCGTTTCAGCACAAATTTATGGAACTGAAACACATTCTTTCAATAACACCAATCACGGTAAAAAGTGTTAACTCGGCTCTAACAGAGTACATATGGTCCCTACTGGACTGATACGCACTCTGTTAGAGTTGAATTAACACCTGAACTTTAACTGTGATTAATTAGGACACTGGTTGGAACAAAACGAGAATGCACAGGGCCTGAACTGGACCCTGCTCTGCTTGAAGATATGACTGTGCCATCACTTTGTTTCGCATGTAAAAAAAACACGAGACAAATAAATCTGAATAAGAACAGCCATGCTCCGCTCTGCTGGTCTGTGAGATGTTTCTTTAGCTCAATGCAAGCTACTGTTTCCCTAGTATATCCATCAAGTGATCATGTGTTTAACATGCTCAGTCATCGTGTGATATTGCACTGGTTGAAGACGAGACTGCGAGACTGTTCTCCAATCTGCCAAAGCCTTGTATTGCATCATACTACGTTGTGCTACATCGTGCTACATCGTGCTAATAGCAGCAGGTTATCAGAGGCAGGCAGCTGCACTACGCTGTCACAGTTTCTCTCCTCGTAAACCCGGGGAACATACCTCGACCTGCCCGAACCTCGTGCTACATTGTACTAAATCGTGCTACATCATGCTACATCGTGCTAATAGCGGCAGGTTATCAGAGACAGGCAGCTGCATTACTTTGTCACGGTTTCTCTCCCCGTGAGCATGGGGAACGCCGGCGTTAGCATTCCAGCGCGTGTACCGCGCGCTCTCGTGTCAATACCCCCGCTGTGTATACACTGATGCGCCGTGAATTGCTCAATTTTACACCGCCAAGGATCGACAGCTAATCTTGCAACGGGCTCCGCTCTGCTCATATTTCTGGCAAAAGACCGGATTTATTGGCAGAATGCTCAGTTAGAGGACTTAAGGGATGTCATCGAGGTTTCATGGCACCAGCAGTAGTGTGGATAGGGCCGGCCGGCCGGCCAAAGTCATGATTGTGTGTCTGTAATCCCCGATGCAGTGTTGGCCTTTCAATTCCGATCATTGTCCAGGAGGAAATTATTTTGTATTACAAAATCATTTGACTTGTTACTGAGACAGTGATGAGCGTGGCAGACTCGAGCTGTCATTGTAAAAGTTCATCGCCTCCGCGTTCAGCCCTTTCAGATTGTCTGGAGGCTGGAGGTCGATACCTGTATCTTCTGGAACTTTTTTCTCTCTTTCTTTTCTTTTTTTATTACCACATCACATTGAAGAATTTGTCTTCGTCATCAAAAGTCTGTCGATCTCAAGTCATTACCGGGTACCCCCTCCCGTGTTTGAAAGAGAGACCTGTCAGCGTCATTACAAAAAAGCTTTTCAGTGTGCAACTGAACAAGCATCTCCATACAATCCATAATACTTGCTGTTCTAACCCATTCAGGTGTAAGATCACAAATATGTGATTACAGTGTTCTAAACTGTTATGAACTGAACGTTCTAATGCTGATGTAACAATCACTACCAGTAATTGAAACCGAAAGGGTTCTAGAACACCGAGTAAGAATTTTGAAACACACATTCCAAAAATCCTACTCCTTAGAGGGTTAAGTTCCACTTTGTGGGTGGTGTGCTGTGTTCTCTGATCAGTGTTATTGTTCTGTGTTCTATGTTTAAAACTGCGTTCTGTGTTTGGTGTTCTGTGTTCTAGGTTTAAAATTGTGTTCTGTGTTCTATGTTATGTTCTGTGCCCTGTGCTCTGTGCTTCATTGTTCTGCGTTCTGTGTTTCATGTTTCCTGTACCAGGCTGTGGAAACAAACACCACCATCTCTTAGGACAATAAAGTCCGTCTACCATAAAACTGCTAATAGATGCCTAATCTTTTTTACGAGCTGGTCTCATTTAATGGCTGAGAGCGAAAACATAAACAAGAAAATAAAAGCTGGTCTCCAATAATAAGGAGTATACATCACCGCGGTAACAGGCAAGCGGTCAATCAATTTCCCATGCAAACACAGCTAATGTATGGCCCCAGCTTCGCGCGAGCACAGACACTACCACAGTGACACCTAATAGATATTTTGATATAAAGTTCAAATGAGACATTGTTGAATCAGTATTGCGGTGGATTATCTTGTTTGCTTTAGCTGCGCATTGCAGTAGATGAATAGCAATATCTTCTGATATTTCAGCATTCAATAGGCTTGCATTGTAAAAAAAAAAAAAAAAAAACTAACTTTTTTCAGTTATCTTTGCCTTTCATTTAAACAGATCATCCGGTCTGTAGTGTTATGAATGAAGTTTACCTGTGAGTAAACTGTGTGCTCCAGCTGCAGTGAGTTTGTGTGCTCCAGCTGCAGTGAGTTTGTGTGCTCCAGCTGCAGTGAGTTTGTGTGCTCCAGCTGCAGTGAGTTTGTGTGCTCCAGCTGCAGTTAGTTTGTGTGCTCCAGCTGCAGTGAGTTTTTAGCGGATGTTGGAGTTTACTGGCGTAGTAAGAAACTTAAAGCTAAGGCTACTCATGTTGCTATGGGGGATTTACGGTGTCTATTTGCCAACAGCACGTGTGTCGGAGGATGGCTTGAGGGAACTGGTGTGCAGTGGCCGTAGTTATGCGTTTGTTAATGTGTATTTGCGGACTGTTTTCAGGCAGGAGTGCTTCCGTAGTGAGCAGGCCATTGTCTGCGGTGAATAACAGTGGGTTCTTAAAAAACGGCTTTGTCTGAAAGCTTTTATGTCCCGCTTCTGAGTGTAAAACGGAGAGAATCACATTGTTGTCTGCCTCAGGGATAATCAAGACTTAAATCACAGCCCTGAATTATCTGTAATTTTTTGAAAACGGAAGCAGGGACGAGTCTTAATTCTGGGCCTTGCTGCTCTGTGGGTAGTTACGCGCTGGGCTGAGGGGGCCAGTGAAGTCTTGTGCTGAATGGAGAAGACAAATGGTGGAGGATGGTTGCCTCGCCACCTATTATTCACTTCTAACTCTTACCTTTATGTAGCCCACTGATTTAGGCACCACGTAGGGTGGCACGGTGGCACAGTGGTTGCCTTGCAAGAAGGAGGTTGCGAGTTTGAATCCTGGCTGGCTGGATGCTCTTTGTGTGGAGTTTGCGTGTGCTGCCCGTGCATGCGTGGATTTCCTCCGGGCTCTCCGACTTCCTCCCTCAGTCCGAAATCATGCAGGCTCCAGGGTTTTTTTAAGTAAAGGAGAAGAAAAATAAGTAGATGGAGATAGAGCCCTAGCTGCTTGTAACTGGTGCTGATGCTGTGCGTGGTTCTGACCTGTTTGTGGGTCCGATGCTTTCTGTGGTGCTGATGCTATCACTATCAAACTATCTGTGATACTGACGTTCTGCCAGGTACTGGAGCAGGTTCGGGTTCTGAAAGGACAGAATCTCAAATGCAGGAGCAGGCCCTCCGCTTCCCGTATGTGTGCGCACGTGACAAGTTTCATTTTCTGTATGAAAATTATAATCAAATGATGTTTGTTTTACATTCCTTGAAGTCTCACAGATATGGGATTTACCCCCAAGTGTTTATTTAAGGATATAAGAGTGAGAAAAATAAGAGCCTCTCAATGCTCTTTCCGGTTAAATTTCAGTAAGAGGTTGAAGGGAGTCCCACTTTGGGGAAGCAAAATGATGACAGAATGGGCCCATGCAAGGATTTCTGCAAGGCTGGTCATTTGGAGGGGCTGCAGATAGCAAAAGTGTCCATAAAATCTAGGCTTTGGGGTCAGTTCCATTTAAATTCTGTCAATAGAGGAAATGAACTGAAATAAAATTCGTCAATTGAAAAATGGCCAAAATATTCTATGGGGATTCTTAAATTGAATAATTGATTTTTAAATTCATTTCCTTCACGTGGAATTGGCCCAGACCTTTTGGGAAAATTGGGAAATGGGGAACTGTGAAATTTGGCTCGGACTCCCAGCTCAAGGTCAGTTCGCCTCCTGTGAGCTGGCAGCAAAAGTGTCTCATGTCACAAAAAATCCCTTTCAGTTAAATTTCTTCAAAGTATCATGTATTTTATTTTTTATTTAACATAACCTTCTAGGTTTCGGGGCTGTAGAATATACCTGCATGGTTCTTGAGATTAAGCCAAGAGGCTCTTGTCCCCTACAAGGGACAAAACTGAGTGGATGGTTCTTAGGACAATTGATAAGCCCCTCCCCTTAGCAGCGCTGGCTCTCTCCCGCAGTAATGTTAGACCCAGGAGAGTGGAATGCAAGTGCGAGCCACCACTGCAGAAGCCGTAAGAAGTTGGCTTGGTGTTCCCGGCTGAGCACCTTGGTCTTTAGCCCATTGGCGTAATCGCTGTGCTCGAGAACCCGTGGTGCAAAACACGCAGCGAAACCAACCCTGTACACGCACCTGGGCTCCTGCTCAGCCTGCCTGGGCTTCTGAGAGACACGGGAACCAATCCACAGGCAGCATTCAGACCCCAGCATAAGGGGAGAAAAAGAGAATGTTACCAAAAGGTCAAAGGTCAAAATGTGCCATTGGAGATGGATGAAATGTACCCTTCCATCCCCCGACTGTGTCTTCCTCCCTTGGCACTAACTCAAAGAGGCGCAATTTCTCAGTCCAAACTGTGAAAGAAAAAAAAAAACTGGGGAAAACCTTTAAAAAAAAAAAAAAAAAATTACTTGGCTAAGGTCAAAAAGTACCATGGGAGATTGATTGAAGATAACTCTTCCCCCTATTTTCCAAATGTATCCTCTCTTAACAGGCACCATTTCTGAGGGGAAAAAAAATGTAAAAAACGAAGAAAAAAAGTTAAACTCGGGTCAAAGTGCACAAGTGCAGATAAATTGAACACATCCTTCCTCGAGCCTGTTGAAGAGGCACGGTTTGTGATTTCCAATTGGGAACAAAAAAAAAAATAGAGAAGAAATTGTTTTGAAATAATAAAACAAAAGACTCTGATCAAAATGCAGCAAAAGCAGATAGATTGGCCGTAGCCCCGCCCCCTCCCTTTCACCCAGCCCGGTGACGAATGGGGAGCAGATTCATCCGCCTCCATAAATATCTCCCAGCCACTGATCGCTCTTGTAAGGGGGCCCATTTCCTCTGCCCAATATTTTCCCTGTCAAAAAAATTACTTTGTACAAAGAGAGAGATCTGGCTGCCATGACAACAAGGAACCATCAAAATCCAATTAAATAGGACTTCCTCTCATTTCAAACAAACTGATGTGAAGAACTTCCACTTTCACCCCCCCCCCCCCTTCCCTTTCCCTCCCCTCCGTTCCACATCAGAGGTTCTGCATGATGGCACACTGCGGTATTAATTCATACGTTTATTTATTTATTAATATATTTTTCCGCTCTCCCGTGAAGCCGTAATGTGACTTCTTAATTAAGGTGGTCAGGGCAGCGAACGTAATGCTTTGTGTAATTCATGATTTGGGTCTCGCGGGGCTGAAGGACTCAAATCGCCATGTTCCCTGCGCTGAATGCGTAAATAAACTGTTGTAGGAACACGCCGTGCCAAGCTGGGGGGCAGGAGGAGGAGGAGCAAGAGCCACAACCCCCCAATTCCCCCCCCCCCCATCCCCATCCCCCCCACCCCTCCACTCCGGATGGGTAAAACCAAACACAAGACCAGTCCAATCAGCCAGAGGACTGTGACACAAAACCACAAATCACAGGGACACATTTATGACAACCTCCCTGTGTAACCTGTGTGTAACATTAATGCAACCTGATGTAATGTCGATGTTACCTGTGTACAGCCTGTGCACTGTAGCCTGTGTGTAACCTCTGTGCAACCTCTGTGTGTAAATACTGTAACTGGCCTGGAATCTCCCTGCAGCCTGTGTGTAACTCCCGTGTTACTTTTATGCAGTCTGTGAGTAAAATTATTGTGATCTGTGAGCAGCCCCTGTGCATCCTGTGAGTAATTTCCGTAGAGATTTTGGCACAAGCGCACGTTACTGTAACACCTGTGCACTGTAACCTGTGTGTAACCTCTGTGCAATCTGTGTGTAAACAGTGTAACTGGCCTGGAATCTCCCTGCGGCCTGTGTGTAACCCCCGTGTTACTTTTATGCAGAGATTTTGGCGCAAGCGCACGTTACTGTAGCTCCATTAAAACCAGCACTGCGAGGGTTAACACCACACCACGACACCTCACAGCGCAAAACCCAAAGCATCTGAGCGCTGCGTGGCTTTCAAAGCCCAGACACACCTGCGCAAACGCACATTAAACTGCATCAATTCCACGCGCGCGTTACTGAGCCTGCGACTTTGATCTTTCAATGTCATATATATACCTTAAGTCGGTGGTTTACATGCAGCATAAATGAGCAAACCATTGCCTATGGCCTATTTCAGAGCAGGAGCATCCATTGAATGGACATTAATCAAGTAGAGCTAAATGAAAAATAAATTAATAAATAAAAAATGCATTAATATGTATGTGAGTTTTTATAGTCATTCCAGGTTGATTAGCATACATATTTCAAGGTCAATAAAACATTTGCTCAGCCAAGTCTGCGATTGCATTTAATTATGGGGAGCAGGAACCATTTCTTGGCTGGAAATCTTTCTCTGTGCTTCAACCAAAAGACACTTTCACCTTTCTCAAATAGGGACGTGATAATTAAAAAAAAAAAAAAAATAAATAATAAAAAAAAAGCTCTGTTTGAAACTGTGATATATTTTTCTTGGCTTCATGAAACATATACTAAAATGTTTATCAGGGGAGAACTAGCAACACACATACACACACACACACACACACACACAAGCACACGCACACATACACAAGCACACACACACACACACATCCTGGTAATTGGGTTGCAGTTTACACTTAATTAAAATGGTAGGTTCTTGAAAGGTCATATTCAAAGTAACCATAACAACCTTTGTGTTAAATTTTTCTGTCTTGAGACTTTTTTTCTGTTTTTCTATCTTTTTTGTTGCAGCGCGTTAACCGAGCACCAAACTCACGATGCTATGGAAGTGCCGGAGATGTTTCTCACTCATTTTTTAGCTAGATTGTTCTTGACTCTCGCCAATCCCATGGATACAGCTTATTTAAGTTCAGCTCAGAGTTCAGAGAGCAGGACCCTGTTTCACAAAGCAGGCCTACTGAGTATAACTGCACTGAGCGAAACCGGGAAGCTTCCCAAATCCGGAACATGGACCGTGAAATGAAATGAGCCATTCTGGGTTTTACTCAACATAGTTATCCAGTTAACCATGTTATCCTGCTTTATGAAATACCCCCCAGATGGGAAAGGAACAGATAACGTTCAGAAAAGTAAACTTGGTGTCATTCAAAGAGTCATCGCGCCCTCACATGGGGCCAGAGGCGGGAAATCCAGGTTCAGAAAGTAAAAGTCCTCCCCAGTGTTTTCTTCCAGTCACCCTGGATTTGCTATTCAGCACAATTCTTCAGCCAGGAGCTAGAACTATGTAGTGAAATCAGCTGGCTGAGTTCATGGGTGGAAGAAACACACGGCAGGACTTTTACTTTCTGACCCCCTGGACTTTTCCCCTCTGCTATAGGGGCAATTCAGAATGTTTAAAAACTGAGTGTAGTGCCATCTGTGCTAAGTGTCTACATGTTGCTTGGTTTTCCGTGAGCTCGGAATACATTTGTGTCTAATTTTTCCTGCACAGTCATCATTAAAATGCGTGAGTTATGTTTCACAAGGTGCATGTTATGCAAGGCCTCCTTTGACACATTCCCCTGCAGTTAAGAACTCCCTGACATTCTTGATGATGTAAAATTAAAAGATTCATTTAAACCAGGGCCATCTTTGTGCTGTCTGCATTGAGAAATCCTTAATTGTACAATTCATCAAGAACAACAATAAAAAAAGCCATTAGCAAACAAGCCAAGGGCCTATAAAAGGTTTCAGTGCTGGCGAATATATAGGCCCAATGCGCATGTACTCTCTCTCTGTCTGTCTCTATCTCGCTCTGTCTCTCTCTCTCTCTTTGTCTGTCTCTATCTCTCTCTCTCTCACACACACTAACACACAGGCACACACGCACACGCACACACACACACACAACACGAAAACCTTCCAAAAACCAAGCACTGTATTCATAAAGCCTCTTTGAGTAGGACTGCTGATCTAGGATCCGGTTTACCCCCCACCTGCCTTTTATGAGCTAAAAGGAGAAAACTGATCCTAGATCAGTACTACTTCTGTCAGATGCTTTATGAATACTGGCTCTGATGCGAGAGAGCGAGGGACATCGGCCTCGGCGGGCGTGTCCCTGGGGGTAAAGACTCTGATGTTCTGCTCCGGGCAGGTTTGTCACGGCGTTGCCACGGTGAGTTACCGCGGTGATCTGCAGTTGCTTAGCCACAACCGAGGAAAAAAAGAGACGCCATCATAATTCGTATAATCATAAATCATGAATCACCCCGGCCTGCAGTGGTCCTGCCGGGCCCTGGGGGGGACATGTCGTTTCTGGGGGCCCCCTGTCTGCACCCCCTCCTGACCCCCTGAGGGACCCCAAAATGTCTTTTCGCTGCTACATTAGGGCCCGAACGCCCCCCGTCTAACGGAGAGCTCGCCTACTGCGTGCCATGGGAAAACAAACAAAAGCACAAACGCACAAACGCAATGTCAGCCACCAGCCAGTGAGGGAGGTCAGGGTTAGACACCAGGCTGTTTCAGAAGTGCCCTTTTCACAACTCGCGTGAATTTGACGCAAACAATGACACTGCAGATAGAATTAACATCTGAGCACTGGACACGTTTGCTTGTGTGTGTGTGTATAAACATTAACATGCAGAAAATTTGCTTTTTCATTTCCATATTTCATCCATCTATCCATCCATTTTCTAAACTGCTTATTCATGGCCAGGGTCACAGGGGGCTGGAGCCTATCCCAGCATGCAGTGGGCAAGAGGCAGGAATACACCCTGGACTGTTCACCAGTCCGCCAGGGTCTACACACCAATTAGCTCACACACTCATACCGATGGGCAATTTTGAGTCTCCAGTTAGCCTACCTGCATGTCTTTCTGTGGGAGAAAACCTGAGTACATGGAGGAAACCCACCCAACTGTGAGGTGCTATTCACTGCACCACCATGCCACCTCAGATATTTGTGCATATGTACATACTGTGTATGTGTGAATTAGCTTATGGACCGGGGGTGATGTGTAATATGAACCTGAAGTCCGTAGCAGGTAAGGTCAGAAAAGCAGGGCGTGTTTGAGCTGTCTGTCTGCATGGCTAACATAGCGTCTGTCTGCATGGTTAACATAGCGTCTGTCTGCGTGGCTAACATAGTGTCTGTCTGCGTGGCTAACATAGCGTCTGTCTGCATGGCTAACATAGCGTCTGTATGCATGGCTAACATAGCGTCTGTCTGCATGGATAACATAGCGTCTGTCTCCGTGGCTAACATAGCGTCTGTCTGTGTGGCTAACATAGCGTCTGTCTGCATGGCTAACATAGCGTCTGTCTGCATGGATAACATAGCGTCTGTCTCCGTGGCTAACATAGCGTCTGTATGCGTGGCTAACATAGCGTCTGTCTGCATGGCTAACATAGCGTCTGTCTGCATGGCTAACATAGCGTCTGTATGCGTGGCTAACATAGCGTCTGTCTGCATGGCTAACATAGCGTCTGTATGCATGGTTAACATAGCGTCTGTCTGCATGGTTAACATAGCGTCTGTCTGCATGGCTAACATAGCGTCTGTCTGCATGGCTAACGTAGCGACCGCACGCTGTTATTATTGCTCAGTAAACCGTGACCCGCGCGCGGTAAAGGCATCGCATCTGCGGCTGTTTTTACATTATCGGTGTGATTTATTCATTTCACGCCCATCATAACTTATCATAACACCACGCTCTGCCGTGTGACTGCCTCACCCCACCCCTGTCTCATGAATCTCATTATACGTGTGTGTGTGCGTGTGTGTGTGTTTGTGTGTCTGTGCATGTGTGTGTGTACATGTGTGCGTGTGTGTGTGTGTTTGTGTGTCTGTGCATGTGTGTGTGTGCGTGTGTGTGTGTGTGTGCGTGTCCGCATGTGTGTGTGTGTGTGTGTGTCTGTGCATGTGTGTGTGTACGTGTGTGTGCGCGTGTGTGCGTGTGTGTGCGTGTGTGTGTGTGTTTGTGTGTCTGTGCATTGTGCTTGTATTTGTGTTTTTTGTGTACATGTGCCTGGAGTGTATGTTTGTGTATGCATGTATGTGTGCATTTGTGAGCATGTATGTGTGTGCGTGTGTCTGTATGAGTCTGTGTGTATGTGTACAATGTGTGTGTGCATGTATGGGCACATGTGTGTTTCTGTGCTGCGTGTGTGTGTGGACGCACGTGTGTATCTGTGCTGTGTGTGTGCATGTGTGTGTGTATCTGTACTGTGTGTGTGTGTGCATGTGTCTGTGTGTACACACCACCACTTCATCCTCTCTGTAGACACAGCTTAAAACTAATCACAGTGAAATCCTCCACAGCATTAGCCAAATCTCCATAATGGTGTAACAAGCATAATCCTTGACCTCGCGCTTCGGAATGTTGGCTTATGAAAAGTCAATTTTCAATTCCCTCCACTATTACATTCGCTAGCGCTAAAGGGCGTAGTTTATTTTTTCTCCTCCCAAAACCCTGTTCAACTTTATTATTATTATTTTTTTTTTTTTTAAGAAAAATTTGATGACTTGTGAACAGGGAGGGTGGACGGCGGTGTGGAATTGATCGGGACGGAGAGGCCACGCCCTCACAGCCCCCAGTTAGGCTCCGGCGGGCGATCAGAACGAACGCGGTGTACCGAAGAACTACGAGGCCCTGCCAGGTCGACCAATCAGCTTCATCGATTACCGAAAATCTGGCCCGGAAAGTTCCGCAGGGCCTTGGTTCTCATGGAGATGGGGGGGGGGGGGTGGTCTGTGAAATCCCGAAAGGGCAGGGCTTAATTGATAGGTGGGATTTGCTGATCATTGATTTAAATTTTTGGAAATCACTCCAGTACATAAGCCTGGATTAAGCTTCACTCTGCCTGTGCGTGTCTCAGAGAAGCAAAGACAACTGGAAAGTCTGACTGGGAAATGATGTAGCTTTAGCTGTGTGTGTGTGTGTGTGTGTGTGGGTCTGTAGTGTGTGTGTGTGTGTATCTAAGTGTGTGTGTGCATGTGTACTGTGTGGGGGTGTGTGTGTGTGTGTGCATGTGTACTGTGTGTGTGTGTATGTGTGCGTGTGTATGTGTACTGTGTGTGTGTGCGTGTATACTGTGTGTATGTGTGTGTGGGTGTGTGTGTGTGTGTGTGTGTGTACTGTGTGTGTGTGCGTGTATACTGTGTGTATATGTGTGTGTGGGTGTGTGTGCATGTGTACTGTGTGTGTGTGTGTGTGTGTGTACTGTGTGTGTGTGTGAGTGTGTGTGTGTGTGTGTGTGTGTGTATGAGTGTATGTGTGTGTGTGCATGTGTACTGTGTGAGTGTGCGTGTATACTGTGTGTGTGTGTGTGTGAGTGTATGTGTGTGTGTGGGTGTGTGTGCATGTGTACTGTGTGTGTGTGTATGTGTGTGTGTGCATGTGTACTGTGTGAGTGTGCGTGTATACTGTGTGTATGTGTGTGTGTGTGTGAGTGTATGTGTGTGTGTGGGTGTGTGTGCATGTGTACTGTGTGTGTGTGTGTGTGTGTGTGCATGTGTACTGTGTGTGTGTGTGTGTGTGTGTGTGCATGTGTACTGTGTGTGTGTGTGTGTGTGTGTGTGCATGTGTACTGTGTGTGTGTGTTTTCTCAGCAGAGCGGTGCTGGCTGGGAGTAAGTGCTGACTCAGTGCGGGGTAATAAATTGTAGAATAAATCAGAAGGCGCGGGGGGAGCGGTCCTGATAAAGCCCTGTGAGGACTGAGTGATAAATTTGCGGAGCTGGGCTGCGTGTCCTGGGGGGTGACTGGAGGTTATTGCTGTGTACTTTATCCGCGGGAAGCCATTCATCACCCCCCGCTGCCGCCGCCGCCGCCGCCGTGCTCATAGAGCCGTGCCGCGCGCCGGCGTTACCGCTCGGGCCTTCCGCCGTCCCGCCACCGCTCCCAAACCGTGTCCCCCTCCCGTGTGCGCCTGCCCGCGACTCTACGGCTCGGCCCGTCACTGTCACGCCCGCCTTTTTACATTACATTACATTACAGGCGTTTAGCAGACGCTCTTATCCAGAGCGACTTACTCATCTTTTTACACAGCATTTACACTGCATCCATTTATCCAGCTGGATATATACTGAAGCAACCTTTAGGTTACAAGGAAAATCCAGAGAAATCCAGTTTCCACTTTAAACTGAAGCCCTTGTGGCAAAGTGCAGAATTTGGAATGGGAACTGGGCCTTCAGTGTTAAGAGTACGCAGTCGACCATCTGGTTGATCAGCAGTAATATCTTCTGTGATGTCACAGTAGGGGGACTCCTGGAGTGGGCCTGACCTTTGACCTCTGGTGCATCTGCCACACCAACTGTTTCCACATCCCCGCCCACTGCACTCTGCCTGGATGACTGAGTTTGTTTGTCCTCCAAAAATATCTGCCGCAGGACAAACAGTGGGCAGGGATCACATCCCAGCTGCATTATGGGTAATGTTCACGGTTCCCATCGCTTTATCCTGGATTCAGTCACCCTTGTGGAGATCTCATTTCAAAGATTGTAGAACCCAAACTTTTTTCTGTGGAAAATTTTGCATTTAACTATGAATCAGCATTGAATGTTGATCACTGCTGAAACCAACGCCTGTGGCAGATAAAATTTGGATGCACCACGTAGCGATTAAAGCCTGTTTCAAAGCCAGTGTTCCTTAAATACCAGGAACCTTCACCAAAATGATTAAAGTTCAGGTGAAGTGTTTCAAACTAAGATAAAAAGCAAAGACCTTTTCTCAAATTATTATTATGATTATTTTTTATTAAAACCAGCAGAAAGGCTTATCCTTCACCTACTCCACCTGTTCCTCAGATTATTAATATTGGATAAAGTGGTGAAACAAATCAACCCAGCTAAATGTCAGACAGGCTGCCATCCGAATTGTCCTGGGCAGGGGAGGGTGGGTGAGTGTGGGGCACGGGGGTTTCTTTACTCTCTTCTTTGCAGTGAGGGGCGCTTGGTGAAAAATCTGTCAGGCTGGGGCCCACACGTCCGATCCAGAGAGAGGCTTCATCAGTCACAGCCACAGGCTCCAGGGCTCCTTGCTGTTTGCTTCACAGCTTCGTAACCAGACACCACCCGTCAATCGATGGTCTGGAGCCAGAGAGGGGAGGGAGGAGGAGCCAGAGAGGGGAGGGGGGGAGAGGAGACAGAGAGGGGAGGGGCCAGAGAGGGGAGGAGGGAGGAGACAGTGAGGGGAGGGGCCAGAGAGGGGAGGGGTGGAGAGAAGACAGAGAGGGGAGGGACCAGAGAGGGGAGGAGGGAGGAGCCAGTGAGGGGAGGAGGTAGGGGAGAGGGGGCAGGAGCCAATGGGGGGAGGGGCCAGGGAGGGGAGGGGGGGTGGCAGTACAGCATACTGAGAAAACTGGGCTTGTAACTCAGAGGTTGCTGGTTCAGATCCCAGCTGGGGAAAAGAGGGCATAGGGATGTAATGCAGATCTCATCCTGAGTTTCTCCCTCTGCCCCTGACAGCTGAGCTGTTTTTTGTCTTCTATTTACATGTTTTTAACACTTTCTATAACTAAAACATTATGCATCTGGTGATTAAAATGATGGACTAACCATTTTCAGATGCATATTTAAAGAGATATTAGTTATTTTGTAAGTAGTTGCATTTTTTAAATAGTTGCATTTGTCTATATTTATTATTTATTTTTTGTTATGTTTATTTATTTTAATTTATTTAAATTTAAGTTTTTGGCACCTCCACTAAGCTCAGAATTACTCCACCAGCGAAAACCGCTTAATCTTGTATGCCTAGGGCTGGGTTGATTTCAGTAAATTATTCAGTATTTTAAAAGCTTGAGCTCCCTTCCCCTTAATGTTGTATTAATAATAAAAAAAAAAGTTGGAATCTCAATTTTTACATTTCTCCTGACCCCTTTTCTAGGGTCGGTCACATATGTATAATTTCCACTTTTTTCGCTGTAAATTGGGTGGCAGGCTTCACCTCTGTTGAAGGCACTAGGGCTTGCTGCTTCGAACCTGAGGCCCAGCGTCCCACATGGTGAATATGTAATAAAGTTTTTCTGAAAGTCGGCTGTCGTTAGACCCCCATAAATATGCATCGCTGCCAGGCCGAGGGATTTAACGCGCGCGCGGGGGAATTTTGATTTTTTTCAGGAAACCGTATTTACAACGGGGAAGGTAACCCTGTTTATGTTTATTTCCGTCCGTCCCCCAAACTCCCCTGGATCCCTGTCAGCTCGGCAGGCAGGGCTGGGGATTGTTCTGTAGAGGGAATGTTTGGGTTTTTTTGGGGGGGGATTTCGAACTCTGTGCTCGTCCCGTGTGACACAGAGAGGGAGGATGCACCAGACGGGGTGGTGCCCGGCCTCCTTACAGCTCTCTCCTCAAATCCACACCACACTGGATCCCTGCACACCCATTTCAGAGTCCGACAGCCCTGGCTCACTGACTACTTTAAAAGAATATTTGTTATTGTTTTTTTATCTTGTAAATATCTTAGTACTTTTAACTTAAATAGCGTTTAATTTATTTACATTTTTTTTTTGGAATATGAAGTGTCTGACCATGATAATCTCTCTTGTGCCCTCCTGTTATCGAATATGTAGCACTACTTCATGGAGTCATTCATTAGATATCTCAGTTTTGTGAAATAATGAGTTTATTTCCTTGTGTAGGAGTGGATTAATGAAAGGGTGAGTGCTTCTTCCATAATCTGCAAAAGGTTACTGGATGTGAAAGGGTGAAAGTTTCTTTTTTTGTTTTCATTTATTTGAGAAGTTGTGAGAGAGGGTGAGAGTTTCTTTGCTGGTTTTTTTTTTAAAGTTGTGTGAAAGTGACAGAGTTATTTTGCTGGTTTTTTTAAAAGTTGTGTGAAAGTGACTGAGTTATTTTGCTTGTTGTGAGATGGAAGCTGAAGAGCGGGAACAGGCCACAGCATCGGCTCACACTGGCCTGAAAAACAAAAACAGCCCACTTCTGACTGGAGGGAAGAGAGAGAGGGAGAGAGGGAGAGAGGGAGTGTATGTGATAGAGAGAGGGAGAGAGAGAGAGAGAGAGAGGGAGAGAGGGAGAGACAGTGTATGTGATAGAGAGAGGGAGACAGAGGGTGAAAGCGTTACATAATGTGATACTTACATGTAATGGGTTCTAGTTTTCTCCACATTTACAAACAGTTTGCCTCATTTTAAAATAAGTAAATTAGTCATCCAAACCAGTAGAATCATTAATATTACATTTTTACATTACAGGCATTTAGCAGACGCTCTTATCCAGAGCGACTTACACAACTTTTACATAGCATTTTACATTGTATCCATTTATATATATGGATATATACTGAAGCTTTGCAGGTTAAGTACCTTGCTCAAGGGTACAACGGCAGTGTCCTTACCCGGGAATCGAACCTGCGACCTTTCGGTTACAAGCCCAGTTCCTTACCCACTGTGCTACACTCCGTCCTAATACACAACGAAATGCCGAAAAATTAGTTTGTGGAGCATCCAAGGGACACGTTCATCTATATTTGGGTCCAAAAACTTAAATCCAGGATTACTACAAAATATTAAAGATACTGACATCCTACAGGAAACCCAATGTCCAACAGAACTGTCCACTCACTGTCTAACATTTTACAGAGAATTAATCGTCCCTTCCATAAAAAAGCCCACAGTAAACTGAGGTAGAGACTCTGGTGGTATTTTAATCTGGTTCAAGTCAGAGCAGACAAATTATATTATATGATATGTGGAGACCTAAATGCTTGGACTGGCACAAAGCCTGACTATAAGAACCTCCAAGAAAATAAACACACTTTTGGAAATAACTCCCCCAATATTAAAACGTATTCACCCAGAAACAGCTATGACCACCAAATAAACAAAAAAATATCCAAAACCTGCAGCAGCTCTGTTAGGACCTGGGCCTGTACACACAATGGCATAACACGAGGGGAATTTTTGGGATGATTCACCTACAGCTCACCTCTTGGCAACAGCACACTTGATTATGCGATCACAGACCTTGATCCATTCTGTTTCTGAGCATTCACGGCAAAGCCACTAACCCCACTGTTTTACCACAGCCAAATTATCTTGTTGCTAAAACGGACAGATACTAGGGCACACGGGGGCATGGAGTGAGACAAGGATGCAACCTTAGTCCAACCCTCTTTAGCATTTACATCAATGACTTGGCCACAGTATTGGAAACAATCCACAGCTCCTGGTCTCACTCTATGCAGATGATCTGGTTCTACTGTCGTGTCGCCGAGAACAAGGAATAAGGAACAGAACCTGGATCTGCTTGAGCTGTGCTGTCAGACCTGAGCCCTGGCAGTAAATGGATAAAAGACTAGGATAATGATTTTTAAGAAAAGGGCTCAGCTCTCCAACCCCCCCTACCCCCCCTCCCCCCACTCCCCTCCTCCCCTCCTCCCCTAATCCTCCCCCTCCCCTCCTCTCCTCCTCCCAGCCCCCCCGGGTCGGGGGAGAACGTGGCAGACGTGCCCACCGTGTGGCAGCTGGTCCGGGCGAAGGCCGCACCTCTCCTGCCACTCCGCGGGGTTTCCCGGTTTATTGGACAAGGCGTGGGCGCATGGAGCGACCACCGGGGGGGCAGATGGTCATTTTGTCGTTTTCCGCCCTTCGGGGGGGGGGGGGGGGACCTTCGATCGAGGGAAATCCGGCCTCCCTCGCTCTACCCACTCTCTCGCTCTCCCCCGTTGCCTGGGAAACGGCGGAATGCTGTCGCCGCACTCTGTCGTGCGCTCGGCTGAGCGTCGCTCTTGGTTACGGCTGGCGTGGCGTGGCGTGGGTTTAACCAAAACGCAGGCCGCCCCCAGCGAGTGGCTGAACCGCGCCCATAGAGACGGTTAAAGGGGGGGCTGCCTTCGATCTGGAGCTGAATCAGAAAGTGGCGCGATCGGAATAAAACAAAGGAGCACCATTAATAAAATACACTTGCTTTGTCTCCTCAGCACTTGGTAAAAGGTTTCCTAATAAAATAAGTTTCCCCTTTTCAAAAACGCATTACCTCATTTTCACACCTTGGGGCACGACGCTCCCCTAAATATCTGAATTAACACCCCCTCTGTTTGCCGTCCGCTCTTCCTCAGGATCAAATTCCCCGTGCTGATGCGCGGCCATAACTCGTCGCTTTATTATACCTTAAATTCTCCCCATCCACAAATCATCCGCTAGAAGACAAATTCGAAGGCGTTAGGAAATACATTAGCTATTTAAAAATGAGCTCCTGAGGAGAGGAATACTCCGGACTACTCCAGAAGTTTGTGCACCGTCCGCACAAATTTCTGCCTCCAGCTGCATTGAAACATTTATCCGATTGATCTAATGCCGGGGGGGTTCTGGTCCCAGAAGCCGCTGTGCTTTTTTATTTTCACCTTAACATCAGCAGCCAAGTCAGGCCCCAAGAAGCCAGGTGAGGTGAGCCAACTGTCTCCTCAACAGCTCTAACGGGTTCAGGTCAACTGCTTTTGAATGAAGTGAGGCGTTACCAGGGGAAAAGAGCAGCTCTCCAGGACCAGGGGCTAGGAAACCCTCACCACGTTTTCTCCTCATTTTTCGGAGTGCCTTTTGCACCTCCTGTCTTCCTGCACTGCACCTCCCTACCACTGAGGGCGCAGTGGAGTGCAGAGATGCCAGTTAGCATGTGAACTTCTGCTGAAGAAGCAATAACAGTACAGCATGTGATTAGCTAAGTGGGGGCGGGGACCTTGGTCTTTAGCCTGGCTGGCTGTCTTTGGTGAGGCCTGTGGTTCGAACCATGCAGCTGACTTAACCCCATCACATAGGCAGCTGTCAATCACAAATCCAGAGATGAGAACATCACCATGCGATTTTACCTGTGAAGGCTCAAAGGTGAGGGCATCACTGTGTGATATTACCTGCAAATTCATGCGCGCACACAGACACACACACGCACACATACAAACTCACAGATTTACGAACACATTAATAGGACTATTCTCTTATCCTATTAGGAGTTTAATTTCATAAATATATTCTCAGACATGCACCACACACACACACGTACACACACACACACACGCAGATATGGTGTAATGAAAACTCACCCACTCACTGATGATAGCTAAATGGAATTCTATTTATTAACAAGCGGACTGAAACAAATAGAAATCTTGGTAAATCCATGTTATTAGTCCCCTGCCAGGCCGTGAGTGGAGTGGCCACTTCAGTGCCTGCACCGTATTGATTTTGGATTATTAGAGCTGAATTCATTTAACTGCAGCAAATGCATATCTGTCTTCACGCCTCGGAAAAGTCTGAAAACGTGGGTCTGAAAATGACTAAGGGGGGGTTGAAGAAACAAATCTGCGATTGTGTACATCGTCTTTGTGCTAACAATGTGCTTTCCTGAGAAACGAACCAAAAAATGTTTTTTTTTTTCTTTTTTCTTTCTGAAATTCGATAGATAATGACGAGGAGCGCGCGCTGTGATCCGCTGCACTGAATCGCTGATCAATGGAGGCCCATCAGGATAGCAGCATGGGGTGCGAGGGCGCGAGCACCGATAAGCACATCTCCCAGAATGCACGGCAAACCTCGACTAATTCATTCTGAAAATTTACTTCCAAAGAAAAGAAAGAAAAAAAACCTCCGCTGCCATCGTCCTGGAGATTTACCCCCTGGGGGGCCACACCTTCCAGGCCCTGGGGCCCACACCTTCCAAGCCCTGGGGGCCACACCTTCCAGGCCCTGCGGCCACACCTTCCAGGCCCTGGGGCCAACCTTCCAGGCCCTGCGGCCACACCTTCCAGGCCCTGGTGGCCACACCTTCCAGGCCCTGGGGCCACACCTTCCAGGCCCTGGGGCCACACCTTCCAGGCCCTGGTGGCCACACCTTCCAGGCCCTGGAGCCACGACTTCCAGGCCCTGGGGCCACACCTTCCAGGCCCTGGTGAAGAGAACAAGAGTTTGAGAGAACTGAGAAGAGAGAGAGAGAGAGAGGAAGGGAGAGAGAGAGAGAGAGAGAGAAAGATGAAGAGAGAGGTGGAGAGATGAAGAGAGCAGGGGGAACTGATGGAAGTGAGAGATGAAACAGTGGGGAAAGAGAGGGAGAGGGAGAGGGAGGGAGGGAGGGAAAGATGAGGGGGAGGATTTAATGTGAAACGCTGAATGTATGTAGGAGACAATGCGAGCCGTGTGGGCAGTGACCCCTCTCTTTCAGCGCTCATCCCTTAATTACACGTCTGTATTCAAATGCAGGTAATTCAGCGCCGCAATTACCCAGGAGTCTGTGCACCCCCTGCGCGTCTGTGCCTACAGACACCAGCCTGTTAGCCTTACGGGGACACGGGCATGCTGTAAATTTAGTCACACACACACACACAAACACACACACTCGCATACACACACACTTGCACACACACACACACACACACACACACACATACTCGCACACACACACCCACTCGCACACACACACACGCACGCACATGCGCATTCACACACACACATGCACATACACACACGCACATGCACACACACACACACACTATCGTACACAACACCAGCACAGGAGCTACAGGGAGAGATCCAGGGCAGCACTTGCCCACCCCCCCCCCCCCGCTCCCCCTTAACCTGGAGAAAGGCTTTCAGATTTCCTTTCTGTTGTTCTTTGTGTGTTTGTGATTGCTTCTCCTGCCTTACACAGAGAACTGAGATATTATCAGTGCAGAGGAGTGGTGGAGTGGTGGGGGGGTGGGGGGGTGGGGGTTGGTCAGTCCCCCCCCACCCCACAGACATTAATCCCCCCCCAACTCCCCCCCCCCCGTTGTGTTACTTAGTCGCTTCCTTGTGTCCCTCTTGTTTTCCCTCGTCACTGGTCCTGACCCCCCCCCCCCCAATGTCTTTGGGTGAGGTGAACCCCCCCTCACTCCCCCACGCATGACCCCGCGTGCTCTGGGTCGTCTAAAGATAGAAACTGCATGTGTGCAGGGTGAGGGGGGGTTTGGTGGGGGCTAGGGGGTGGGGTTTGGGGCAGAGAGGGAGCAGGACTCCCCATGCACATCCTGTCCACCATGGGCTCACACACGCGGAGAAAACGCAATGAACGTCAAGCGAACGCAGCTAACGACAGACAGACCAAAAAAACATAAACGCAAAAAAGAGAGTAAAAATAACGAAAAGAAAAAAGAAGGGAGAAGTTTCTCTGTGTTCTGAGGCCCGATGACACCCCCAGGGTCCCGCTGGTTAGGAAGCAAGGACACCGAGTTACATCACCAGGATCAGATGCTTACTTATTTATTTATCTTTCTAATCCTCAATTTCCCCGACCCGAGGTCAGCCGAACTCGTTGACCTCCCGCTGCAACCCCTCCTGCTGACGTCAGGAGGAGAGGGCAGGCGCTGTTTTCCACACTGCTGACGTCAGGAGGAGAGGGCAGGCGCTGTTTTCCACACTGCAGACGTCAGGAGGAGAGGGCAGGCGCTGTTTTCCACACTGCTGACGTCAGGAGGAGAGGGCAGGCGCTGTTTTCCACACTGCAGACGTCAGGAGGAGAGGGCAGGCGCTGTTTTCCACACTGCTGACGTCAGGAGGAGAGGGCAGGCGCTGTTTTCCACACTGCAGACGCACCGCCGGTCACGTGCTGCCCTTGCCACTGAGGGATGACGAGTTCAGCATATTCGTGGTTTGTGTGCCCGCAGGCGCCCGGTCTGACCAGCAGTGGCCGCTAGAGAGCGATGAACTCTCCGGAACGAGCTGGCTCACCCGCAGTCATGGCCCGGCGAGGCTGGGCCAATCAGGGACCTCCGGCTATAGCCGGCATTGGCGTGACCAAGACTCTAACACCCAGGCACAGGGCTCACCATTTCATTTCGGAACAAGCGAATTAAAAACATAAGTAAATTAAAGAAATAACCCCCGCCTTCCATTCTCTTGTTCTCCTGGTCTTGGGTCTGCGTCAATTCCTGGGGCAGCAGAGCGAGGCACAGAGCCAGGGATTCGGGGGGGGGGGGGGGGGGGAAATCAGGGGGGGTTTAGGGGAGGGGATGGACACATACAGTATGAAAACCAAATGTGAAGAAAATAACAAAAAAAATTTTTTTGGGAGTTATCCTGTTCCCTCAGGGTATGTATGCATTTGAGGAGAATCAGAGTGTAGAAATTGGCTGGGGTGGTGAGGGGTGGTGAGGCGGGGGGGATGACTGTTGGCTGCTCAGGGGGTTTGGGTTAAAAGATTTTACCCAGAAATAATCTTAAAAAGCGTGAGAGCGGGCAGGGTTGGCCGTGACCAGCGCCCCGTGACTGTGGGGGGGGGGGGGCTGGTTTGCGCTGCATGTCCCAGAGGCAGCGGAGGAGAGGCCTTGGGTCCCGTGAAGGTTGGGGTTCTGGTCCCTGCACTGCAGGTTCCTTTAGCGCTGAAGGTCGTGCTGAAGGTCGCCAACAGGCTGTCCTTTCCCTCTCAGATTTGAGGCTGATGTTTTCATTTCATGGGGAGAAAAAATAACACTCACACCTCACTTTCTTTCTGTAGGCTAAGCACAATCACACGCACATGTGTACATGTATTCCTGGCTGCCTGTACACACACACACACACACACACACAAAATATTTAACTCTTCTGTTAAGAGAATGTGATGACTTGCATGGCCATTTGAATGCTTAAATTGTTTTTTTGTTTGTTTTTGTTTTTTTGGTTCGTGTTAATATCTTGTGATAATTGATGCTAATTGGCCAATTAGATTTTGCACCACAGTAATTATTTTTGTGCGGCCCCTGTTGTTTAAGTCTATAGATAATTGAAATTTCTTTTTAAAGCATTAATAACATGCCTGCAAGCAAACTTTAGGAATTCAGGGGGCAAGCCTTCACCATCAGGCAGTCTGTATCGCAGATTAACCCGCTGAGCGTGTCTCCCCGGTGGATATCCCGCCAGAGGCGTCTGCCGCGATGTCCCAGCGGCGTCCCAGAGCCGACGCAGGAAGTCAGTTCAGCAGCTGCGTTCTCTCCCGTCCGTTGCGGCGTTACACGGAGACACAATGCACACTGCGATCATGGCTCAACCTCGCAGGTAAAAAGCTATAAATCCTCCTCCAATAAAACCAAACGCCGCTCCTGCCGGAGCAATTACTCTGTGCTCACAGTAAAGAGGAAGCGTGTTTCTGCGGCTCTCACAGGCACAGGGAGGTATGAGACGCTTTCAGTCCTGAGCTCATACGCCATTTCTTGCCGTTCCTTTTTTTTTTATTATAGCAACCTATTATTTTTTATGCGCTCTTATACCGCGTTTTCATATTTACGTGTTATGAAACGAAAACAAGCGGCGGCGATTTGTCTGAAATGCCTCTCCTGCTGCGGTTTCCATCTACATCGCTGACCTTTGACCCATGACCTCTGCCCTGCTCCATGCCCCAGCAGCACAGTAGGCATTCAGTGGGGACGTGCAGCGAATGTCCAAATGCATTTTGGGACGGAAATATCTTGTGTTCAATCAGGAAAAAGGCCCTATTCAGCACCGCTGCTGGAGCTGGGGTATAAGTTTGGGGCAGGAGTCAAACAGCTTTCCCCTCAGCGTTTGGCTTTTGACAAATGACAGCGAGCGTAATTTCCTTTCTTCTCAAACACGGCTATACGGGCAAATTCTTGCCAAATGGAATTTCTAAAAGAATTTAAAAAAATGCATAAGAAGGCAAGAATACATAATGGCTAAATCTAAACTAAACTGAACATTTTGTGTTTTTAAAATGGGTCAACCAGTGGCTGGCTCATTTGGTTAAGGCACCATTCTGGTTGCGTGGATGGGCCCTAAGGTCTCAGATCAAATCTGGACCTTTCCAGTGCCAACTGTAGCCCCTAGGCCTCACAGGAAGATTCCCACACCAGCGACAAACCAAATCCGAGCTCTATGAATCTGAATCCCCACACCAGAGACAAACCAAATCCAAGCTCTATGGATCTGAATCCCCACACCAGAGACAAAACAAATCCGAGCTCTATGAATCTGAAGCTCAGTGACTCTCAGCGACTGTGAATGCAGCTCTTGTAAATCAGTCCACTCATTCACTCATTTTAAATATTCAGACAAGTCCCCGTTGCAGACAGCTGTGAAGGTTTATTAAAAGGGACTTGCCCCTAAATTCTGAATTTGGCTTCTGGGGAAAAATGAGAGGCTGGTACAGGAGGAGAAAAATGTCTCCCGTTCAGGATAAATTTCTCTTTCTTTTTCTCTCTCTCTCTCCCTCCCTTTCTTTCTCCCCCTCTTAAAGACTCCTGCAGCAGAAACAGTGGAGACGTGAGGGGATGTTTATGCTCTGAGACTCAGTCGTACCTCTCGGTGTATTTGCCCCTCAGCTGGATGAAGAACGGACGTAATCTATCACACAAATTCAGCTCTAACTCCAGCGCCAGCCGATGAAGCCGCAGCAATGCAGTAATTGCCTCTGTGATACTGTGAGATACGAAAGAGATTTCAGCACCATTAAAAAAAGGATTTTATGTCGGGAAATAGAAAAGTTAAACCGACGCTGGGTCTCTTTCTTTTGCGGGCTGATGCACATTAATATGCATGGCTAGTTTTTTTTTTCTCCACATAAACAGGTTGGTGAGTTAAGCAGTGACCAACAATCAACCCTCCAAACTGTGTTGATGAAAAACAAAAAAACTGAAGCTTGCGGTTATTGACTCTGAAAAGGATCTTTCATAGCTTGTTAAGAGGCCACACAATCACACCGGCAAAGCGGGTTTTGGGTTTTTTTTGGGCCTGTAAGTAGCTGTAAGTGTTGACTTTTCAACATCAGGGTCACACAATCAAACTCTGAAGAGGCTCCTTGAAACTCTGGAGGGGCGACTGTTTGCTTTCCAGCCTGGAGACATTCGGCAGTCTCATTTATATGAATATGAGGTTTCAGGATGGACCCCCCCCCCCCCCCCCCCGGAAATGACAGAGATATGAATAAAACATGCAAAAGTTGATTGTGAAGAACCCAACCCCCAACCCCAATCCCCCCACCCTTGAAAAAAAACAAAAACAAACAAAACCCCATGGACAAATGGAAAACAAATCATTTAAATCATATATTACAGTTTTTCTCGATTGCTAACACACTAAAACTGGTTCTTTTAGCAAAAACTCCCAAATTATTACTTCAGTTCTCAGAGGACCAACACATCTCTCAAAACTATAAACACTTTTCACTTGTTTTAACACATGCTGCAAATTGTTAAACTTTTTCTGCAAATCTCTACAAACAAATGCTCTCATGAATCACTGGTTACACACTGTGCTCATGCAACAAACACTAGTAGTCAAAACAGTTAACTCAAGTCATCACAACCTAAACTCAGGTAACACACCTTTCTCTAGGTGCAAACACTTGGCAGCAAAATTGTTTACACACCGGTCACAATCTCTGGATCAGTAAATAGGGCCACAGTCTGTGTGCTTTTGAACAATGGATCCTCAAAATGGACAAGCTGTCCAAAGATCAGGAAGACAAAGGAGACGAAGAGGCAGGAGACAATTTGTCCCAGACAAAATACCTGCCACCTTGACCATGTGCTGGTGCATGGTATGATGATGAGGGAAGCTGGACAGAGAGTTCAGCCAAACTTGAATCGTTTCAAGGTGGCATCCATTGTCCATACTTTCAGACAAGAAAACAGATACTATAATTTACTGTAATGTTACATATTGTATCTGCTGTACTACTGTGAGAGGATATGCTGTCTATGTAATGTTGAAGTGTATTTACAGACTATATGTTCTTTAGATTTTATTGCTGTTTTTGTTTATAGTGCTGCATATACTGAGTTCCTTTTATGAATGCTACTCTCCTTTGAAAATACTACATTTTTTTGTTCCTTCAACTGTGTTGTGGTTACTGTACAGTACTTTTCACTCAGCATCACTTTTCAGTACTACAGATAAAATATTTGGAAATTTGCACACTCCCTCATTTGTTAGTAGTGTAACATTGCAAAGATCAAAATCTGAAAACCATAAAATAAGTAGAATAACCAGGAGAAAATAACTTCTGACGCACTGCTATAAAAGGTTTTTGCAGTAGTGCTTTGAATTTATCTCACTGGTGTGTTATGGGTAATCTACTTTGTCTGTGTTTTCGATGGCTTGTGTGTGCCATTTGAAGGCAAAGTTTAATTTTGATGGAAGAGTATATGTTTTTGAGAAGATGATTTGAGTTTGGCATGGATGTTTGAGGTTTGTGCTGATTGATGTGTAGTTTTGGGATTGTGTTAATAGTTCTTCGAAAAAGGGGAATTGTTTCATTAAATGTGTCTTAGCAATCAAAAAAAACTGTAACACACACACACCAGGGCCGTACCAATCAACATGTTCATCCGTCAGTCAAATCACCAAACGATTTGATTGGTGAACTCATTGTAGACAGAACTTTCTCAGCTCTTTTTAAACATTCTAAATACGTAACACAGCTTCTCTTATCGGGGAAGAAGGCAGCGGTGTAAAATCGTCAGTCGGTAATCCGGGCTGTAAAATCCGCTGGTGTTTACGCGGGCCTTTTGTTTATACGGCAGGCGCGGGGGGGGGGGGGCGTGACCCAAAGTGCGCTGTCTGCATTGTAAACGCAGCTCTTCGCTATGAGGGCTCGTGTGAGTGCTTTATGGTATCGCCCGCGAGCGAAGCATCCTCTCGAAAGTTACTCTTAATAGCCGGCCGAACGAGGATGGCGGTGGGCTACCTGCCAGCGGGCTCGCATGACTCAGCTGGCCTGGCGGTGGGCACCGTTAAGCAAACAGCTCAGAGTTTTCCAGTCAACAGCACGGAAACGCATCAGAAAAAAGGAAAAGAAGCTCTCATGGCAACTCAGCCGCAGTCTGGACTGCGTCAAATGGACCTTTAATGTGGTCAAGGACAGGCGGGTTAGAAGCAGTCCGACAGCTAACCCTGGGCTAGCTGTGTAACGTACAGCTAACGGGGTCGAAAGTTTCCCCAGTGCTCACGGGTGTCACTGTAGTTCAACACACATTGAAGGTTCACTGTCTATGCTGTTAGCGTTTCTGACACACTAGATGTAAAATCCGAGTTTATTTAACTGCAATAATTTCACTATTCAGAGGTGAAAGCCACAGAATTCGGTGAGCAAATGTAAACGTATGTTAAATATATACATGCAAATCCACATTTCAATACGTGTGTCTGAAGTACTGCCTGTCCGTGAATCGGGGGGGGGGGGGCGGTTGTTGGAATCCAGAGGAGACCAACCAACTTCCCACTGCAGCAAAATGAAACGACTTGTATAAAATAGCAAGAAGAAAATTGAAAAAATGCAACCCAGAGAATATTTAAAATTAGACCGATGGATTAAGGGTCACAAAACCCAGCCTTGGACGAGAAATCTTCCACTCTACGGTCTCTGCAGTTTCATATAGACAAACTTTAAAACTGACTTCCGAAATGACACAGCACAGCATGTTGAATATTCAATTTTCGGAACATTACC
>CM077284.1:2529757-2532257 GCA_039654925.1 Anguilla pacifica
GGGAGGGAGGGAGAGAGGGAGGGAGAGAGTGGGAGGGGGAAGGAGAGAGAGAGAAAGGGAGGAGAGGAGAGAGAAAGGAAGAGAGAGAGAGAGGGAGAGGAAGGGAGAGAGATAGGGAGGGAGGGAGAAAGAGCGAGGGAGAGGGAGGGAGGAAGGGAGAGAGAGAAGAGGGAGAAAGAGGGAGGAGAGAGAAGAAGAGAAATAAGGGGAAGAGAGGTAGAGAGGGGAGTGAGAGAGAGGAAGGAGTGAGAGGGAGAGAGAGGAGAAAACAATAAAGTAAAGGAAGGAGGGCGGCAGGCAGAGAAGGCAAGAGGTGGAGGAAATGAAGAGAGAGAGAAAGTGATGGAGAGATAGAGGTATAGATAAAGAGAGATGAGGGAGAAAAGTGCAGCGCTGTTCTCTGTTTAACGTGATGGAGGGAGTGAGCTCTGGCTGCGGCCACAGGAACCACCAGCAGCTGCAGTCTGGGGGGGGGGGGGCACAGCGGGATGGGGGGGCACAGCGGGGGGCACCTGAAAGGGGGTGGGCTGCCAGGGCAACAGAGCTGCTTCACCGTGGTGAATGAGCATGTGTGTGTGTGTGTGTGAGTGTGTGAGTGACTGAGTGAGTGAGTGAGTGAGTGACTGAGTGAGTGTGTGTGTGTGTGTGTGTGTGTGTGTGTGTGTGTGTGTGTGTGTGTGTGTGTGTGAGTGTGTGAGTGACTGACTGAGTGAGTGACTGAGTGAGCATGTGTGTGTTGTGTGAGTGTGTGAGTGAGTGAGTGAGTGAGTGACTGAGTGAGTGTGTGTGTGTGTGTGTGTGTGTGTGAGTGTGTGAGTGACTGAGTGAGTGAGTGACTGAGTGAGTGTGTGTGTGTGTGTGTGTGTGTGTGTGAGTGTGTGAGTGACTGAGTGAGTGAGTGAGTGAGTGAGTGTGTGTGTGTGTGTGTGAGTGAGTAGGTGAGTGAGTGAGTGAGTGAGTGAGTGAGTGCCCACAACTGCATCCCATTCTACTGCAACGCTTCGCACTGTAAAATCACCGCTATTCTACTGCAACGCTTCACCCTGTAAAATCACCGCTATTCTACTGCAACGCTTCGCACTGTAAAATCACCGCTATTCTACTGCAACGCTTCGCACTGTAAAATCACCGCTATTCCACTGCAACGCTTCGCACTGTAAAATCACCGCTATTCTACTGCAACGCTTTTGAAGGATTTCCCTTCAGCAATGTAATCCTTGGCCCTTCCAAAAAAAAGAGAAAAGTTCTACCAAAAAAAGAGGAATAGTAGGAAGTCGTCAGGCCTCATCTTTTCCTCATCCCCCCTATTTTCTTCGTGAGCTGAGACTCGATTTCCTGTTGAGTGACAGGGCAGGAGGGTCGCCCCCCCCCCCCCCCCCGGATGACAAACGCTCGTCTGAAACGGCTAGCTCCATCAGGAAGAGTGAGCGGCGCACGGAGGGAGAGTGATAAATTAAAGACTTGAGAAAGAGGCAGAGGGAGAGGGGGAAAGAACTGCGGGAGAGCGAGAATAGAGAGGGGAAAGAGAAAGAGTCGAGGAGTGGAGGAGAGCGGGTCTTTCTGAGAGCCGCCGTGGCTGTTAACGGAGCAGACAGAGAGGCTCTTGGGAAGGCCTTCTGTAGAGACGCCAGCTCCTGAGATCCCACGTGCAACTGCACACACTTTAAAAAAGGCAACTCAAACCTCTCCTTCTTTTTAAAAACATTTTCTATTTGCCAAGAAGTAAGTTCTTCGGGTGCTCATCTGGACCAAATCCAAACGGGCTTTATCGGCAGACGCCAAAAAGCTGCTTCCTTAACTCTGCGACAGCGCCCTGGACCCAGCCGCTGAGCCCCGCCTCTCTGCGCCAGCGCCCTCAGACCCAGCCGCTAAGCCCCCGCCTCTCTGCGCCAGCGCCCTGGGACCCAGCCGCTGAGCCCGCCTCTCTGCGCCAGCGCCCTCTGACCCAGCTGCTGAGCCCCGCCTCTCTGCGCCAGCGCCCTCAGACCCAGCCGCTGAGCCCCGCCTCTCTGCGACAGCGCCCTCAGACCCAGCCGCTGAGCCCCGCCTCTCTGCGTTCGGCTGCTAGTTAGCGACGAGCACGAGGATCTTCACCATCTAAAGACGATTTAAAAGTCATTCAAATGTATGTTGAGTCACCGTTCTCACCGAGCTCGTTTTTCCTGACTTTTTCTTAGGGATCGCATGGTGGTGTTTGGGGTGTGATGGGGGGCAGATGGAAGTGGAGGTAGGGTTTGGGGGTCGGCGTTGGGTGGTGTGGACGAGCGGGGGGTGGATGGAGGTGGAGGTGGGGTTAGGGGTGGGTGATGTGGATGATGGCGGGGGGAGTGGAGGTGGAGGTGGGGTTAGGGGTGGTGGTGTGGACGGGCGGGCGGTGGATGGAGGTGGGGGGTGGAGTTGGGGGTGGGCGTGTGGACGGGCGGGGGTGGATGGAGGTGGTGGGAGGAGTTGGGCATGTGCGATGAATGGTGTGGATGGGCAGGGGGTGGATGGAGGTGGG
>CM077284.1:2537257-2547257 GCA_039654925.1 Anguilla pacifica
AATAATAATAATAATAATAATGCATTATTATTATAAGATAGAGGGGGATAAATCTAGAATCTGAAGAAACTCAGTATCCCTGCCAATGCGGAGGCCCAGCTTGTGTAAATGCGCATTAAAATTCCGTCTGTGAGGAGAAGCGCTGACAGGCCATGTCCCAGCAGCCACCTCACTTCCTCCCTCTGAGGTGCTTTCTCACTGTTAGCAAACGCGTACGCCCTGGCACTAGGGCTTCTCAAACACTGGGAGCCCCCGACATTATGGGGTCTCAAATGCTGGGGCCCCTGACATTATGGGGTCTCAAACGCTGGGAGCCCCCGACATTATGGGGTCTCAAACACTGGGAGCCCCCGACATTATGGGGTCTCAAACACTGGGAGCCCCCGACATTATGGGGTCTCAAATGCTGGGGCCCCTGACATTATGGGGTCTCAAACACTGGGAGCCCCCGACATTATGGGGTCTCAAATGCTGGGGCCCCTGACATTATGGGGTCTCAAACACTGGGAGCCCCTGACATTATGGGGTCTCAAACACTGGGAGCCTCCGACATTATGGGGTCTCAAATGCTGGGGCCCCTGACATTATGGGGTCTCAAATGCTGGGGCCCCTGACATTATGGGGTCTCAAACACTGGGAGCCCCCGACATTATGGGGTCTCAAACGCTGGGGCCCCTGACATTATGGGGTCTCAAACGCTGGGAGCCCCCGACATTATGGAGTCTCAAACGCTGGGGCCCCTGACATTATGGGGTCTCAAACGCTGGGAGCCCCTGACATTATGGGGTCTCAAACGCTGGGAGCCCCTGACATTATGGGGTCTCAAATGCTGGGGCCCCTGACATTATGGGGTCTCAAATGCTGGGGCCCCTGACATTATGGGGTCTCAAACACTGGGAGCCCCCGACATTATGGGGTCTCAAACGCTGGGGCCCCTGACATTATGGGGTCTCAAACACTGGGAGCCCCCGACATTATGGGGTCTCAAACGCTGGGGCCCCTGACATTATGGGGTCTCAAACACTGGGAGCCCCCGACATTATGGGGTCTCAAACGCTGGGGCCCCTGACATTATGGGGTCTCAAACGCTGGGAGCCCCTGACATTATGGGGTCTCAAACGCTGGGAGCCCCCGACATTGCGGGATGTCAGACAGCGAGACGCGCGCGCGCTCGCACAGACAGCGCCGAGCGGCGCCGCTTCAGCCGCATCCCGCGTTCGTGTCTCGGCTGTTTCGGCGCTCAGAGCCCCTGACGCGCGTTTAGCATAAATTCGGCGTCTGAGCGATCGCTGTGCTCCTGCTGATGAATAGGGATCGCTCGTGTGTGGCCATTCATGTCTATAAATAATAATAACAAAAAACACACACAAATAAACCCTAATGAATGCGTACGGAGAGCCATTACAATTTTCTGTGATTAACGGCAGTTTATTTGCACTTAAAATGAGACGATGGTACAAAACTGCCTTTTGTCGGGCAGAGAGAAGTGTTCCTGAATGTAATGTCCTGTGATTGGCTACAGCTGACGGGGTCCATCTGTGCATATAAACGATCGGGAAAGAGCAGCTGACATTTTGTTTCTACATACCGAAGCTTGAGAGACGTGTATGGGCCTCCAGGTTGGACGATGCCTGCGCGTTAGCATTTACACGATGTCGTTTGAACACAAACCGAGAGCTCTCTGTGTTCATCAGTGACCCGCTGGCTTGCTCATTTGCTGCTATCGATCACTCCGCACACAAGCTCACCCGGAATGGAGGTGGCATGGTGAACGCTAGATTTGCTTGGTTTAAACCCTGTGATAATGGTCTTACAGCCCCCTTGCTGGAGAGTATATGTTACGGAACCTGGTAGGGAGATTGTTATGAAGATGACCCTGATGGAGAGATTGTAATGGAGATTAAAAAAATTTGTTAATATTGTTTCAGTCAAAAAAAAAAAAAAAAAAAAAATTAAATAAGCTGCATAACTTCATGAAACTCATTGCTGTGATGATAAAAGATTTCATATCTCTGGAAAGTGGTTCTGGCGACACGTATAAAGAAATATGCTGAGCTGGACATGAAAAATATTTAAATGATTAAAAGAATTTGGTAAAACATCTGCAGTGAATGGAGAGAAGGAGGGAAGAATGTTTAAAATGAAAGTAGTGAGCAACATAAACTCAAAATAACTGAAGTTTTGAGTTAGTGCAAATTGCTTCACTCACAGCTCAGAGAGACAGAAAAACAGAAGGCAATGCTGGATCTGCTATTTTACCTTTGATACATGAGCATTTGTTATGGATTCACTTTCGCTACCAAACATTTGTCATGCAGCTGTTAAATAAATGTTAAATAAAATGTTTTCTACCCTGACAAATAGAGGTGAGTTCAGATACAAACAGAATTAATTAGTTTTACTTTAGGACAAATGTTGATTGAACGCAGGCTTTGACTCTCCAGCTTGTAATGAATTAAATGTTCAAGTTTGCAAAGAAAGTTAATATCAAATGAACAACCCTGAGACAAGAAAACCAATATATCAGCTTGCTAAAACAACTAATTTGGGGCCGTGTTAAAATTGAAATCACCTTTATTTATTTATTTATTTATTTATTTATTTATTTATTTATTTATTTAACAGGTTTGTTCAGAATTTCTATGCTATTCTGGTTATTTCCGTCAAAGGAAATTAAAATGTCTGCAAAGACAATCAAAAAAGAGCAAATCAAATTCAAATAACTAAATAAAAAGACATGCATTTAAGCAGTTCGAGACCCAGTCCTGTTCCAAAATAAGGCACTGTAACAGAACCTAAACCAGACCATAATGCCTATCCACACACTAGAACAGTGACCTTAACAGATACCAGACCACAGAGTGCAGCCATACACTAGAACAGTCCTTTATCAGATACTGCACCATAGAACCCATACATGAACTAGAACAGTCCTTAACAGATACCAGACCATGGAGCACAGCCATACACTAGAACAGCTTAACATGTACTTCCTCACCGGGACATTCTCTACTGTGCCCACAGAATGTCAGAAAGGCAACAAAAAAAGCATGAAAAAACTGTCACTCTCCAAAACTGACAGTCCCTTGTTTCACCTACTTTTAATTCCCACACATTTCACTTTTTTTCCCTGCTCTCGTTTTAAAAGCTGGGAGTAAAAAAAAAGAAACAAAACCTGTTAAATGGCAAAATGTCAGTGTTGTTTAAAAAAAAAAAAAAAAAAACCCAAAATGTGTGAATAAATTGCTGCGGATTAGTTCTGATGCCTGAAAAAAAAGCCAGCTGTGGCACTTCAGATGGGGGATGGTGCCGATGATGTCGTCCGTCTGTCAGTGAGAGAGAGAGAGAGAGAGTGAGAGAGAGAGAGAGCCGCCCACTCGCCCTGGACTGGAGCTCATGCACGCTGGAGCCCCTCCCCCACCGGAGGCGAGGATCGCGGCCAGCGCCTCGGAGCGCGTAATTAATAACGGGAATGAGGGCAGAGGGAGGCGCGCGGGAGGACAGGAGGACAGGAGGACAGGAGGACGCTCCGCAGGTGAGGCGGGCCGTAGGAGGACAGGAGGACGCCCTGCAGGTGAGGCGGGCCGTAGGAGGACAGGAGGACGCCCTGCAGGTGAGGCGGGCCGTAGGAGGACAGGAGGACGCCCTGCAGGTGAGGCGGGCCGTAGGAGGACAGGAGGACGCCCTGCAGGTGAGGCGGGCCGTAGGAGGACAGGAGGACAGGAGGACAGGAGGAAGCTCTGCAGGTGAGGCGGGCCGTAGGAGGACAGGAGGACAGGAGGACAGGAGGACGCCCTGCAGGTGAGGCGGGCCGTAGGAGGACAGGAGGACAGGAGGACAGGAGGACGCCCTGCAGGTGAGGCGGGCCGTAGGAGGACAGGAGGACGCCCTGCAGGTGAGGCGGGCCGTAGGAGGACAGGAGGACAGGAGGGCGCTCCGCAGGTGAGGCGGTGTAGGAGGGCAGGAGGACGCCCTGCAGGTGAGGCGGGCCGTAGGTGGGCAGGAGGACGCCCTGCAGGTGAGGCGGGCCGTAGGAGGACAGGAGGACGCCCTGCAGGTGAGGCGGGCCGTAGGAGGACAGGAGGACAGGAGGACAGGAGGAAGCTCTGCAGGTGAGGCGGGCCGTAGGAGGACAGGAGGACAGGAGGACAGGAGGACGCCCTGCAGGTGAGGCGGTGTAGGAGGACAGGAGGACGCCCTGCAGGTGAGGCGGGCCGTAGGAGGGCAGGAGGACGCCCTGCAGGTGAGGCGGGCCGTAGGTGGACAGGAGGACAGGAGGACGCCCTGCAGGTGAGGTGGGCTGTAGGAGGACAGGAGGACAGGAGGACAGGAGGACAGGAGGGCGCCCTGCAGGTGAGGCGGGCCGTAGGAGGACAGGAGGACAGGAGGGCAGGAGGACGCCCTGCAGGTGAGGCGGGCCGTAGGAGGACAGGAGGACAGGAGGACAGGAGGACAGGAGGGCGCCCTGCAGGTGAGGCGGTGTAGGAGGGCAGGAGGACAGGAGGACAGGAGGACAGGAGGACGCCCTGCAGGTGAGGCGGTGTAGGAGGACAGGAGGACGCCCTGCAGGTGAGGCGGTGTAGGAGGACAGGAGGACGCCCTGCAGGTGAGGCGGTGTAGGAGGACAGGAGGACGCCCTGCAGGTGAGGCGGGCCGTAGGTGGGCAGGAGGACAGGAGGACGCCCTGCAGGTGAGGCGGGCCGTAGGTGGGCAGGAGGACAGGAGGACGCCCTGCAGGTGAGGCGGCGTAGGAGGGCAGGAGGACGCCCTGCAGGTGAGGCGGGCCGTAGGAGGACAGGAGGACAGGAGGACAGGAGGGCAGGAGGACGCCCTGCAGGTGAGGCGGGCCGTAGGCGGCACGCAGGTGTTTGTTTTGCAGGTCTTGAGGAGCTTGTCTGTCGGACGGCCCTGATTGGCTTGTAACTTTGCGCATCTCATGATCTTATTGGTGTTTTTTTTTGGGGGGGGGGGGGTTTAGCCATGTGAAAATGTACATTCTGTGTGCTGCTTTAGCTACGAATGTGCTTAAGTGTAGAACTGTAAAGCAAATATCGGGGCTCACATTCAATGCAGTACAGGACACCCCTCAAATAGCCATCCTCCTCTATACAGCTCCATGGACATGGGGTGGGGGGCAGGCAGGGTGTTCACATGGAGGCGGGGGTATAAAATCCTGACATATGCCCCCCAGCCAGATCAGGGGCTGTCCCTCTTGTTATTTCGTAAGGTCACCTCAATTATGCAACCCCACCTCCCCTCGCCCCCCCCCCCCCCCCCATCCACCTTTATAACGGTAATTATTCAATTTGAAGAGTTAACAAACACTGGGGGGCGGTGCATGCGGCAGCCGAGAGGGAGACTTTGTCAGTTGCAATTCAAATTAGATTAGACTCCCAGGCTCACCGGCTGAAAATAAGAGTCAGGTAATGATCTACAGCGAGGGAGAGAGAGAGAGAGAGAGAGAAAGAGGGAGAGGGAGACAGAGAGATAGAGAGAGAGGGAGAGGGAGACAGAGAGATAGAAAGAGACGGAGAGGGAGAGAGAGGAGAGAGAGAGAAGGGGGAGAGAGAGGGAGACAGAGAGAGAGGGAAGGTGGAGAGAGAGGGAGGGAGAGAGAGAGACAGAGAGCTGATCAGGGACTTATTTAGTGACTTGCTCAGGGGTTCAAAGACGAGGGAAGAAGAGAAGATCTCCACCTTCGGAGCGACTGCGGGAGCTGCGCGCTCCTGTCTGCTTGATGTGGGAGAAACTGTCAGGAGCTCATTAGTTCCCTCCCTCCCCTTTTAGCACCCCCCCCCCCATCTCAGCCCCCCCTGCTCCCACATCTCACCAACCACCCCCCCACCCATCTCATCTCATCTCCCTGGTATACCGCGCCTTGCTCTCTCAGAAGAAAAGAAAGAAAAAAGAAAGAAAGAAACACACAAAAAAAACTGATAAATGAGTTTATATTTAGTTTTCAGATTATATTTAGAAGACAATAACAAGCTGGAGTGATTCCCAAACCGTACCCTGTGAGTCCCTGCTGGGATTTGGAGAGTATTCAGATCGCATGAGTAATATATATATATATATATATATATACAAGGATTGGCAGATTTCCTTTTCAATATTTTATTTTCTCAATCTCTTTTGTTGTTGTTTTTGTTGTTGTTGGCATTGTTTGTTTTCAGAAAGACTCCCCGAGCTTCACGAACACTTCTGAAATACCGCTGCTTATAACGACAGGAGGTTGGGGGTAGCCAATCAGAGCACGGGTGGGCGTGGCCAGTTAAGCGGCACAGTCACGTTCACGCGGCCTGCTCCTGGACGACTAACAAGACGCGTACGTGCCGCCGCAGACAGGCGGGATATCTGCGGATCTGCGCGGGGGCGTTCACACCTCAGATTAACTGGCATGTTATTCATGGAAAAGCGGCCATATCTGTCCAATCTGCAGTGAAATCAATTTACGTTGTCATATTATTATTAAATATTTGCAAAGCAGACACGGTTATACTGAAAAACTGACACACTGTACTTTTCTGGGGTTTTTTTTGGTGTCTTTTTTTTGCTTTATACCACTTAAAAATGCAGTTCCTCTCAGGGACCCATAAAATACACACACTAGCACAGCTAGATAATACCTTCTTGGAAAAACCTCTAGAATGTAAGCATTGGCTAATTTCCTAGGAAGTACACAGTTACACTCAGGCTATAACCAACCTCAACCTTTGATACTGTGACTCTGAGGTAGTCACTTGAATTGACTGGCAATAGAGTAGGCGTTTCTAAGTACTCCATTTTTAGTTCCTTACTATTGACCTTTTTTACCAGGGGTACGTACCCGATAATGTGCCATTACCACACATTTTCCTGGTAATTATCTGGTACTTATTATCTAAGGGACTGTAAATGGAAGCCTATTATATTTCTTTCGCTCACTCACTCACTCTCCCACTCACTCACTCACTCACTCACTCACTCACTCACTCACTCACTCACTCTCCCACTCACTCACTCACTCACTCACTCACTCACTCACTCACTCACTCACTCACTCTCCCACTCACTCACTCACTCTCCCACTCACTCACTCACTCACTCACTCTCCCAATCACTCACTCACTCACTCACTCTCCCACTCACTCACTCACTCACTCTCCCACTCACTCACTCTCCCACTCACTCACTCACTCACTCACTCTCCCACTCACTCACTCACTCACTCACTCACTCACTCACTCACTCACTCACTCTCCCACTCACTCACTCACTCAATCTCCCACTCACTCACTCACTCACTCACTCACTCTCCCACTCACTCACTCACTCACTCACTCTCCCACTCACTCACTCACTCACTCACTCTCCCACTCACTCACTCACTCACTCACTCTCCCACTCACTCTCCCACTCACTCACTCACTCACTCACTCTCCCACTCACTCTCCCACTCACTCACTCACTCACTCACTCACTCTCCCACTCACTCACTCACTCACTCACTCACTCTCCCACTCACTCACTCACTCACTCACTCTCCCACTCACTCACTCACTCACTCACTCACTCTCCCACTCACTCTCCCACTCACTCACTCACTCACTCACTCACTCTCCCACTCACTCACTCACTCACTCACTCTCCCACTCACTCACTCACTCACTCTCCCACTCACTCACTCACTCACTCACTCTCCCACTCACTCACTCACTCATGCTGTAATAAGATAAGATAAGATAGACTTTATTAATTTGGGTGTTACAGCAGCAGATAAAAACACCATATCACACATAGACATAAAAGACAAAAAGTGCTTGTAGTAATGGCACTGGTGAACGCTCCCTCTGTGTCATGGAGACTCTTAAGAGTGTCAGCCAACAGTTGACTTACCTGCAGCTCTTTAACCTGGTCATATCCCTGTCCCATAGACCTGATTGGTTAACCAGGACATCTTTTTCCTGTCCCAAAGGCCTGATTGGTTAACCAGGACATTTTTTTTCCTGTCCTAAAACCCGATTGGTTAACCAGGACATCTTTTTCCTGTCCCAAAGACCTGATTGGTTAACCAGGACATTTTTTTTCCTGTCCTAAAACCCGATTGGTTAACCAGGACATTGTCTTTGCCCCCAGGCTCTGTAGACCAACATTAAAGCATCTCCCTGGGATGACTGGAGATTTCTTCTCACAATTACACAAGTTTACAAGAGCTGAGAAAACGTACCGAGCGAAGAGCTCCTCGGTGTGTTTAAACTTTTAACAAGGTCTTCTGAACGAGGACAGGAAGTGGAAATCTCCACAGGCAGACAGTGCTGGTCGTTATGATGAGTAATGAGCGATCTGCCTGTTATGTGTAGTGCTATTAAAACCGGAGGGCTGTAAAGGTATGGGGGGGGGGGGCGGGCGAGCAGGTGGCCTACCTGCCACCCCCACCTCTGCATTATTTATCTTCCAAATTTTGCGACGAGGCAAAGAGGCACACTCGTTTAAAATGAGTGTGCGTGCAAGAAGCAAAACAGAAATTAATTTCCTCCTCCCCTAAAAATTACTTCTTCAGATTGGAAGAGAACCAAACCCATTCCCTCCCCCCCCCCCCCCCACCCCCCGGGTGTGTCATTATCATAAACATTTAAGCAACACCATCATAACCATTTAAGCTGCAGCGAGCTCTCTCATCCAGAGCAGCTTAAGCATAGTCTTACAACATAAAATCACTTGCCATGGTAGACGCAGGAGGGAGATGGAGAGTGCGGATCTATTAGGAAACAAACGGTTTAGGGGACATAGTTTGAGTTTGAGTTTTAAACGGTTTAGGGGACATAGTTTGAGGTATGGCTAGTGGCATTATCATAAACATTTATATGTCACTGCATAAACGTGGTTATAATCTCAGGGGAAAAAACATGTATAGCGCACTTCTTCAGGTCTCCAATGAACGACCAGTCATTAGAACTATTCAGAAACAACACGGCGGGTTTGAGAAAGGAGGTCAGATTGTAAGCGAGGCCAGCACCTGTGTGTGAGGTTAGCAGGTGCGCCGGCGAGTGAGGTCAGCAGGTGCGACCGCGAGTGAGGTCAGTAGGTGCCGTCTGGCCAGCTCTCGGGCCACGCAGGTGTTTGTCAGGCGGAGAAGGTGACGGGTTTTAAATTGGACGCGTCCGTTTGTAGGGCAGGGGGATGATGAATGCACCTGTTCCAGTGAGGCGTCTCATTGCTCACCTGTAAAGGTTACGTCCAGGGCCCGCTCCCCATGAGCTCCATCAGCGTTTCACTGGGGGGGGGGGGGGAGGTGGAGCTTGTGATGCTAATTTAAATATGTACCCAGCAGAGCTCTGGGCTGGTTTCTTGCTACAGCTTTAGCAGCCTACTGGGTGTAAAACTGTGAGAGGAACCCACGTGTACTTTGGACAGGGTGATTTTGTATTTGCAGACGGTGAAAGAACCAAGTCTTGCAGCTGCTTGCATTGTTTTGTGATAACTGACAAAGACAAAGGGATCTTCAGTACAGGTACAGGTTTTCAATATTTATTTTTTTGGTGTGAAGTTCTGAAAAAAAGACGATAATTTAAATAATGACCTGGACAGAGAGAATAAATGATTAAAGCAGGGGCGGGAAATGCCTTACCTGGAGGACAGGTGTGTTTACTTCCACCAGTTATCCTGGCCCAGTTGGCTAATTGGCTCCAGTGCTGGTTCACTGGTACAGTAGAGTAGACCATTTGAAGGCGTTTGGCAGAGGGACACAGGGAAGTCATCATCTGTGACTCACAGACTTATCAATGAAAGTTTGAGCTCAGATTTCAGAGCGAAGGATGAATGCGGGAAGCGGGGTTTGCCTTAGATCGATTCCGTCTCCTCATCCGCATGGTTTCGCTCGTCAAGGTCGTCCGCGTAATCGGGAGACCTTGGACTCCGGGTCTCCGCGGGCAACACCTTTGAGGTTTCGGGATTAATGCGGGATTAGGCTGAAGCTCCGGGCTCCAACGCTGTAGTCGATAACACAGGGGGGAGAGATGCG
>CM077284.1:2549757-2554757 GCA_039654925.1 Anguilla pacifica
TTTTTAAAACCTGAACTAGAACAAAAGGCCCAAGAGGTGGGTCTGAATAGGCATGTTTTCCGTTTGGGTCTTTTTGTGCTGTTGTGTTGTCTACTCCCACACAAATCTCCCACACAAAGCAAAGGGTCATCACTGGTTGTTCATCCCTAATCCAACACCCACCCCCACCTCACCTCACCTCACCCCACCCCCTACTTCACCCACCTGCCCATCAAATATGACTGACAGCCAACGCCAAAGCAGCGGCTAATTGGCAGATCAGTGGGATTAGCTACTCAAACTCAGGCAGCTCTGTGGGTCTCCGAGCCTAACCTCCTGGTACCAGCGCATTTTCACAGAGCACCTCTACCCACCTCAGTCTCCTCTCCTCTAATGTTTAATTTATGTATTTTATATATTTATTCACCCCAACCCCCCCCCCCCCCCCGCCCCCTCCTGTTCTCACCCTGGTTGTGGGTATTTCCATTAACAGCATACAGAGGGGTAAACATTGACATGACGGAGAGGTGTAATGAGATAGGATTCAATCCCCCGCTGAGACCCTGCTCTCCTACCTTAACCCGGTTTTATTCGGTATACTGTCTATTCCCACAGCAGTATGTCCAGCTGTTAATTCACCTCTTAACAGATGACATTCGTGTGATGTCACAGTGTTATCTGTTAAGAGCTGAAATAACAGCGACCATTTTGCGGCGCTGTACGCTGTATGGAACAGGCAGTGCATTGGAAATGCTTCTGTGCCGAAGATGCTGGTGAAATATGCATTTCCTCAGCTGGAGCTTTCCCCAGTCCCCGCCATGCCTGTTTAAAACTGCCTGCCTGCTGAGGACTGTGCTCGAGAGAGACACACACATGAACATCTAAATGCCAGAAACCAATCACTGAAAACAAATCTTTTTAAAAAATGTATTCCAGCTGCAACTCAACTCAGCTAAACAATAACACAAATTCACAAATCGTGAATTTGGTTAAAAAAAAATTTTTTTTTTTTAAATCATAAAAAATGGAAAGTGCTAGCCTGCTCATAAAAAAACGTACAGTAACTTGTTGTTGCGTGTGTACTGAGCGCGTGCGGACGGAAGAAAGTCCCTCCGCACCACAGCGCTGGCTGTGCTTGCCAGGCAGCTCCTGTGAATGGACACAGCCACGGGACATTAAAGGTAAAGGGACAATTATCCAATGAGGCGTCTTCTGCCAGATATGACAAACAGAGAGCCATGATGGACCGAGCGGTAATTTAGCGAAATTACAAACGAGGAACGCGCGCCGAGAGGGCCTTAATGCACAAGCCCTGATGTCATCGCCAATTAGGGCTCTAATTTCCCGAAATGGCTGCTTTTCCTCCCACAGAATACACTCAATACACTCCAGGGGTTCACAGCTTTTCGAATCAACCCAAAATGGCGCCAAGCCCCCCCCCCCACTGCACCCCCGGCAGTCATTTATGCTTCCTGACGCATGGCAAACTGCTCATACTTTCTTGGTAGCTGCTCAGGCCACCCCCCCAACCCCCCAACCCCCACTCCCCTCCCAAACTCATTGTTTGGCTCTTCAGCAGTTTTAAAAATGATTCTGTACTCATTTCAAACTTGGTTAAAACAGTCGGTGACCCCTGAACTGAGCATTGTGGGAGCTCAAAACACACAAAAAAACACAAAAAACTCCCCAAAAAAGGCCAAAATGAGCCTCCGAAATGAGAGCCCATCTATCACTGGTTAATTACACATCCTCCAAAGGAACAGGCTAATGGCATCTCCCTGCTGAGGTGCATTGTGCTCCTAATAGATATTTTGATGTGTTTGGGGGAGGGGGGGGGGACACGCTGTGGTGTGTACCAGGAAACAGGACACCTAACTGCAGGTAATTGGGGTGTGTTTAGACTCCATCAGAAATGGGGCTTTTATTCTCAAGTTTAATGACACAGTTTTTTTGTGCAGTGCCAATAATTGCCAATGAGAAAGGAAAAAATCTGAGAACACATGATGATGATGATGATGATGATGACAATCTTAATCAGGCAAGTCTGGACAGGATGCTCTTTAACACCTGACATACTTCACACCGTTTTCAGGATTAAGTAGTCAGGACAAGACGGGTAATTTTGTAAGTTTCATTTAGTTGTTGAAGGGAGTTAAAACCCAGAAAGTGTGACATTACCTTTAGACCTTCACTCCAGACCAGAGCTTTGCCAGCAAGCAGGCAAGCATCCTTCGGACTGCTATTGTTGCTCTAGGTCGGCCATTTTGCAAATGTAAGGGGTTAAATTCTCAGTAATGTAATCGGGAGGCTGGCACTTTACCTGTCTGTCTGTGCGTTACATTACATTACATTACATTGCATTTATTTGGTAGACACTTTTATCCAAAGCGACGTACAATAAGTGTGTAGTGAAGGTCATTGGAACAGCTACAAAACACAGTTCCAGTAAGGTACAATACTCATTATGCAACTCACCATGTTATTCATAGCCATGAACACGTTAAGTCCAGTGCACACAGTAAGCATAGGCTAGGTCAGAGAGTAATGTTAAATAAAACTAGGAGGTGAGACTAGGTGCTTCCCGTGGAGCTGTTTAGTCTTCACCCAAACAATTCGGGGTTAAGTACCATTCTCACGGGCACAGCCGTGACACCCCCGCGCTCATTAGAGCCCAGAACCCCCCCTGCTTACAGGTGAGATTCCCGACGGCTTACCTGCCCACACCTGCTGCACCGCGTTATTCACTAAATACACCTTCACAAAGGCAGAATAAAATGAAAGCCCCCGGAGGAAATAAAAGCGTGTGCACTTCCGTTCAGCAGGGAGTCAAAGCTGGAACTGCGGGTGTTAGAGGAGGAGGAGGAGGAGGAGGAGGAGGAGGAGGAGGAGGAGGAGAAAGAGCAGAGGAAGAGCAGAGGAGGGTGAGGACAGGCCCTGCTCCCTCCTTTCTACAGGTTATGCGACTGTTTTACCGGTGAAGAAGGAGGGAGCCTTTTGTTTTATCTGATATGAGTCCCCCCCCCACCCCCTCCCCCCAGCACCATCTCCAACAAATCATTGTTTTTTTTTTTAAAGAAACGCTGTAAGGAAGGGGAGCCATCGGGAGAGTGGCCTGAAAGTGCCTTTTAAGATCCGTCAGAGGGAGCGCTAATGGGGGTTATCCATCGCCCGCTTTCAAAATGTCAAATCCCCACCACGCGCATTTGCATAACCTCTAAAGTACCTGCAGTGCGCTGAGTACGCTGATTTAGTCGGGGTCCCCCGGGGGACCCCGCGGTGTTGATACAGCCGCCCGTCAGCGCTCCTGCGCGTGTGAGCCTCCGAAACAGACTCAGTGCAGCCACTCCAGCGGAGTTTCCTGCTCCCTGGGTACTCTGCTCCCCAGGTCCTCTGCTCCCCAGGTACTCTGCTCCCCAGATCCTCTGCTCCCCAGATCCTCTGCTCCCCGGGTACTCTGCTCCCCAGATCCTCTGCTCCCCGAGTACTCTGCTCCCCGGGTACTCTGCTCCCCAGATCCTCTGCTCCCCGGGTACTCTGCTCCCCAGATCCTCTGCTCCCCGAGTACTCTGCTCCCCGGGTACTCTGCTCCCCAGATCCTCTGCTCCCCGGGTACTCTGCTCCCCGGGTACTCTGCTCCCCGGGTACTCTGCTCCCCAGATCCTCTGCTCCCCAGATCCTCTGCTCCCCGGGTCCTCTGCTCCCCGGGTCCTCTGCTCCCCAGATCCTCTGCTCCCCAGGTACTCTGCTCCCCAGGTCCTCTGCTCCCCAGATCCTCTGCTCCCCGGGTCCTCTGCTCCCCAGGTCCTCTGCTTCCCAGATCCTCTGCTCCCCAGGTCCTCTGCTCCCCGGGTCCTCTGCTCCCCAGGTCCTCTGCTTCCCAGATCCTCTGCTCCCTAGATCCTCTGCTCCCCGGGTCCTCTGCTCCCCAGATCCTCTGCTCCCCGGGTCCTCTGCTCCCCAGATCCTCTGCTCCCCGGGTACTCTGCTCCCCAGGTCCTCTGCTCCCCGGGTACTCTGCTCTGCTGCTGAGGCTTTAACCTGCTTTAAGTCCCACTGACATCACCAGGCCCCGCCCCCCAACCTCCCCTCCTAACCCCCAATAACAACAGAGGGTGGGGAGTTTAAAATATGCAGACACACACACACACGCACATGCGCACGCGCATGCACGCACACGCGCATGCACGCACACGCACACGCACACACACGCACACACACACACATTACCATTGCCATCATATCTCTCAGTCTCTCTCTTCCTCTCTCTCTCTCTCACACACATACATACACACGTACATGCACACACATATACACACACACACGTACACACACGCATGCACACACACGCACACACACACACACACACACACACACAGGAGCAACGGAAGAACGCTGCATCTCTTTTCCACCGTTGCTCAGTAACAGTTTGCTTTAATGCGGTGAAAGGGTTCAAGAGCTTCAGTGGAACTGCTAAAATTTTAATGCTCTCCTCTCCGCCAAATACAATGAAACTAATCATTACACTGTACGGTACAGGTCAGTTTAAAAATAAATACCCAACATCATATATACTGCAAACCGAATATTAGTAAAGCGGTAATTCCACAGACTAATTAAATGATCTGAATCCAGACTTATTGTCAGAATTCTGGTAAAACATCAGCGATATTTGTATTGCGCACCATAAACAGCTGGCACAATCAAGCCAGATAACAAGGCCAGATGGGTATGAATGAACGAACATTGAATGACATCACACGCTGAAGACTGGCAGTGCCATAGATTATTAACGCAGTCATCTTTAATAAATAAGTTTTGACGACGGTAGGCTGCTGGTGGCAGCATCTCAACGCGGCTTGGAAAGAGGCTTCAGAACGTTTCCTCGGCGTGTGAGAGCGTAACCAGATGACTCGTGCGAGACCGCGTGGCTGAAGACGAAAATCAATACGGACTAATAAACGAGAAACAACTGCACAGATTATGCAGCTGATTACGGTGTTTGCTGGAAGATAACCCCCCCC
>CM077284.1:2559757-2609757 GCA_039654925.1 Anguilla pacifica
GGAATCAGCATAAAAAGGAGGAATAGAGCCAGCTCTAGGATTTTGGTGGCTCTAAATAGGAATGTTGAACTGGGTAGGGGTTGGGGGGAGGGGGTGTTGGGGGAGGGGGGGTTGTTAGGGAATTGGGGGGGTGGGGGGGGTTGGCTGTAAGAAATCACTGTGGACTGGGGACCTGATAGCCGCAGGCATGTAAATTACTGTACAATTAATAATGGGGTAAGGGGGGGGGGAGGCGGGGGGAGGCAAGAGATACCAAGATGCAGTGGGGGTGTGTTTTTACTGCATGCCAAAATTCACATTCTCAAACATTTATTCTGTGTACATGTATGAATTTTAACATTTATTCTTTGAACTTAACTTTTGTATGTATTTCGACCCCCCCCCCCGCCAAATAACATGGATTTTTCTCAGTGACGCGTAAATTGGAACTGGAATTGGGATTGGAACTTTCTTCCCCGGTTCAGTGGTCTGAGCTCTTCTTCACGCCGCGGTGGACGTTCAGGAGCGCCATGGCAACCGAAAGGGTGACCCGCGGGTCACATGGGAGGAGATGTCTCGCTGGAATTCCAGAGGCGCGCACACAGCTGGCTCGTTCACTTCAGGCCAATCGAGACGCGTGTCTTTCATTCCACGTCTGACCATCTGCTTCCTCTATCTCACAGCTTAATGAGCATCTTATTTTCTTGGCCAGGAAAATTCTGGTCCTGCCCATCTACCGGAGAAGAACAAAATTATGGATGGGATAAAAATGGACAACCTGGTGGTGAGGACAGCAGCAGCACAAACGCCACCGAAATTCAATCAACCTGGAGCCACACAACCTTTGTTTTTAAACTTTAAAGTTGAATGCACATGTGCATTGTGTTACTTTTTTCTTTGCATTAACGGTTTGGCAATTTCAGCACTCGAGTGAATCAATCAAAATTAACTAGCAAATTAGTGGTGAAGAAAAAAGTACACACTTTCATTCATTTGTTAAGTCAAATGTTGAACAAATCCAAAACAAACATTTGTAAAATCCAGGCCAAAGTTAAGGATGGATGTTGATTGAATCCAGGCAAAAATTAAGGATGGATGTTGATTGAATCCAGGCCAAAATTAAGGATGGATGTTGATTGAATCCAGGCCAAAATTAAGGATGGATGTTGATTGAATCCAGGCCAAAGTTAAGGATGGTTGTTGATTGAATAATACGGGCCTACATTGTCAGAGAGAGCCCGGGATACTAGCACAAGGGCTGTCTCACTTACTGCCAAAAGGAATGGGTAAATTTATGGTGCTCCGTCCCATTGTGTCTACAGACTTCCTCTTTTCAGCACATTTAGGCAGGAGGTTCCATAGTGTAGTGGTTATCACGTCTGCTTTACACGCAGAAGGTCCTGGGTTCGAGCCCCAGTGGAATCATCTGTTGCTCCTAAAGATGGTCTGTGCATTTCTGTGTGCTGTCTGACACCCCCTCCTCCCCTTTGTTTTAAAAATTTGTCTGAACACACAACTGGTGAGGACTACATACAGTATACAACAATCCTCTGTACAATCTAAACACAGTTCACCTATTCGGATTTTAAATAATATAGTATATATAGAGAGAACAAGAAAGAGAGACAGAGGAAGAGAGAGAGAGAGACAGAGGAAGAGAGAAAGAGAAAGAAAGAGAGAGAGAGAGAGAGAGAGAGAGAGAGAGAGAGAGAGAGGGAGAGAGAGAGCGAGAGAGAGAGAGAGAGAGAGAGAGAGAGAGAAAAGCTGGAAAAATACAATAATCTACAATTGACACTGTAGGTAGGTGAGAGCATGAAATCACTCGAGCGTTTCTATATTTATTTTTCGTTCGTGACCAACAAGCAAAGTAATTCCTTATTTTTTTCCGTAAGGCTGCCAGCTCTATACAGTAGCACAGATCAGGTGGTGGTTTTATTTCATTTCCTCCCTCCACTGCTGGAAGGAGCCTCCGTGTTTTAAATCACTGTTGACAATGGGGTTCTCTCGGATTAGCTACAGGATTCCATTACGTTTTCCGATAAGATGGCCCGCTCAGCAGAGAGGATTTTATTTTATTTTATTTTTTATCATTGTTTTAACTGTCCAGCGTTTCTATTTCCCAACCAGGAATTAGTTTTCGGGAGAAGGAGAAATAAGAAGGAAGAGGAATAAGAGGGGGAGGAAGGGGAGGAAAAAGAAGAAGAAGTAGAAGAAGAAGAAGAGGAAGATCAGATGGAGCTATGGTGGAATGCCCATCAGTCCTGTTTTTGTTGGAACTGTGATGAAGAAAAAGACAGAAAAAGACTGTTCATCTCCACATCATTGCCTAAAATAAATATGATTTCCCCAAGGAAAGGGGTTTATTCATAGATTGGGGACCTCGGTTTGCAATTTTTCATGTTGTGCTAATTTTGGTATCATGTTCAAAATGAGAACAGTGTGGATGAAGCCTGTCTTATAACCGTGACAACAGCAGTAATGATTGGATTCCATTGAAATGTGGCCTAGTGCCTGACACTGTTAATTTAATTATTATTTGATTATTGAATATACAGGCTGATCTTTAAGGTGCCATGACATCTTTAAAAATCCCATTAAGTCTGGGTCTTGGTGTAATGTGTCATTCAAAGTATGCCAGCTTCTTCATCAAAATGTCCTATTACTGTGCTGTGCCATTTTATAATATTGCCCCCTACTGGTGCAATACCACCTCTTGCATCATGGTGGTATGGCTGCTGGTAACTGCAGTTTTTTTGTTTTTGTTTACTATTGGTTACAAGCATTTCTCAGTTTAAATTATTCAAAAGTCTTCACACAGTTAGCGCAACAGCAGTCTATGTGGACCAAACTGAATGATTTTTTCATTGGTTTGAATTTCATTTCCATCTATGACAGGGTACATCTTCGGGTTGATTTTTTTTAACGTAAAGATGAACCCAGAAAAAGAGAGAGAAGTGATGGACTGAGGAAGAAGAGTGACTTGGAGAATATACTGCCATGAGAAGAGGAAGACCAAGATCTGAACAGACAGAACCGCATTGAAGAGTTTTTTTTTTTTTTTTAAAAAGCGAGTACTGAGTATTGAGAAATGCTTGCAGCCGACCGAAAAAAAAAAAATCTGCGAAGGCAAGCGCTGGCTCTTGAGGCGCCGGTCTTTGTTTGCATGTGGGATGAAAGAGCCGGGATTAATAGTTACACTTTGTACTTTAATGATGTTGCCGCTACACCTGCTGTTCCGCTAATGTCGTTAGCCGTATGATTCAGCCGGTTGCTCTCAAGTTCCCCCGCACAGTTAAGGCCCAAATGAATAAGACCGGCCGCTGAGTGAATGCGGCGCGGTGTAATTATTGACGGGTTATGATTCCGCATGCAGGAGACAGTCACGTTTATACTTCGCCGAAGAGCTAAAGTAATGGCTTTCTGCTCTGTCTCAGCCAATGGCTGTCGTCATTAATCACTTCCAGCGCACAGCCGGCCGGGTTATTTCTGTAGCATAAACGCTGCTGGCATGACCCAGGAATTAAATAGGTTTTTTGTTTGTTGCTAACAATCATCAGAAGTGTTTCCTTAGATTTCTGCACCTTTTGGGGTCCTGAGGTTGGGCTGGTGGACTGCAGGTGGCAGGTAAATGAAAATATTTCCTCATCACACGGTGTGTGGCCAATGGTCTCCTCTCGTTCATAATCAGCCCCTGGATGTGGAAATCTGTTTGCAGGATAATATTATGGCTGAGACTGTGGTTGAGATTTTGCTAGAGTTTATAGTTGAGATTATAGTTGAGACTGTGGTTGAGATTGTGGCTGAGATTATGGATGATAATGTGGTTAAGATTTTGGTAGAGATCATAGCAGTGAGTATGGCTGAGATTGAGTTTTCATACAAGGCAGAGGTGCCCGGCTACTCAAATTCCAATGTTGGGTCTTCGACTGATGTGAACAAACAAATGAACACAATTGAGACTGGGAGTAAGGTAAGAAGAAGAAGAATAAGAAGAAGAAGAAGAAAAAGTGGTGAGTAAAGCAAGAAGAAGAGTATTATATCAGCAGACAAGGGCATGGGTTTAAGAGAGGGTCAAGTACAATGGGGGGAGAGAGGGAAAGAGAGAGAGAAAGAGAGAGCACCCGATTCCCATCTGATGTATATGATGTAGGCTCTGCTGCGCAAATATCTTCAGGGCGGGGATGCCAACTTTTAATTAAGCAAGAGTGTGCACTTATTTTCGCACGCACTTTATGGTTCTCCGATAAAACCTCATTATGGCTCTGTATTAACAGAAAGGTTACTGACTCACAGAGGGACGGGGGGAGACGGCTGGGTCTGGGCACGCTTCACCGGGCGCTGGCCTCCACGGGGAGCCGTGCTTCATCCAGGAGAAGAGGAGAGGGAAGGAGGCGCGAGTCACTCTGAGCGGTGCCTCATGCTGTTTTTCCCTCTCTCTCTCTCCCTCCATCTCTGCTCCTCTCTCACCTCCACCTCTCTCTCTCCTCCAGCCCCGTCTCTCTCTCTTCCACTCTCCACCTCTTCCTCCTCTCTCTTCCTGCTCTCTCCCCTCCTCTTCTTCCTCCTTCCCTCTTCCTGCTCTCTCTCTCTCCCTCTTATTCCTTCTCTCCCCCTCCTCCTCTCTTTTTCTCATCTTCCTCCTCTTTATAGCTTCCTCTCCTTCTCCTCTCACTGTCTCTGTCTTGATCCTTCTCTCTCTGTATGTCCTCAGCTTTCTGACCTTTGACCTCAAGTGTCTGATGAATGTAATGTGACGTCACATCCCATAGAGGGCGCTATGACGCATGGCTCCGCAGCAGCAGTCAGTGTATAATGGCGATGTGGGACATTAGGCCAGTCCTGATGCCTGTAGGGCAGGTATGTCTCCAAGCCATCGGCGTCATGGTTACGGGGCACAGGTTTCCTCTGTCACAGATGATTAGACCCCCCCCCCCCCCCCACACACACATGTATGCACTTGCTGGCCAGCTGACTTATTGGGGACTTAAACGACCCACAGTTCTGTCGATATTTGGAAAATTGAAAGGGACGTTGAAAAGCATGGCAGGCTGTCTGGGGGGGGGGGGGGGGGGGCTTCAGGGGTCGCGGGGGTGGGGGGGTTACTGATTGTAACAGCTGCTCGGATTCGGATGGTTTCCCCTGTCGGGTCGCTCAGAGGGGAGTGAGGGGGTGCGGGGGGGGGGAGGGACGGCTCCAGATCGCTATGCTAATGCGGCTATCGATTTCTGGAGGGAAAACCCTGATGAGGGAGAGTTAAGTAGCCGGCATGTAAACCAGGCCTCACATCGGATTTCAGTCACTGTGACCGGGTGTGGCAGCGATCACCCAGCGTTTAACAGACAGGAGCCTCGCCTGTCTCTGGCCTTCATTACGGTAAATATCCTGGACAGAGGACTGCATTAAATAAAATTAAAATAAAAAAAATATAAAAAAACATTTCATTGTAGACAACTAATGCAGACTGACCTCAGTTTAAACAAATGTTCGCTTTTTTTTAACTTTGATTCACAATCGAAGGATATTTTTTTCTTCGCAAATACAGTTCAGCGGTTTCCTTTTTGCTTATTGTGAAGGTAGAATCTCCAGATAGTGAAAAAATAAAGACTTTCTTTTCAGGATAAAATGTTGAGTAGATTCAGAGTACTATGATACAATAAGGCCTTCTGGCACTGAATAAAATCATCTATTAACATTAACATTTAGAAAGAGAACAGGCAATGAATATAAAACATACATAAACTGTTTAGAAATACCACCAAGCTCAGTCAGGGCAATAATCAAAAAAGTTTCAGAAGACTGGAACAGGCTTCAAATTTGCCAGGAAGAGGGTGCACGTGAATCGAATGCACGCTTTCAACCACAATTTCTGACCCTATTTACTGATGTCCTTCCCCTGGATCTAAGTGCAGATGTCACTTTAGTCACTGTTTTACATTACATTACATTACAGGCATTTAGCAGACGCTCTTATCCAGAGCGACTTACACAACTTTTACATAGCATTTTTTACATTGTATCCATTTTATACAGCTGGATATATACTGAAGCAATTTCGGTTAAGTACCTTGCTCAAGGGTACAACGGCAGTGCCCTACCCGGGAATCGAACCTGCGACCTTTCGGTTACAAGCCCAGTTCCTTACCCACTGTTCCACACTCCGTGTTTCTATTGAAACAATAGCCAGCTGAGAAGTCTTTGTGACTGAAGCTCCTGCCATCCGTGCCCCAACAACGAACCCTCTTTCAAAGTCACTTAGATCTTTTCTTCTTGCCACCTTGATCCAAAATCAAGGTCAACTGGGCCTGCTCAGCATTTTTATACATGCCGCAGAGCATGATGGGATGTTAATTGCTTAATTGCATCATGCTTTACACTTTCATGGAAGCATCTGTATTCGTTCTGTTTCTCCTCTCGTTTATTATGGTTTTTCCTTTAATTTGTCACCCATGTATATATGTATTGGCAGGTGTAGTATATATATATATATATATATATATATATATATATATATATATATATATATATATATAATAAAAGAAAATCATGCGCTGCAAGGTTTATATATAATAAGCCCTCATTTAGGGTAATAAGCCTTCACCCATTCATATATTCTAATGTTAGCATATGAAGAAAGTATTCACAACCTTATTTTTATACCCAGTTATACACCGCGGCTCAAAGAGAGATGTCATGAAAGGTCCCCTACGCTGTAATTTAAAGTCTCTCCCAGGCTTGGAATGCATTTAGATTTAAGTGGCATAAAATGAAAGCCAGAATTTTCCATTTCTCTAAGTGAGCAACTTGATTTCTGTCATTGTGCATAAAACTCAGCACATTTTCAAAGATGAGGCGTTTACGTTCGGCTGCTTGAAGCATCAAAGGAAGCCATAAACCAGCCTTTCTGAAATCTATCGGCGTGGAGGCCTGGGCTCGTCAGACGGCACCTTCATAAATCCCGAAGATGACAGGATGAAGGCGACTGCACACCTCCTTCCGCAAAAGGAATGAATGTTTATACATGTTCTCCCCCTTTTTTAAACTGTCATATTGTCAATATTAAATATGGATGTTTTTCGTCCTACCTTAATAACGGTGTTCACACTCCCCTTGACATCCTGTTTTGGGCTCTTTCTGATTAAAGGGAATTGCTAAGAACTACAGTATTTTACTGTATTGGTTTCCTCCCATGTACTGTAGAAGTCTATGGATGATCTTCTTTTAAAATGTGAGTTCTATATGGCTTTGAAGTTGTACACAACCAGCTGACCAGAGGAAGCACCGTAGCAGTGGAATAGTTTCAAACTAAAAAGTTTTATCAAGCTGCTTTTAAAAAAAAAAAAAAGAAAAAAGATCATATCGACTGGCAGTTGACCTCAATGGGGTCCTAATTGCTTTAAGTATGGACACCTGGTCATGACACTAAGTCGATCATAACCCAAAAACACAGGAGGAAAAGACAGCTTGTCACACCTACGTTGAGATAAAAAAATCAATCAACTTATATGCCTGTCATCTCAAACCTGGACTGAGCAAGAGACAGTGACAGCAACCAACACACACAGTGGGTCTCCAGAGCTAGGTTTGAACTCCCAGTGTGGATCCCTGTAATTTTACTAACATTGGAAATGTATTAGATAATGTGCTAATGCATTCCCGAGAGTCCTGTGACTCTAACCTGCCTGCCTGTGCTACAGCATATTTCCAGTGCAGGTGTTTTGCAAAAAGGGCTCCATTCTGTGTTGCACTTCCTGCTTCCTTTCCCATCATGCAATGGGAGATAATGCATCACATGTAATGTGTCCTGTTTTGAAATATCAAATATCACCACCCACTGTGAAATATCACCACATGGCGCCTTTGTAAATGTATTATTATTTTTAAAAAATAGATGTTTATTCCCTTAACTGTGGCAGATTCTATATCTCCATTTGTGCGCTTCAAGCTTGCTTACCTCTCTCTCTCTCTCTCTCTCTCTCATTCCCCCCGCCCCCCCCCCCCCCCCCCCCCCCCATCCCTGACCCTGACCCTCTCTTAGACCCACCGACCTGTTGGCTGAAATAATGCTCTCCGTCTTACAAACCTTACTCGCCGACTCGAGATTGCGCCCGGCCCGATAATGACAACTCCCCACCATTAAAGATAACGATCTGTCATTGGCTAGCCGTCACACTACACAACCCCATTTAACACACCTGTCAGTCACTTCCTTTCAAGCGCTGCCTCCTGGTCAGGACCTCTTGATAATTTATTAAAGTAGCACAGGAATAGGCAGGCGTATTTTTTTGTTTTATTTTATTGTGGAACTGCTGTACACCACGCTCATCCGCAGCACGGTCCCCGTGATCGCTGCCACGGCCGCTGAAGGGTTTTTAAGGAGAGTCTTTCTGTCGCAGCGCGGCAGGCGCCGTGGGTTGATCGCAGTGCGCCTTCAAGCCGGAGACTAGCGTGGGATTTTCTGAACACTTCCCGTATTTCCCGAATGTAGGTCAAGATCACAGCCGAATTGCCTAAAGCTGCCCTGACGCTAGATGCTAGACGACTAAAGTTTGACACTCTCACATTTAAGGCATGAGTTTTTAGTTTTCAGATTCGGCTAAGACTGGGAATCATGCAGATTCGCACGTTGTAAGACTGCAACAGGATTCTTTTGGAGGTTCTATATTTTAGCCCTCCTCCGATGTGCTGATGTCAGACAAATACAGCGCGCCCATTGGCTGTAGGATTATAAATTTCGTTGTTGACCGCCACAAACCCTTCGAGCTAAGGCTTATGATAATATTAAACATGTTTGAATTGTCAAGACGAGAAAAAGCCGTCTGAATAATAACATCTCACAAAAATCGTGTGTCGTGACGGGGGCGCGCACCGACTGAGGTAAGACTGGAATGATTTTCGTATGACTTAAATCCAGCATTAGTCGACTGCATTGTGCTCTCAAACTCGATGAGACATAGTTGAGTATAGTCCCCTTTTAAACCCAATAGCAGTGTGCTTTAAACGCCACCTAGAGGATACTAAAGTCGTGTATTTGGTAAACTTGCAGCTGAATAGGTCTTACAAAAGACTGAAGGCTGTTCACGCAGAAAAAAATCCAAAGTTCACAACTCTTTATAGGCCACTTCATCCACATCTTTCACCACACATCTGCAACCGGCTCGTACACAGCGTATTCACATAAAAATATATATTTCGTCGCATTGAAAACAAGTAATAAACATGCGGTATATGGATGTTGTTGTCCGTAACTCCAAACAATAAATATTTAATTTTGATTTCACCCCATTATTAATGTAAGTCGCTGGCCGTGCATCACACTAGCGGCGCACTGACCTCAGAATATTACTGGTGTCATTTTAAAAAGACAACATTGTCATTTAAGACGGAAACAACTAGGAAAATTATAAGTGATTTCGTTTACTTTTGCTCAGCAGGTTTTGTTCATTATTCTGTTGACTGAGGAACAACGACTCGCACATGTTTCGGATTTCAGATCAGTTCCCTCGTCAGCGCGTCTTCAGTAGAGTGTGCACGTCGGGCCCAAGCGGGAGGTGTTCTGATTACTAATGATATCAGAAGTCTCCAGCAATTAACTGCAATTAATGCGTGGATAAAGATGTCTTTCGACCAAATATAATTATCTGAGTAAATTATCTCAGTTTCATATGCTGTGCTAATGCCGATAGTGAGGCAAATGATTTGGGTAATCACAACATTTACGTCAGTTATCGAGTTGGGACTCAAACGTTGAAGTTACGAGAAGAACATACAGGACATTAAAATTCAGGGGACGATAATTTTATGATAGTTTATTCAGAATAAAGCTAACCACCTCAAAATGAGAAAAAAAGCAGTAAACAACTACAACCGCTACACAACTTTGAATGTAGGTGAACTACTAGCAAACTGTTGCTAAATGTAATTAAGCTACAAGTTTAACTACATGCAGGTGAACTGCTCTCCTGATTATATTTCCCAGAATGAGCCCCCAAACTCAAAGCCCACGAATCCCTGAGACTCGTGAGTGTAAAACACCATCCGGAGATGAGTGGCATCAAGGTCTCTCTCTTTTTTTAAATTATTTAACAGTGAAATTATTGCCAGACACAACTCTCGTGTAATACTCAGGAGAACTAGACATTCACACATTCCCGAGGTGTTTGGATGCTTTGGAACAAACAATCGAAAGCTGCCCACGTGTAATCTCTCTTTCCTGCACAAAGGTACGACACCAGAGTTTTGTTCCTGTTTGTATTGCATAGTTTAACATTCATGGGGGTTAATTGAGTGGTTGTCAACTGAATCTGCCCTTCTGACACTGGCTGTCTCTCCTGAGTCTATACCTCCCCCCCCCTCCTCTGGGGAATTACTGCTCTGCGATTGCTGATCTCTGCACTCAGCGTTTGCACCGCACCGCGCTGTACGCCTCTCTGGATTACAGCGTCTGATCCGGAGCAGTTTAAGTGAATTAAAAACATGGGGTCAGTTCCATTCCTATTCAGCCGGTACAGGAAGCGTGAACTGCTAAACACCCGGGCCGTTCGTTGAGGACTTTTAAAATAATTCACTGAATTAATTGACTTGATTCATTTTCTGACTGCAGCTCTGATTTATAAATTTATATATTTTTAAAGCGCTCTTAAAGTTCTGTAAATATGATCAGCCGTGACATCAGAACCGTCCGCGGTGTAAAATTTACCTTGTCAGACATAGCGCTGGAGTTACTGTCATTGTTTTTATTAGAGACCCAGAGTGCTCCATTTTGGAACTCTGCTCTGAATAGAGGCTCTGGGGTTCCTTGAACAGCAAAGCCAAGCTGTAGACTGTACGGTGGGATACGAGAGGCCGCCAGAATCGGTCCTTAAGTTGTGCGCTTAATGGTTGTGCTTGACCTAGCCCTGGTCCTGGGGGGCTGCTGGGGGATCTGCTGATTTTCAGAGCCTTCTTAGTGAGCGGACAACTGGTCCCCCGCACGGTTCTGCCAGTGAGGGTGAAGGGGGAAGGATGGGCGGCCTGTCCCATCCGACACAAGCTTGGATGGAGGGCTGCCTTTCAACAGATCACACTCTGTGAATACTGACAAGTCCAGATACAGTCTATGGTGGAAAATCCCCGCATAGGGGAGGTAACCAGTGGGCGGTCTCAACAGTGCCCCCTCTGGCCAACTGAGTACCTGCTGCCTGCGTGCTGTCCAATGACTGTGCAGCACAGCTGATTGACAGCAGACTGTGAGGCCTCTAACAGTGTAGGCTGAGGAAGCACGTGCATGCTGGTTTGACTGGATATTCCACACTTAAGACTTCAGAAGAAAATGTACCAAAAAAGTTAGTAAAAAAGGAAAATAAATCTCGTAGCGGTTAAGTGACAAATTATGTTTTTTTTCTATATTAATTTTGTGAAGGGCTCTTCAATTTAGTGCTGAAATTGATAGGGGTTTCCTCTTCAAAAGGATAATATTCCACAGAGAATGTCAATTTGACATTTTAAAGACTAAAAGTGCTTGTAAAATTGTTCCTGATTCACTGTGAGAATCTACGCAGACTGTTGTTGTTTAATTATATATATATATATATATATATATATATATATATATATATATATATATATATATATATATATATATATATATATAATTAAATATGTAGTCATAGCAGTTTTAGTATTTATTTATTAGCACACTTCAATCTGCGGATGCTTTTGTGTTTCATTTAAAAAACCCAAAGAAGAATAAACATTCTGGGTCTTTTTCCACTGAAGAAGACGCATAATAACCCCTGAGATTAAACCTGGTGTTTACACGCATGTGCTGATGTTCTTTTCTTTTCTCACCACTGGGGGCGCTGTGCTGTGGTGCTGTGCTACAGCTCAGATAGCCGGACTGAGAGGAAACCGACACCAGAGGGCTATGCTGGGCTTGGCATCACTGTGGTTGTCTGTGCTGGGCTGGACTGGGCTGTGATTGGCTGAGATTGGCTGTGCTGAGCTGTGGTTGGCTGTACTGTGCTGTGCCAGGATTTGATTGTTTGTGCAGTTCTGGGCTGGGCTGTGGTTAGCTGCTGTGCTGGGCTGTGGATTGGCTGTGCCGTGCTGGACTGTGATTGGCTGTGCTGAGCTGTGATTGGCTGTGCTGTGCTGTGCTGTGCTGCACTGTGTTGGGCTGTGCAGACAGGGCCTGGGGCACCCCTGTGCTGCCACACACACACACACAGGGCACAGGAGAGGAGGCCGGAGGGAGGCTTCCTCCCCTGAGAAGCGGAACGGAGAGGACGGAATGGAAGATTAATTATCATTATTAGGGAGTTCTCCTGGAGCAGCTGCTACCAGCAGGGGCTGGGGCTGGGCTGGGGCTGGGGCTGGAGGGGGGGCTGGGGCTGGGGCTGGGGCTGGGCTGGGGGGGGGCGGAGAGGAGGGAGGGGGTGTGCGGGAGGGGATGTGACATTTAGGAAATGTGCAGCCAGGTCTTTCAGTTCTTCGTTTTTTTTTTTTTTTTTTTAAATTCCCTCGCTCTCCCTGTCTGTCGTTCTTTTTTCCCTTCCCTTGTTTTTGTCTCTGAGTGGGTGAATGTCTAATGGGGGTTAATTAGGCCGATTAAATTCCTCTCCTATTTTCTTAGCCCTTCTTGACTAGCAATCGTAATACTATGGTGTGTGTGTGTGTGTGTGTGTGTAGGTGTGCAGGAAGTAAAGAAACCTGTTTTAATCAGCAATAAGAGGGAGCAAACAAGTTCACAATTCTGCAAAAATCTTTCTTTGTAAAACAAAAAAAGAACTGTTCCTGACAGAGAAATATTATGTTCAAGTACTCCCAAAAAGGAATCACAGTAAAATATCCTGTGTTAATTTAACTCTAACGGAGTAGGTGCTGCATGAGTCCATTCGGGACCAATTGTATTCTGTCAGAGTTCACATAACATATTTTGGACATTTAGACATTTTACTGTGAGTGGTCTCTTTAGGACAAAAGACAAAAGTCTCTTTAAGATGAGGGATTGTCTCTTTTGGGTGCGGGTTTGTCTCTGTAAGATGAGAGATTGTCTCTCTGTGGTGCGGGTTTGTCGCTGTCTCTCTGTGGTGCAGGTTTGTCTCTAAGATGAGAGATTGTCTCTTTGGGGTGCGGGTTTGTCTCTGTAAGATGAGAGATTGTCTCTCTGTGGTGCGGGTTTGTCTCTAAGATGAGAGATTGTCTCTTTGGGGTGTAGGCTTGGCTGAAAGGCACATGTTTGAGTGTCAGAGCTCGAGTGATCTCTGATTGTTGACATCATCTCTCCTGCATTTAGGCCAATTCGATTTTTTTATCACAATCGCTGTGCTCCTATGGCTGTATAGCTCAGTAACGTCGTGACGGACATCATTAAGTACCTGACTGTTCTCTAAAACAGGAATCTGCAACGGCCAATTCAAATAACCTCCTGAGACCCGTCCCCTGAGACCCGTCCCCTATCAGGGACACGAGTCGCTGGTCTTAATCTCAAGTACCAAATAATATTCTGCTACAAGGGACATTCAATAAAAAAAATAAAATTTTTAAACATATTTTCATTGCAATGTGTTTTTGTCATCCAAGACACTTCTATAATGTCACATAAATAAATAAATAAATAAATAAATAAATAAATAGAATACTTGAACTTATCTGGGTTTGAGACCTATTACTAACCTTGGTCTCTATTCTGCAGAATGACAGTGAACTGGACTGTGCAGTTCACATCCACTGCTCTCAAACTTTACTTTAAATAACGACTTCATAATCTCAGAATCACACAACAAAAAATACACTTCTCTGTTATTACCTGGAAAACCTCACTTACGTACAGTACGTTCTTTTTTTAAAAAGCTGTTCTGACAGTGAGTCTGCCAAATGATCAAATGTAAATGTGCTTGTGGACCTAGGAAGCTGTTATTTAAAGTAACGTTTGAGAACAATGGGTGAGAATCTTTCAAACTTCACACCCATTCTTGCCAAAATTCTCTCATTCCCAGTCAGGTTCTTCTCATGATAACCGAGAACTGAAAAACTTGTCGGTGTGTAACACACATTTCTAAAAGCACAGAGTGTCTGGCCCGGAGACCCCTCCAAAAGTGTACAAACTCATATCAGAGCGCACCTATAGCTATACAGGCATTCTTAAACATGCGAACGCACAAACATAAGAGCACACACACACGCACACGCATGTACACTCACCACAATATGGAGACTACAAGCCATTTACACATATAGATACACATAGCTTGCCATCGTTTCAAAAAGCACTTGATTAAAACCGTTAAATGATACACAAACAAAGGTCTTGGCAGTAGAGTAGCGGTGGATGATAAATAAAAAATAAATCACCTCAGCACCTAATCACAGGCTCTCTGATATCGATTAGGTGAGCTGTATGCAAGGCGAGCCTTGGGAAGAGTACAGGTAGGCAGTACAGAATCTCCCAACTGGTTTCCAAGCAACTCACAGTAACCTTGAGCGATGCCGATAGCATGAGCTTCCCGCGGCCTGGCCAGCGCTAACGTCTGGCTCAATTACCTCCCCGAGTTCAGTCCTCCAGCGCGAAATTAATCTAATCATCGGCCGAGAAAACGATATCTGAGACGCGTTCATAATAATAACAGCGACCACAACAACGGCAACACCCCCACGGGCTTATACGGACAGTAATTTAAAAGTTTATTAAGAGGAAAGCAAAAAAAATAAAATTAATAAATAAAACCTTTTGCTAACGAGGACAGGAAGGCACCGAGGGCATTGTTTAGTAACTGCAGCCTACAAATGAATTATGATTTAGGATAATGAGGCCTATGGGTGGTTAGTCTGACCTGGACAGCAATCTGTGATTGGCTGACCATATGAGGACCTGAGAGACTCAATCTGCAAAGCAGTGGCTGATGGGAAAGTAAGTGTGGAAGGCCATTTTTTTCGGGGGGGGGGGGGGGGGGAATAACCTTAGGCTTTCTGTGTGTGTGTTTAGCTTCAGCCTTAGCATTCTGCTCCACGAATCTGCTTCTCGTCTCTCCCAACTGTTTCTTTACGGATTTCGAGGTGCCCCCCCCCCCCCCCCCCCGCACCTCCCTCACCTCGAGAGAGAGATGGCCATTGGAAGACCTCCATAAATATTTTATAGTCCAGGCGGGTATCGCCTGGTCTGACTTCCCAAAAGGTTTTTTACTTTTTTACACTTTATTTTTTAGTTTTTTCCCCATCATTTTTAAAAAAAGTTTTTTTTTTTTTTGGTCTGCAAGATTGGGCCCTGTTTCACAAAGCAGATTCCTGTGTTTTCTGGATAACTGCACTGAGTAAAACCCGGAACTCGCCCAAATCTGGAACATGGACTGAAGTAAAAAAGAGCTGTCCCGGATTTTACTCAGCACTGTTATCCAGCTAACTCAGTAATCCTGCTCTGTGAAATAATGATCCGTCCGCATCTCGAAGACGACACATCTAAGGGCGACGGGAGAACCTGCCCACTTGGACCTCGTTCTCTTGCGTGCGTTTTACTGTAAGCAGACGAGGCAAAAATAATTTTCCCCAAGAATTTTTATTCGGATTCGCACCGGGCCCCGTAGGGAAACTCGTCCCTGGAATCATGTGAGAATCGCGAGCGGGGAGCTCCGAAGTTTTTTCAACTAAGCAGCAAAAAAATTAATAAATAAAAAAAGCAGCCCTCCTTTACCACTTCTCTTTTATTATACCCAGAACACAGCCAATTCCCAGGGCGACTCCATCCTTCTTCAGGAGAAAAACATTCTTCAGACTCACGGTTGATGTTGCAGCTTCAAGAAGCCCATGTGAAGTTTCACAGGGTTCGAGCCATCGGGCTGCAAAGGATTCTGGGATCGCCCCCATTTTTCCATTTGCTGGGGGCGTTTTTGAAAGTGATAGGCCCCCTTCAGAAGAACAGAGGAGTGGTTGAGAGACATTAGTCTCGTGTGTGTCGAGGGGAAACCCACAGTGCCGTGCTGTGGCTCAGAAAAAAAAAAAACAATTTTAGAAAATGGCCTTATGCGAGAAAAACAAACAACAGCAACAACAACAAAAAAAAAAAGCATCAGCCATTTTGCAAGAGAAAAATATTATCTTTGCAACCCCAGAACAAGATGGAAGAAGATGATGCAATCGCAGAGAAAGCTGGGAAACTTTTCTCCAATGAAGTGTGAGATCAGAGAGATTAATTATGGTTGTCATGACAGCATGAGCTGGATGTGCTAATGAAGGCTGGTGGCAGATAAATATATGTTATCATCACAAATTAATTATGCTTCATTTAGCTGGTTGAGTACAAAACCCCCTGCACCTGTGATTTTCCTTTAAAAATATTAACACACGTATGATGATTTTCCTTAACACTCCACAACACTGTGGCCTGAAATTAGCCGACCGTGCGATAAATGCTCAGATGCACTGAATAAAGACACAGCATGTGTGTCATAAAAATACGGTCTCAACTAGAATTTTTTCCCCTCGCCTGCAAACGGCACCAAATTATTACACCAATTGATTGGCAATAGTGAGGAATACAGACAGGCGTATGTACATCGATAACATCAGAAGGTCATGGACCTTTTTGAGTTTTTGGCGCATTCGCTGGGCGGACGAGACCGACCAACGTGTTCAAGGTCAACGACGCCGTCCTCGGCATTGAGCAGAAGTAGGATTCTGTCCTCGGTGTGCGCGTTTCTCAGCTCGGAGCGCAGAGGTGCTGTAACAGAATAAACGCGCTGTTTATAAACCGTGTGCGTTGGAGGCGGAGCACACAGGGTTGCGCTTCAGACACATTTAAGGCGTGTCACAGATTTGTTTGATGGCTCAAGGTGCAAAGCTCCGACTGAAGTGAGCTCTGTCTCAACGCGGGCGACGACGGTGCCTTCAACCGGACGCCAGCGAGCGAGCGAGCACCGAAGCTCTGCAGGAACAGGGTTCTCTGGCTTTCAGTGGGGACAGACATTTACGCATTGCATCATTGCCATCTTCATCATCATTATCATCATCGTGATGATGATCATCATCGTCATCTCCATCTCCATCATCATCATCATCATCAGCTTCAACCTCATCATCATCGTCGTCATCATCAGCATCATCACCGTTGTTGTCATCATCATCATCATATTCACCTTCAACGCCAGGGCTGCAATGATATCATGATTATTTAATAGAACACGCCGTACCTGCAGATGTTGAGAGCGTGTGAGAGGGGTGTGTAAATATTTCAGGGTGTGTGAGACTGACACACACACACACACGCACACACACTCTGTGCTTTTCCCTATAAGCTGGCCTGGCCCAATGGTTTCCATGGCAAATGAAGTGCAGAGCCTGTCCTGTCTGAGTCTGATTCTGCCGGTCAGGTGGGTGGGGGGGAGGGGCAGGGGGGGAGGGGGGGGGGGGGTGGCATGTCAAGTTAAGCTGCCGTTGACATCTCATATGTCAGAACAGTCGTTTCATTACCCACACGCTTGGACTCGCAAGACATCCTCCACCTCCTTTTCCTGCTCAGCTGTAATTCTGTTCTCTCTCTACCTCCCTCCCTCACTCTCCCTCCCTCCCGCTGTCTCTCTCTCCCGTTCTCTCCCTTTCTCCCGCTCTCTCCCTCCCTCTCTCCCGTTCTCTCCCTTTCTCCCTTTCTCCCGCTCTCTCCCTCCCTCCCTCCCTCCCTCTCTCTCTCCCTCCCTCACACTCCCTCCCTCCCTCTCCCTCCCTCTCTCCCTCCCCCTCTCTCCCTCTCCCTCTCTCTCTCTCTCCCTCCCTCCCTCCCTCTCTCTCTCTCTCCCTCCCTCACACTCCCTCCCCCTCTCTCCCTCGCTCCCTCGCTCCCTCTCTCTCTCTCTCTCTCTCTCTCTCTCGTGGGTTATTGTCCTCCTGCCAGGGCTTGAACTGACAGCCCGTGTGCTGATGTAACGGGTATGCCCGCTGGTAGCTTCTAACCGCAGCAGCACCGAAAAAAGCCAGAAATACTCTCTCCCTGCACGGCTGAAGACCAAAGGTCTGCCAGAACTCTCATTCCCCCTCCAGTGGTGATGTCACTTCCTGTATCAGAGGATCACATGCTAACTCACCTTATCCGTGACACCGATCTCACATCGCTCATACACTCCCCTGTTAATTTCTAATAGATGCATTTGCTGATTCTCACTGACATTGTCAGTGTCCCACATTCTGTCTCTGCCACGTGGCTCTGTGTCCAACACCTGGGGCACCACCTGTTACTCCACCTTTCTCTCCTCCTTTTGTTCCTTATGGATGACCTTTCATTGACTCTTTATTCAGCCAGGACCACCGTCATCAAAGCTAAAATCTTTATTAACAATCTTAAATGGCAACACAGTTGTGTTTGGCGGTGTGGCTCTGTTCTGGAAGCCCTCCCACCCATCCCACGCAAGCATGCATGGGTGAGGCAGGGTGGGCAGCAGCACCCCCCCCCCCCAGCGGGGTGTACACAGAACAGATCCAGCAGCAACACAGACCTGATGCACAGTTGGGCTTAATGTACCACAGGAAGGGAGGGTACATTCATCTGGCAGATGCTTTTATCCAAAGCGACGTACAGGAAGTGCATACCGAAGGTCATTGGAACAACTACGAAACACAGGTCAGATAAGGTACAATACTTACGTAACAGTTATCCATAGCCGTGAAAACATTATGGCCTGTTCGCACAGTGAGCATAAGCTAGGTCAGAAAGTCTTGGTAAGTCAAACTATTATTACGGTGAGCTACAACATCAAGATGAAGATACCAGTGCAGTGTAAGTGCTGCATGGAGATACAAGTGTACCATGAAAGTGCTAGAGGGACAAGATAGAAGGATACATGTGATAAGAGCGATCCTAGATCAGGAGTGCCCTGCAGATAGGCACAGTCTGAAGAGATGTGTTTTCAGACCCCAGAGAAGGATGGGCTCAGGTGAGGGATGTTCCTTGCTTCATTGCTCAACAGCGCCTCCTCTGGTCAATGGGGTGTTAGTGGTCTGCATCTAGCGCAGCTGCGTTGGTGGACTGCACCATAAAAAGACGCATGCCCTGCAACACCCGCATGCTAGTGTGTGTGTGTGTGTGTGTGTGTGTGTGTGTGTGTGTGTGTGTCTGTGTGTGTGTGTGTGTGTGTGTGTGTGTTCTCAAAGGAATAGCTTTGGCTCTGATGCAGTCCTGGAATAACCATTCCAAATGAGCAGAATAAAGAATAGTGCCCCCCCCCCCCAAAAAAAAAAGCCATATCATGCTTGTCCTTTCTGTGTTCCATCACGGTCGCGGTCAGGGTTCGGTCCCCAAAGGGACGTTCCTGGCCACCGTCGATTGGTCGATAGCCGGGGAAAACCGTTAGCATTTGTTGGCATTTTGCTGTTGTTGTTGCCGTGGGACCCGTGGAAGCAGGTGACATTTGAGGTGAGTCCCCCAGGAGAGGAGGCCGTGTCATAACACAGGTGCATGGAAATGGCCAGGCCTGTCCCCGTTTACCTGGAGGCGAGGGGGGGTGCGGGGGTGGGGGCGGTTTGAGGTACAGTCGATTCTCCCAGCCTCTCCCAGGACAGATAACATTCTGCTTTACTCTGGAGCGGCTAATGGGGACTGCTTTGGGCAGCAGCCGCCACCTTTTCTTGACACAATTCTAACCGCGGCAGAACAGTGTCAAAGGATCATGGGTAACGTGGGGTACGAGGGCTTCTGCCAGCTTCTAATTGGTCCGCAGTTCTTGGGTTTCCCTGAACCTAATTGGTCTGAGGGCTTGAGGGACCGGGCTATTTTCACAAGCGAGCCAAAAGCTCGGCTTTTTAATGGAATATGTATTTCAAAGCCCAGGGATTTGGTGGAATCAGTAATTAATAAAGTCGCCCCTGATTCAGGCTCTTTGTCAGTTACTCTGGTGTGCTCTGCCCGCCCCCCCCGCTGACCCTTTTTATGTGTTCTGGTTCTAGTTCATGCCACTATTTAACATTCATCCATCCATTATCTATACCCACTGATTCCTGGCCAGGGTCACAGGAGGTGCTGGAGCCTATCCCAGCATGCATTGGGTGAGAGGCAGGAATACACCCTGGATAGTTATTAGATATTTAACACAGGTCCATAATTAGGGGCCAAGCACCGAAGGTGCAGGGCACCTATTGTAATCGTTAGTATTATTATTATTTCTGCAATGTGAGTCTATGGCAGCCCATAGAACCCATTGGTAACTTTTTATGAAATTTGGCAAATTGATAAAGGACAGTACAATGTATACAGGCCTCAAATTTGGGGTCAAACCATCCAACTCTGTAGCGCCACCAACAGGCCAAAGTTCAAGGTACATTTTTGCTTATAACTTTTGAACCGTTTTGAGCCGTTAAAACGCGTCATAATAGATTTTCCGCCATTTTGAATTATTCGAAAAAGCTACTTTTGCGAACTAGTCCTAGGGCGTTGTTCCGATCACCACCAAATTCGGCACGTATGATCTGCAGACGGTGCTGACCAAAAGTTATTCACAGAATTTTGATAAAGATATTTAAATGGCCACAATTAGCCAATGAATATATAGGAGGGCGTGGCTTGTAACATGAAGGTTTGTTAATTCTGAACGGTTCCACCTACCAACCTAAAACTTGGTAGACATATCAAGAGACATAAGTGGAGGCTAACCCTCCATTTTCGGCCCGATCAAGCAAAGTGGTGGCGCTAGAGAGCTCATTTTCTGTTTTGGCATAACCGCTATGCCGATGTTTTCGAAACTCGGCACACATGTATTGGGGCACTCTATATGGACAGGGCGGAAATATGAAGCCGATTGGCTGTATGGTGGCGCTATAATGAGCAAAAAGGTGTTTTTCTTGCATAATTTTGAACAAGCATATCTCCGGCCCCATTTGAGCTACAGTCATGAAATTTTGCACATATGTGCAACTCGTCAAGGGTAACAAGTTTCCAATTAGGACCTACAAGCTTCGACCATTGGATCTTCCGCAAATTAGTCATTTTCTGTCCTAGAGTTGTGATCTTCCACAAATGAGACTTCTTTGAAAAATGCTTCAAATGCTTTCTGCCATGGAAGTCTATGGCGGCCCCTATAACCGACTGGTCGGTTTTTACAAAACTTTGCAGAATGGTAGAGGGTTATGCCGTTCACCCTGCGATGGACTGGTGTCTTGATCAGGGGTTGTTCTGGTTGCTTGTCCTCCTGGCGCCCCTTTCGTGCTTGGCCCCTCCATTGCTGCTCGCAGCTATATTTTATTATTATTATTATTATTATTATTATTATTAGTCTAGATTCTTTATTGCTGTTCTCTAGTGTTGTCTTAATGTTTTGCACTTCCTGTGGTGATTTCTGTCCTACTATAAATCCACCTATCCCAAAATAAATCCCAGGTGGATAATGGACCGACAGACAGATTCTGAGGAGTTTCTGGAAGTGTTCTCTCCTCTGATACTCTGTTCCTCCTCAACCTGGCGCAGCGTGAAGGACGTCTTTCAGACGCGAGTCAAACGGAACCCTCTTTTTGATTCCCCCCGCTACGGAACGAGGGGTACCGCAGGGGCCCCGGGGGGGGGGCGCGCGGGGGCGCACCACTTCAAGCTTTTCAGCCTGACCTCCTGGGGAAGGAAATGAATCCAGCGTCCGCCAGCCAGGTGCCATTATGAACACGGGTAGGAGCCGGTGTCCTAACACAAAACCGCGTCTGAGGACGAGCACCCAGAAGAAGGAAACAGAAATACTACTTTTTTTTTTAATTAAATTTTTTTATTTATTTTATTTTAAGAAAAACACTTTGATGTCTGTCTCAAGGGCTTTTGAAAACTGGTTGAAGAGGGTCTCCAGCACAAATAGCTGAGTTTTGAAGAAGAGGAGAAACGATGTGCTCTTTGCGGCTGGGGGAGGTGATTGTGCTGTGAGATGTGAAATTACAGGTAAAGTACAAGTGAACTTCGGAGGGAAATTTGTGTCCTGATTAAGCCAAATGATTGGAAATTCAGTCTTCACCCTTTATAATCACCGCAGTTCATATGCCATTGGATTTTAAAGAGTACCATGGCACATTTATAATGGAATAGTTGCCACAGTTTTTATTTATGCCATAGGATCTTTGACAGTACCATGGTACATTTGCTATGGTATACTACGATGCACTGTACCATATTTGGTACTGTATTTTCGCACACATTATAGTAGATTATGGTGTACCATAATTTAAAGAAGCATGGCATTAACATACTATAGCATGCTTTTACATTCGCCAGAAGCCTATGCCATCTCTCTCTCTCTCTCTCTCTCTCTCTCTCTCTCTCTCTCTGTCTCTCACACAGGCACTCTCCCTCTTTCTATCTCTCTCTCTCTCACACACACACAGGCACTCTCTCTCTCTCTCTCTCTCTCTCTCTCTCTCTCTCACACACACAGGCACTCTCTTTCTTTCTCTCTCTCCCTCTCTCCCTCCCTCCCTCCCTCCCTCCGCTTTCCCTCCCGCTGTCCTAGCCCCAGAACCTACCCGCAGAAAGCTCCGCGTTTATCGCCGTGGTTACCGAGTCTCTTATGTCGTTAGCGGAGAGAAGCTCATCGGTGCGTCTCTGACGCCCCGAGGGGGTCACCGCGGGAGGCCAGCCCGAAATGCGCATCGCAGACAAAGGCGGATTGATCCCGTCGCCGAGCGCTCTGTCACCGATCGCCGCTTTCTTTTTTTTTCCTGCCGAAGAGCAAAACAACAACAAAAAAAAAAAACAGAAAACAGAAAACGATGACGAGAAAGAAAAAGAACAGAAACAAGAACAGGCCGCTCAGCCCAATCCAGGCGAAGTCATTTACCCGCATGGAGCTGGGCTGCTTAACCACCTCCTTCTGGGGGCCAGATTTTTGGAAGCGGTGCGCGGGAGCCATTCTCCATGCTCCATTAATAACGCGGCATATGAATGCGATTGTGCTGAACTTATAAACAAAGCGGACGTCCTGACTCGAAGGCCCAGGGCGTCTCAGCTTCTGCTTCGTGAGCGGGAAAGCCGCTCCACACATCGATGAACTCTCTGTGTAAGAGTAATAATCAATAATCCATATAAATCAATGGATAAAAACACTGTCGTTTGCGTTCGGCTCATCTCCAGCTATGCCTCATTGTTCTACTGAACCTGAAAAAGTGTTTTGTAGTACACATTTTTAGGCCCTTTTATGAATTTAAAAACCTAAAAGTCAAATTTCTCTTCGTTTTCGTTTTGGCTGAGGCAAGTAGATCCAGTCTAGGCCTGGGTGAAGATTAAGGAGTCTGATTTAGCCACATGCGCACACACACACACACACACACACACTCACACACACGCAAGCACACACACGCACACACACACTTGCACTCATGCACACACACACACACACTTGCGCTTACATGCACATGTACGCAAGCACACACACACACACACACACACACAGACTCGCACACAACACTGGATCATTTATATTGAACTGTAAATGGGTTGATAAAATATTGTTGAGGAAATTTGATCTGATATCAGTAATATTTGCCTGAGTGTGAGGACAGGACTATGACAGCGAGACTGGGTAACAGTGCTAGCTTATCAGTGTTAGCCCTCCTGTCCAGTAAAGTTCATAAAAAGTCATTTAAAAAAAGACATATAAACCAACACCAAGCAACCAAGCAGTACCGGATCACAGAGTGGAATTATTTCACAGTTATACAAGTAACCCTGGGGTTATCATTCAGTTTGAAGATTAAATTAGATACGCAAAACTACGGCACTCTAGAAGGGACAGAAAGGTTCCACTGCACTGTGTAACCCAGAAAGTGACTTCAGGCGAAAGCCAAAAGCGGTTCATTAAGTGAATATAGAGGTTTAGTTTATACCCACATGACACACATCATCCAATCTACAAGAGACAGGCAAAAAATTAAAAACACTATCACATAAATACCAACTATACACAAAGATAAAAAAGTTACACTCCCTGACATACAGAGTTGATGAATCAATGGTTTCTAATGTTTAATCATACAAAATGATACCCTCGCAGAAAAGAATGCTCAAATTTTCGCTGTGAAGAAGAGACGTAATGGGGTTGTCAAAGAAAACAAAGGGATAAAGAGAAGATGGCCGTTTCTCCTCAGCATTGTACCAAGAGCTGCCGGGAAAACATAACTGTGTGCCTGAAATCACTAATGAACGAGCAACGATTTTCTGAAAGTTTTGCCCTCAACCTGAAAGAAGCAGACAATCGAAATCAATTCTGCAGTAAATCCCTCAATTCCAATGTGTTGATAGAACATTAAAAAAAAAACAAAATGATGGACTACTCTGCAAATTGTGCGGGCTGTCGCTTGTTTGGTGAGATATCACGACTGCTTCAGTTCTTCGTATAATTAAAGGTTTGGCTACAATAGGAGGGTAATCTAAAAAGGGGAGGAAAAAATTGAAAGCACGGAATGATATTTCAGAGTTGCCTTCTGTGTGTGCGCACCCACAACTTCACAAAGAACTGAAGTGTGCTGGCTGTTATGCAGATAAACATGTGATACTTTCTACTGAATGTACATGTGGGAGTATTATTGTGTTTTTATTGCATTATACAAGATTATCAATAATAATAATAATAATAATAATAATAATAATGGTGAATGGTGAGTGAATGGTGTGTGCACCCTGTGATGGATTGGCGGCCTGTCCAGGGTATATTCCTGCCTCTCGCCCCAATGCACTCTGGGATAGCCTCCAGCACCCCCCGCAACCCTGCCCAGAAATAAGCGGGTATAGAAAATGGATGGATGGATAAATTAATAAACAAATTAATTAATTAATGTACAATCTTAGCTGAATTCAGTTGCATCAGCAACGCATAACGAAGGATCTGAATTGTAAAGAAGAAAGGGTGGGGACTGAGGTGTTGAGATCTCCTTTTTTTTGCAAAGGAAAAGAAAGTGACGGCTGAGGTACAAAGAATATGTTTTCCAACTTCACGAATCGCTACAGATTAAATCCTGGGGTAAAAGCATGTGAAATCCTCACCAAAATATTACTGCTGCTAAACTACGAATATGAAAAAGAAACGGGGAAACTTTTATTATTAGGAATGCAAATTTCATGCTTCCTGTACACCAGGTGGAAATATTTCTAAATTTCTAACTGCTTTTCCATTACCCTGAAAGCATGCCTTCGGCTATGTTTTGTAAAATAATTATCTGTAATTATTCCGAATACTCTGCAGATCTTCAATCTGCGAAAATTACCTGTTTACTTCTCCGGCCGTTTCCTAATAGCAGAGGTTGTCAAAGCTGCCAGTATAATAACATGTTTTAAATTTAAGTTCGTAATTAACCTATCAGAGGGGAGGAGGTCTTCTTTCGTGTCTTTAGAAACATAAAGAAAGTCTAGCCTTTGAAAAAACATGCATTTCTTTAAAAAAAAAAAAAAAAAAAAATCTTTTACATTTTACTTTCTGCATGTGCCAGTCACCCATTCACCTGGACTTCTTTAATGGCAGCCTTAATGTTCATGATCACAGGTGCAATCAGTTCTTCATTATCTATCAACATCAATTAGCGCTAAGTAAAAATAAGAAATTATGTGAGAAACAGCTATTCACTTATTAAACATTTAAGAAATAAAATAATAATGCAGGTTTCATGAAGCGAAGAAAGACGAAAACAGGGGATCCATTTTAATTATTGGGTTATTATAGGGTCTGCCATTCATTTCTGCCTCCAAACTGAACAGACTAGCCTTTCAGACTTGTCTAACAGGGCTGTGGTTAAGGATGTTTATTTTAAAGAAAAACACACATTTCAGGTTTATCCAATCGAGCTCTAGATAAATATGTTTGCTTTATGTTAAACAAAAGCATACAGGCCTTTCAGATTTGTCTGTCAGAGCACCGGTAACGTATTTTTATTTTGTTAGTGAAAAGCATACAAGCCGTTGAGATAAATTCAACGGTGCGCTAGTTAATTATATTTGTTTTATTTCATTGAGAAGAAAACAGGCACTTCAGATATAGCGAATGGAGCTCCAGTTAAATATGTTTTTGCTTTGTGTGAAAGAAACGTACGCAGGCCTTGCAGATGTATCCAACAGAGCGCTAGTTCAGTATGTTTGTTTTATGTTATTGAAAAGCATTGAAAAGCATGCAGTCATCATTAAATTACTATGGCGAGCCGATGTTTGTTGGCTCGCCGGCACACTGGAGAGATAATGACATCATATTATTCTCCTCTGAATGTCAGACATGCATATAAAAATCCAAAGGGCAAAGCCGACGAGCGGATATTTTAGTTGGACTGAAAAGTGAATGTAAAGGCATTTTATAATAATGATCGCCTTATTTGCTGGAGTGCCATCAACTCATAACCCCCCCCCCCCCCCCGCACAAACACCACAACACCACCCCCCCCCCCCCCAACTCCCCAATCTTCAGTTTCTTCAGTGCGTTTGTCGCAGGACTGGAGTAAAGCTGTCTCTAACACTACCGACCCTCTACTGCTGGTGGAAAGTGTGATGTTTCCGGTCTGGCCGCGGCTCTTGTGCTTCTGATTAGGCTCTGAATGGCACACGCCTGTCTGCGCACGCAAAGCGCCGCCCCTCTTCAGTCCTCATCTGACTCGGCTAAGGGAAGAGAAGAAAGCATCTCACGGTGGCTTTGCCCATTATGCAAAGCGTGCGATTTGCTGATTCTGAGGTTTCATTTTTTATGTATTTATGTTATCTTATCTTATGTTATCGTATTTATGTTATTTTATCTTATTTTATTTTTTTTAGCTCTCAACATAAAGATACAGCGATTTGGCTGCACAGAAATACACATTTTTATAGGTATTTCTCTGGTAATTCTCTGGTAAAATCAAAAATCAAATCAAAGATAATAAAAAATAATTTAAAAAACAATAATTTTAATGAAATGGGGGGTCGAGTCACAGGTCAGGGTCTCTGAGAATCATATGTTGTAAGTCTTTTCAGGGCAGTGATGAAGATGATGTGTCTGACGTGTGATGAAGTGATGAGTTTCCTGTCTTTTATGGCTTTTCTCTGACAATATCTCTCACTTTTTGGGTTGAGTAATTCTTGGTTGATTGCAGGGAGCTGCAGCATATGAAGGATTTGCATTGCTGCTCAACCTGTAATTGACCAATCAGAGCAGCTCTTCGCTGTTAACTCACCTCACCTGATTGGTCACTGATTGTCAGGTGAGAACTAAAAACCAGCCGCACTGGTGACTGTGCCTCATTTTTCTTCATTTTTGGGATTCTGTCACTTCAAATCACAGCAATTACTGTACTGTACCTCCCTCTAAAGCACTTACTGCTATGCAATTAATGCATGAAAGCCTGTCTATTAATATCAATGATGAAGGTGACTATATTATTAGTAGTATTATACTTAAGTATAGTTAGTTCTGTTAATCAAAATTACTATTGTTTTAATATAGTCACTGGCTCTCCTGTTGTACTCTATGTGACTTGTAGGGTGTAAAATAGTCACTGGCTTTCCTGTAGTACTGTGAGTGACTTGTAGAGGGTATAATAGTCACTGGCTCTCCTGTAGTACTGTGAGTGGACTGTAGGATGTAACATAGTCACCGGCTCTCCTGTAGTACTGTGTGCAGCCTGTAGGGTGTAACATAGTCACTGGATCACAGGTAAGTGTATCAGAGGAGAGCAGGTAGATCAATTGCAGGGCTCCTGCTGCGCAGGTGACATTCTGTCTCCAGGTGACATTCTGGCATCTGGATGCGAAAACTTCCAATTAAATTGATGAGAATTGGGGGGGGGGGGGGCAAGGGAAAAATACTTTTTAAAACGTTTTTATTTAAATGAGTGCCTTATGAATTGATTCGCATTTTGATTGTCCATGACAGCACTTTGTACCAAGGGCCTTGCTCCACCACCAGCATCTGTGTGATCTCTGAATCACATTTTTTTGGTGGGAAAATATGATTGAGTTTGTCAGTGAGGGGCCTTCTCAGTGCAGTAGGATATCACATGAATCAATATAATGCAAAAACCTGCAACCCCCCACCTGCAGGACGCAGAGAGAGAGAAAGAGAGAGAGAGAGAGAGAGAGGGGGAGAGAACCGATGTTGCTCCATTAGTCTACTAAAGGTTTTCTGCTGGTCGATGAACAGGGATGTGATTACAAGAGAAATTGAAATTATTAAATGACTTCACAGATGCTGATTCCATGCAGGTCCTGTCCCAGAGTGCATTGCTGGTGACCTCGTCTTGTATTTGGCGTAACTGTGGGCAGATATGAAATGTGCCTTTTTTAAGCAGTGGTTCTCAAACTCAGTCCTGGGGTGCATGTCTTTTTCAGACATACACAAGCACCTAATTCAGACACATCAACAACTTGTTCAAATTCCAGGATTGCAGTTGTGGTTGGAATTAAAACCAGCATCCCGAGTTTTACACCAAGATTGAGAGAAACACTGTTTTAAAGTTTAGTTTGAATGTGGCATTAGCAGGAGCCCTGATTTTAATTTACAGATGAACAAAATAATCGGGTGACCACACATTTGTACCTCAACAAAATACGACAGAGGGTGGGTGGGTGTTATCAACCTTACACTAGGCTGTTTGTTTTTACGGTCAATGGAATGAGCATTTTTAGGAATTTAGAAATCTCACCGTCAAAACAAGAACAAATATCTGGGAAAAAGAGGAGATCTTGTCAGCCTATTACTCTCTGTGTACTAAGTGTCACATAGTTTCTGAGGAAATCAGAATAAAATGCGCACAGTGACTACCCTCGCGAGTGTGTTTACTCTGAGCGTTTGATAAAATCGCTGTTTCATGCGCAGACTTGGCCCAGCTCTCCTGACTGCCCACGCTTGCGTTATTTATAGACCGCGTCAACGTCTAGGAATGCTGTGTGAATATTCAAAAACACAAATATTTTGCTGATTTTTGTGGTATATTTGTACGTCCGCTGCCAAAGACTGCGGGGTACTTTGGAGTGGGCGGATGGACAGATTTTTTATTAACTACAGAACTCATTTTACTGTCACAAACCTGCAGGCAATCATCGTAATTGACTGCAAGAGGAGATCAGGTCATTTCATTAAAAAAAAGGTCAAAGGTCACCATCAATTTTCTCTCCTCTTCTCTCCGGTTTCAACTGGGTCGGGTGGGAAAGGAAAGCACTGCTCAGAGGCCTGAGAGTCAGCATCCTATAAACAACAAATCTGCTTTTGAAATAAATGTAAATTACATTACATTACAATGCCTTTATTTAGCAGACTCACAACAGTCAGGCCATACGGTATTAAAATGTATAAAACGCATTTAGCATATAAAACAAGACCCTTTTTTTATTTACAAAAATCTGATAATTATTCAAGCTGTTGTTGGTGTTGATGTAGCTGTAGGATCATTATTTCCACTTTTCAGCGTTTTCACGATGCAGTTTGCTGGCCACATTACATGTGCTGATGTCTATACACACCATTCAGGGATATGTTGCTATATTTGATAGTAAGGGCAGTAAAATTGCAAGGAATGAGACATAAAACCATCGGAAGGTAAAAGCACAATATGTTTCTCTACCCTCATCTGTCCCGTCTTCATTTTTAAAAAGCGTTAATGTGGCTACTCACTGTGGAGCTGCTCACTCAAAGCTAAATTTCCTAAAGAAGCGTTTGTGCATATCAGAAGAGAAGGCCCCAGGAGAACATCTGCTAGATTTCCCAAAGCAGTCATAATGGGGGAAATAAAAAAATAAAAAATAGCGATAACAACGTTCTATGCCTTTGTCTTTGATATGTAATTATTCATATGCATATGTATAACTGGCATAAATTTGCTTAAACTGGGAGGGGATTTTGCAAATAGAGTTGATTAAGTATTCTACGGGATTTACTGAAGTAAACATTTGAGTGGAAACTTTAAACTTACCCCGCTGCCAGGACGCGTGCTCTCTCGATTTGAAAGGCTAATGATGCTGGCCCGCCTCTTTTCTGAGGATGAAATCCTTAACATTTTTACTAACATCACAATGTAGCTTCAGAAAAAGAAATGTAGCTTTTGTGGGCTACTCTCTCTGTGGGTTTTTTTGCGCTTTCCTTTCAATCAGCACCCAATTTGAAACACGGTGTGTGGACCCTTCAGCCCAATCAATGTTTTAAATAAAGCACTTAAGTCCTGAAAGACATTTAAAAAAAAAAAAAAAAAAAAACAAGAAAAAAGTTGCTCTTATTTTTAAAGTGCAAAGAAGGTCAACTAAATTGTTTCCTAGAATAAAAAAAGATTATGAAGAGAGCAGCAAGATACTTAATCTCTTCAGATTTAGCAAAAGCAGAATAAATTGGAATTTGATAGGTATTTAAATTTATAATAGGGTTTAGAAAAAGATTTTTAATGGCGAGTTCTGTTAGTAGAACAAAGGTGGGTAGATGGGGGCAGAGCCATATCCACGTGATAAAAGGATGTATTTTTTTACACCGCGAATTGAGAGTTGTCAATTTGTGGAACAGCCTGCCTGGTCATGTAGTAGAGGTTGAGACCCCTGGTGCCTTCAAGCCCAGGCTTGACAATGCTTGATGCTCTCCGTTCTGCAGGTGAAGATGAGCCTGTTCTCCTCATTATGTATTCTTATGTTCTTATGTTCTAGACGGGCTGAATGGCCTGTTCTCCTCATTATGTGTTCTCATGTTCTAGACGGGCTGAATGGCCTGTTCTCCTCATTATGTGTTCCTATGTTCTTATGTTCTAGATGGGCTGAATGGCCTGTTCTCCTCATTATGTATTCTTATGTTCTAGACGGGCTGAATGGCCTGTTCTCCTCATTATGTATTCTTATGTTCTTATGTTCTAGATGGGCTGAATGGCCTGTTCTCCTCATTATGTATTCTTATGTTCTAGACGGGCTGAATGGCCTGTTCTCCTCATTATGTATTCTTATGTTCTAGACGGGCTGAATGGCCTGTTCTCCTCATTATGTATTCTTATGTTCTAGACGGGCTGAATGGCCTGTTCTCCTCATTATGTATTCTTATGTTCTTATGTTCTAGATGGGCTGAATGGCCTGTTCTCCTCATTATGTATTCTTATGTTCTAGACGGGCTGAATGGCCTGTTCTCCTCATTATGTATTCTTATGTTCTAGACGGGCTGAATGGCCTGTTCTCCTCATTATGTATTCTTATGTTCTAGATGGGCTGAATGGCCTGTTCTCCTCATTATGTACTCTTATGTTCTTATATTCTAGATGGGCTGAATGGCCTGTTCTCCTTATTATGTGTTCTTATGTTCTTATGTTCTAGATGGGCTGAATGGCCTGTTCTCCTCATTATGTATTCTTATGTTCTAGACGGGCTGAATGGCCTGTTCTCCTCATTATGTATTCTTATGTTCTAGACGGGCTGAACGGCCTGTTCTCCTCATTATGTATTCTTATGTTCTTATGTTCTAGACAGGCTGAATGGCCTGTTCTCCTCATTATGTACTCTTATGTTCTAGATGGGCTGAATGGCCTGTTCTCCTCATTATGTATTCTTATGTTCTTATATTCTAGATGGGCTGAATGGCCTGTTCTCCTCATTATGTGTTCCTATGTTCTTGTGTTCTAGATGGGCTGAATGGCCTGTTCTCCTCATTATGCATTCTTATGTGCTTATGTTCTAGACGGGCTGAATGGCCTGTTCTCCTCATTATGCATTCTTATGTTCTTATGTTCTAGACGGGCTGAATGGCCTGTTCTCCTCATTATGTATTCTTATGTTCTTATGTTCTAGACAGGCTGAATGGCCTGTTCTCCTCATTATGTACTCTTATGTTCTAGACGGGCTGAATGGCCTGTTCTCCTCATTGTGTATTCCTATGTTCTTATCTTCTAGATGGGCTGAATAGTCTGTTCTCTTCATTATGTATTCTTATGTTCTAGATGGACTGTGCTGTCCTCTGGTTTAGGCTAAAGTTCATGGGGCAGGTCCACAGTGGCATATTTATAAACCATAAAGTTTGAATTAGCTGTCATTATTTACTCACTTTTAAATGCCTATCAGTCTTTAACTTCAGAAACATCTGGATGCTCATTTCAGTCTTTTGCAAAAAAAACAACAATTTTGCTCCCTTTTTCCTCTTTGTTTCACGCATTTTCTTTTTACACATTTCTTATAATTCCCCCGGATGTATTCATCTTTTAAAATCATTTTTAAAAATGTCTTCTTTTATGGGTTTTTATTCTTTTCCCTTTTCATCAGTCAAATGGCAAAATGGCAGAGAAAATGTCTGGCAGCAGAAGCTGTCATCAGTGAAACATTTCTTGTGTAACCTTGGAGTAAACTGTGATAACACACACTTCATCATTTCAGATTGTCTGCATAGATGGAATTCAGGCTAATTAATTTGCCATTAAAGGCTAAATGTGCTCGAGAAATATTTTCAGTTCGTTCATGGGCATGATGACGCATAACTACACAATGGAAACCATATATCAAGAAATAAATGTCATCGGAGCGTTTGTGTTTTTTTTTAATTTTATGATTGCAGTTTGAAATAAGTTCACTTACACTTCAAGGCGCTTTAACCCTTTAAGGTGTGAGATCTCAAATATGTGAATAGAATGCTCTTAACTGAACATTCTAATGCTGATGTAACAATTACTACTGGTAATTTGAAAGCACTGGAGTTCTAGAACACTGAATTAGAATAAAAAATTTAAAAAATATTCCAAAGATCTATCCATCCATCCATCCATCCATAATCTATGCCTGCTTATTCTGGGCAGGGTCATGGGGGTGCTGGAGGCTATCCCAGCATGCATTGAGGGCAAGAGTAGGGATACACCCTGGACAGGCCGTTCCAAAAATCCTACTCTTCAAAGGATTCATAATGTGACACATACACATGCTGTTCTATGGATCTGGTCGGCCAGGTCCTCCTCTGTCCTCCAACTCTGTTAGCTACTCTGGGTGAGAGTGAATAAAAATTATTTATTAAAATTTAGACAATTGTTCTAGAACTTGTTTTCAAGAATGTAAATGATGTTTGTGGTTTTGCTCATGATTCACTTTCTTTTTGCTTCCTGCTTTTATTTTGTACGCCGGGCATGAACAGGAAGGACTTCAGTTCTGACGTGACAACTGCCCTTTAATGATGAAAGATGAAATGTCATGACCGGGAGGCCCTACCTACATCGGTTTCAAAAGTTTAATTCAAAAGCCTCGTACCGCTGCTACTACTGTACCACACGAGAGTGCTGAGGAATCTGAATATTTAAACATGCCTTTGACATGCGCACCTCCTCCTTAAATGAATTTATTTGAAAGGAGCCGTAATTTGACAGAACGTTCCTTCAAAGCACCTCTCTCCCGTGACATTCCTCCTGGGAGCGATTTCATATTTCATCCCGCGATGAAGGCTAACGCGTATATAACCGACTTCATTTACATGACACGCGCTGGAGCGACAAGCCACATGCAAAGTCTTCAATCTGTATGAATTTTTCAAGTGCTGCCTCTCGCTCACCTTCATGTAATGTGCTTGATCTCGTAATGATCGTTGGATGTCTAATTGCGTGCTCATCAAAAGCTCTTGACCAGAAATGACATCGTTATAGACTCTGTTCTCCACCTGTCCAGGTCCTGCTTCAGGCCCAGTCCTCCGGGAATTCTGCAGACGCTATACCAGCATGCATTTCCACACTGCTGCTGCTGTGCCCTGCCTGGTTTTAAGGCTCTGCAAAGCCCATTGTGTTACGCGCATGTATGAGCGGTCCTATACGGATAAAGGTCTTGTAAATGTTATCTCTCACTAGACTTCCACTTGTAACTGCAGAACTGGAGTTCAGGGACGTCTCTGACCGTGTGAGCAGTCTCTACAAGAAGGCAACACCACCCCCTGGAGCTTCGACAACAGTGTGATTATTAGGTTGTGATTCACACACATCCTGATTTCACAGTCCTTCCCTTCACAAACGTTAAAAGGAGTGCGCTACTCCTCAACTAAAATCCACATTGAAATCTCATCCAGATTTCCTGGCGTTGTCGTGCTTGTTTCACAAATTGCCTTAGCCGCCATCCAACAAGTGTCACATCCTCGCTCTTAAATATTCCATTTTGCTTTTGGAATTGTAAAACAAAGTGGATCGATCTTTATTTTATTTTTTTCCCTCTCTCTCCCTCTTTGAAGAGAAATGCTATGAAGACGTTCCACCGCTGGCAGCGTGCTAGGCTTTATTTGGCGGCGAAATTAATCAAAGATTTTCTTAATGCCTTATTCTCTTTGAAATGATGGAGTGAACGAGGAAGAGAAGGAGGCAGAGGAGCCCGCAGCCCCGTCCCTGCTCGGCACGGACCTGTTGCTCTGGTGGTTTGGGAGGCCTTTCGCTGTCGTTATTGTTTTTTTGTAGTTGTTCTTGTTGTTGTTGTTTTTCCGTTCTTCACAGGAAACTGTGTGCAGTGGAATTATTAGCGATTCAGTGCTGAATTAATTTTTTTGGGTTCGTTCGGGAAGTTCACTTGTCAATCAAAGGAGACGCACGGGTGTAATTCTGCTGATTATTCTCCATCCTGGGGGAAAATATAGAAGAGAGAGAGAGAGAGAGAGAGAGAGGGAGAGAGGAAGAGAGTGAGAGAGAGACTTTTTGACTTTTGAGTCTCCTTCATTGCTTAGTACAAAAAGTAAAGAGAGACCACATTAACACAAATACCCGCTCACAGCAGACACATACAAGGAGCAATAAATAAAAAATAAAAAATGTATATATATACATATATATACACACACACACACATATATACAGTGTGTATATATATATATATATATATATATATATATATATATATATATTTATTTATATATACGTAGTTGACACACAATGAGAGAACATTGCCACAAACCTGAAAAAAACACAAAAGTACAAAACTATACAATCACTAATCAAAAAACAAAAGTCACTACACAATTACAGAAAAAGGATCATCTTACCACGAGAGAGCAAGAGAGTGAGGGAGAGAGAGAGAAAGAGAGAGCGAGAGAGAGAGGGAGAGAGAAAGAGAGAGAGAGATGGAGAGTGAGAGAGAGAGAGAGAGAGAGCAGACGAGTATAAGTCAGAAAGAGAGAGTGGATGGCTGAAGGTCAGAGAGAGAGAAAGGAAAGGCAGACACTTGTAGCGAGTGAAGGGTTTTTTTTAGCGCTCATGTTCACTAGCAATTAATTCCCACTTCTTTCCTTGTCAGCAATTCTAGTGGCATGTTGCCAGTGGCTCCCCCCCGCGCCCCCCCCCCCCCCCCCCCCCCCCAACAGGACAGGTATTTGAAAGATTGCAGTCATTGTTCTCCACAATGCTGGACAATGCCCTCCATTTTGAAAAAAAAAAAACTTCCTTGGCATTATCTGCTAAATTGCATCTGCAGCTATAAGTCTAGTCGTCCTGCTTTCATTAACCTTTATAACTGTTTTATGATTTGGCGGTAAACGAACTAAGACCGAGGCTCTAAATTAACCGCCAACTGGAAATGGAGTCTGATGGGAGTGGGGTGGGGGGGCGTGTAGGGGGGTGGGGGTGGCGGGGGGTTTGGGGGGTGTGGAACCAGGCTGTCTCCGGATGCTGGAAGCGGCCGTTATTCTGAGGGGCCTGACCGCCGTTGCCGTGGCGGACCTTGCCGTTGCCGTTGCCGTGGTGGACCTTGCTGTTGCCGTGACGAACCTTGCCGTTGCCGTGGTGGACCTTGCCGTTGCTGTGGCGGACCTTGCTGACACGCAAGCAGGCACGCCCCTTTTTCCTCCTGTTGCCCCTTTATAGCACAAGAACACAGCCCACAGGCGTCAGCTTCCCACCGGAGGGGGTTGGGGAGGCGGGGGGAGGGCACGGTAATTGGTGTTGACTTCGATAGGCAAAAAATACAAAATATGTACAAAACTGCATCTTATTACAAAACACAACATTAAAAAGGCCTGCTAAACTAAATATATACATGCTGTGCATATGAACTACTAGTGAAATGATGGGGAAGGAAATGTGTGGTGGTGCAAACCACAGAAACAAACACGACATACTGCGTTGCACGTGCAAATACACAAATGCAAGTACACGTATCACAAATTCAAATGCATGTATTTGAAATGCAGCCCATTCCTAGGGAATAACCTGGGCTTGGGGGGGAGGGGGGGCAGGAAGGGGTCAGCGGCAGGGTGCACGTCAGAATAAAATCGGTCCTCTTGAACACGAATCCAGCCCCCCCCCCCCCCCCCGTAAAGCATGGAGTGACTCAGCGCCCTCGGACATGTTTGGGAAGGGACCTGTCAGCGCACATTACCGTCGCTGTGAGGCTAACGGGTCGGACAAACGCCCCCCCCCAAACACGCTGTCCTGTCACTTCCCATCCAGTCTCTGCCCTGGCCCAGATTGCACAATGCGTGGGGGGGGGGGCAAAGGACGCTCCACTCAACTAGCCTGCAGTGAACAGACCCTGCTGCTTCCAGAAGGTTCTTTGGAATCTCATTGCACTACAAGCAAAATGAGAAATCACACAGTGCCGGTGTTCATAGATAGAACTTATAAAAATAAAAATAGTAAAAAATAATAAATTAAATGAAAGATGAAAGAACAAAAATTGTTCTGCTTCTTCTTCTTGTTATTATTATTATTATTATTATTATTATTATTATTATTATTATTATTATTAATAATAATAATATTAATAATGATAATAATAATAATAATAATAATAATAATAATAATAATAATAATAATATAACAATGATCATTTTGTAAAAATGACATATATTACACTTTTTGTGCAGCACAGCCCAAATGGCCTCAATATTGCAGCAATACCTATGAATATAGCAATTAAAACCGTGCGCGAATATGTATTGCTTCGAGGTGAATAAATGCCTTGCAGCTTTTACAGAGGTGTAATCAGATTAACGATTAATTAAATCGTGTAATTACAAAATGTACACACGAAGGAAATAAATACCGTGTAAGATCTAATCTGTGTGCTGGAAGAGGAGAGCCGTGGTCGAGCGCTATCTCCACAGTGCCACTGATTCCTGTGTGAGTGGCACAGATTCAAACCGACTGGTCTCCAAAAACTGAGTCCGGGCACCTCGTTTTATTAAAGTTCCCCTGAATATCCAGAGTCTGCACGGAGCAGACAGTTCAGATGGTGCCGCCTGGCTGGGGGGGCAGCTCCCTTCGCTATTAGCATGAAGTTTTTATTGATTTTGGTGGAGACGTTATGTTTTTTTAAAATTAAGAGTAACAGCTCGTGCAATAATATTTTCTGTCCGTGCAGTGCCACTCATTTTGTCGCCTTCCCTCTCTCCGTATCTCTCTTTTGCGTCCCCTACATCGCTCTCTTTCTCTCTCTCCCTTTATCTCTTTCTCACTCTCTCTCTTTCTGTCACTGTCTGTCTCTTTCTCTTCCCCTTTCTTGTTTCCATCTTGGCTCTGCTGTGTCATTAGCTTTCAAGCAGTCAACATTGATCGGAATAGGAGAGTCGCACGTCACTCTGCACTAGTGCAAAACTAGGAGAAATGCCTCAGACTGGCCTGTGATTTTAATCAGTAATAAACTGTCGGTACGTTTTGGTGCTAACCTGATAACCTGCCCCACAATCCCTATTCCCTATCCAAGGCCATTAGCATAATATCGGAGTCCCTGGACCTTTATCTGAATGTGCGGTCACAGATATTATTTTTCATCCGTTAAGTGGCTGTGCAGCTCTGAAAATAGCGTGTATTTGTGGTTTACATTAGCGATATCGCTACACACTGCAAGATAAGAGAAACATCGTCATAATGTCCTGTTTTCACGATTGTGAATGTTTGCAGGTGAAACAGACAAGGATGACTGAATCAGAAAGATCAGGACCCCATTAAAGAGAATTTGATCAATGTGTCACCACTTTACTTCTGTCACAGCCAGACAATAGCAATGTACACCCCCCTGGGACTGGGGCAAGGGGAGGGGGTGGTGGGGGGGGGGGGGGGTGTCAGGGTTCGGGGCCTTGGGTTGAAAGGTGAGGGGACAGGGTGTTGAGCTGCTGTAAAGTTTTGTGAAACTTGTTGGCCCTCCGTGGAAGACAGTGGTTTCCAGAAGGCGGGAGCGAATGCTGGACTGCTGTGACATCATCGCCATGACAGTGCAGACTGTGTGCAGCAGGCGCACAGGGCAATAATTAGCCACACCTTAAAAAAAAAGTAATTTTTTTTTTTTTTACCGTAAATTTTTACGGTAAAAGTCTGTAAAATAGCAAAGGTGCTAAATCATGGAAGCTGACAAAGTCACACACAGCAGATGTGTAAATAATTGTATTATTTACGGTCAAACACCGGAATTCATTTAACATCTGTTAGATATGCAGCCTGCGACTGTATGCCTAATGTATTGTCACCGTTTTTTTATACAGTGAAGGTCTGGTTTTGGAAAAAGATTGTTATACTGTAAAGTTCTGGAAGTTTTTATTTTTATTTTTTTTACACTGCATGGAGTATTGCCTGGGGAGGGAGGGCTTCAGTCCAAGGGAGGGGGGGGGCAAAGAAGGGTGTTGTTGTCTTCTCACCTCCAAACAACCCTTTCTGTGTTGAATCAGTCCCCCCGCCCCCCCCACTAACAACCAAACCTCGGCCCCACGAGTAGTTATCCTGCCAGCGCTGGGCCTATTGGGCCACCGTAGTGACAGACTACGGACCGGCAGTGGGCTGGAGGCGGGCCGGCGGCGGGCCGACAGCTGGAGCCAGCGGAGGCCCGACAGGCACTTCCTTCCCAGGTCGCTGTCTCTCTACTAACAGCACAGGCTGGCGCAGGAGACCGTCTGGGTGACGCGCAGTAACCCCCTGCACATGCGCCATCACCGGAACCATAAGCCCTGATTGGCTGTGAATGCCGCAGGACATCATAACCACAAGCCCTGATTGGCTGAGAATGCCACAAGGCAGTAGTGCTTATTGAAAGACATACACTTTAAATGCAGCATTTTTATTTCACAGATACAGATGGTGTTACAGATAACACCATTACAGAAACCCTCACCCCCTTCCCCACACACACACCAAATAACAATAAATGGCACAATAAAAAGTGCAGCTGTAACGTTCTTTTGAATATAAGACTTCTTTTCTTTTTTTTTTGTTTAGAAAACACAGCAACCAGGGATTGTATATTTTTCTTTTTCTTTTTAATGCCCGTAGCTTTTCTTAGGCCGGCTATCGCCGGGTGATTTTGAGCTCTGATCGATACGCATCTTCGCCGTATTGATCCCCCCCTTCTCCGAGCGGGCCGGCTCAGCTCGGCGGGCGAGATGGGCTGAAGGCTCCCGAGCCTCTGAGGCGGAGGCCATTGTTGCAGTTATTATTCTCCCGCTCTCTTTTGTCCTCGCCGGACCGTACTCCACTGATCTGTGAAGTGGTCATTCAAGTGTCACTCGACGGACGGGGGGGGGTGGGGGGGTGGGGGGGAGTTTGATCAAGCGGAGGCGGTTGCCGGGGCAACGGCCGACGGAATGCTGGTGAGGACCACTAGCTGGCGTTGCCGGGTGATTGCTTAACTGAAGAGCCTGGCTGGTCAGGGTGAACTTGAAGCTCCGAGGCTGGCCGTCCAATCAGAGCGAGCGTGCGCTGCTATTAAGAAGAAGGAGAAGGGGAAGAAGAAAAAAAAACGGAATTTCTAAGCAAAATGATATACCAATCTGCACCATCAGGTGGGATTGTCTGAGGTTTTCTCTTTCAAACGTCTGAAATTTGATCGCTTGTGTCTGCTGTAATGTGTTCAATGGACTATTGTTATCACAAACACAAAACTGTCAAACTGTATCACCTAGAGGAAAAAAGACTGTATAACATTAGTATTTAATTCCTCTTGGGCTGAACTCAATTAAGAGCATACAGCATATCTGTTTTACGCAATGTAACATCCTGTTTGTGTGCACCGTTTTCTCCAAGAACCTCCACACACACACACACACACACACACACACACAAGGTAGATACATCCACTGAAAGAATGATGAATTTTTGCCTTTCCACATGGAGGGAAACTGCCTGCAGGCAGACTGTTCTGATAAACTGCTCAGATAAATTGTCATCCTGGTTCAATTAAAGGCCGTTTAAATCACAAACCCACAGCCTCCATTTGGGGACATTAACCGCGGAAGGAAAGCAAACATCAAGCTCTCTGAAATTTTTACAAGCGTGATGCTAAATGTAAATCTGCTATTAATCTCCTCAGCACAACTCTGGAGCTACTTTTACAGTTCGCATTCTACCGGTTTAAACTACTGAAAATTAATCGAACGCATTCAGGTTGTGGATCTTTGTTCGAAAGGGTACAAATAGCACAGCTTTACCCGGGATTTGAGCTCGCAGCCCCTTTCGATTGCATCCTCCGGTCCGTGAGCTCTCGACACTGCACTGTCGGCCTCATCGATTGAACCGCTGCGATGATGCTGGGGCCCATTATGCGTGGATGATCTCACTGTTTCACAGCACTGATGGTAGCGTGTGTCTGTGCGTGAATGCATGATTAATACTATTAAATAATCAAAATTACATGCATCTGTGAATGCTTATAGATTTGTGATTGTACTTCAGAAAGAATCGGGGATAACAGGTCTTGTGGCGGCTGGATACAATGCATACATGTTGTGCTATGCTGTACAAGCATACAAGCAATACACATTGCGGTGTGCAGTATTAGAATGCAATACATGTGCATATCTTCATAAGCTGGATAAGCATAAAATAAATACATACTGTGTCATGATATGATGCACCAGAATATAAAAGCATGTAATAAGTAGATATTGTGATATGCTGCATGAGCATAAATGTCATAAATGTATATTGTGATATGGTGCCCAAGCAAGCCATAGCCACATATTATTACATGCTTAATAAGCATGTAAGAAATACATATCATGATATTATGCACAAGGGTGCAATAAGCACATATCATATGCTGTATGAGCATGCAATAATACTTATCATGACACGATGTACAAGTAGGCAGCGTATACATTTTGTGACATGCTGCATGAGCGTGTCATAAATGTGCGTTGTGACGCGCTGCATAAGCCTTCGTGAGAAACACTGGATGTTTAAAAATTTGTGTCTGGGCGAAGGTTTTCACGGGTCGTTGGCTTGCAGATCCTGCCCGTGAGATATATTCGCGGAGAACACCCCTGCCTCTCTCCCAGACCCGCACAGCCCGGCGGCGGACCTCATGTGCTCTGTCTCTGCAACCCGAACAAGAAATTATTCACCGAGATCTTTTTTGGCGAGCGGAGATAAATGGCTTCATAAATAGACCCCCGATTTATTTTTAGGCTGCCCCGGCTCTGTTGAGGAATTAATTACGGCAAATAAAAGAGCGCGTTGTCCTCTCTCAAGGCTAGCTTGGCACAGAGGAGAGGCAAAGAAGAGGAGAGCACCAATCGCGTCCCCGTATCCGAAAGAAGAGCGGAGCTGCTGGCGTTCAGCCTGTGGGGAAATAACTGACCGAGCGCCGCTGAGCCTCTCTGGATCGTCGGCGGGGAGCTGGGTGTGGTTTCACCTTGGGGAACAGAACGGGCGACAAGGGGATGCGTCTGAAGCGAAGAGCGTTTCGTGCTTTTTTTTTTGTGCTGAGCGCCACGAGAGTGTCTGCGAGCCGTCCGCGAGTGTCGGAGCGTTTCTGCTCTCCAGGACCACTGCCAGTGCCATTTCACTCCAGGACAATAGATGGCGCTGTGCACCAGTCATCAGCCCAGTCCTACTTTCAGAGTTCAAAAAGCTGCAGAGGGAGAAGGTTGCTGGTAGAATGAGAAGGTCACTCGCCAAAGTAATGATCTGACAAAAGTGAAGCCATTGGCAGGAAACATTCTAATTTTGGCAGTTGCATGACAACACTCGCAGCCCACAAATGCAGCCAACTCTCAGATATGTAAATCTTGCCATGAGACTCGTTGTGTGCAGGAAGCGTGAAACAGGATTTAGCCCCACAGGATGTGGAGCGTGTTTCACCTGCAGCGAGAGACTGAAGTTCACCTGTCTGACCACCTGTGCAAAGGTGGCTGATGTACATCACAGGTAATGTTTTCACTAGCTTTTGATGGGATGCCAGGTGAAGTAAGGTGTTCTCTACCACCACCCTCTTGGGGTTTTATTACAACCCCTTAATATTTAAAAACATTCTGCAAGAAGAGGAGGAAATCTGTCTCTGTTAATGAGACAAATTCAAGGGCTGCTGTTGTGGACAGTGGCAGACACTCACATTTGGGATTCTGTTTCAGAGGGAACCCACAATTGGGGTTCTTTTTCAGAGGGAACCCACATTTTGACTGACGACAGACCAAACGTGGGTTCCGTCCAAAACAGAACCCCAAACGGCAGCCTAAATGTGCGTTCCCTCTGAAACAGAACCCTAAACAACAGTCCAAACATGGGTTCTCTCTGAAACAGAACCCTAATCGTGGGTTCCCTCTGAAACAAAACCCTAAACATGGGTTCCCTCTGAAACAGAACCCCAGACGACAGTCCAAACGTGGGTTCTCCTGTGAAACAGAACCCCAAACATGGGTTCCCTGTGAAACAGAACCCCAGATGGCAGTCGAAACGTGGATTCCCTCTAAAACAGAACCCCAAACGTGGGTTCCCTGTGAAACAGAACCCCAGATGGCAGTCGAAACGTGGATTCCCTCTAAAACAGAACCCCAAACGTGGGTTCTCCTGTGAAACAGAACCTTAAAACGTGGGTTCCCTGTCAAACAGAACCCCAGACAACAGTCCAAACGTGGGTTCAAACAGAACCCCAGACAACAGTCCAAATGTGGGTTCAAACAGAACCCCAGATGGCAGTCCAAATGTGGGTTCAAACAGAACCCCAGATGGCAGTCCAAACGTGGGTTCAAACAGAACCCCAGACAACAGTCCAAACGTGGGTTCAAACAGAACCCCAGATGGCAGTCCAAACGTGGGTGAATGGAAAAGCAGTGACGGCTGAGATGCTTGATTAAAAAGAAGCGAAAGGAGAGGTTCCATATGTGCATTTGTCTGTTTCTCTCCATGAAGGACCACACGGGAAATCTGCCTTCTCGATTCGGCTTCATGCACCTTCATCTGGGCCTGACTATATCAACATATCTTTCATACAATGTAAGTATTTCTATCCAAAAATAAAACTGAGTCATGTCTGACACCTATGAGCCCTAAAGTATGGAGGCAGCGATCACAAAGCTCATTGAGCTGTTTAATAAGTATTAAAACGCCTCGGATTCCAGGCACATTCTAAAATTAATCAGCAATGCAGCTCTATCACCAGGCATACAGTACATTTGATATTGAGCTACTTGCTTTGTACATTTGTACCTTTGCTTGACATGTACATATCAGAGTACACTTTGTACACCATAATTTAAATAATTGTTATAATTGTACGTTTTACCAAATGTTTTTTTTCCCCTTTGTTCCTGCTTCACGTAATACCTTCAATTTACTTTTGTGTAATAATCTTAATAATGTGATTTTTTTTCTTCTTTGAATAGCCACTGCCTTCTGCTGGGGCTATTGTTCCCCAGATGAATTTCAGCCTGACACTATATTCTAGGAAAATACAAGATTAGTCAGCCATTAGCTTGATGAACTTTTATATTGTTAAGAAAGCCAAGGTATATAAAACAATTATAGGCTGGTGCTAACCCAACATTTCTCCTCTACTTCGACGAACAATTAAACGTAATCATTATTATTTTTTCTTCAGAAACACAGTTTGGTCAGTTCAAAAATCACTTAAGTGAACTCACCAAGATTTAATTTCAGTTTGTGAAAAAAATGCAATGCTTGATTTTTCTGTACTTTTTACTCAAAGTGATGTCTATTGAATACAGGTCTTGGAGTTGAGAATGTACACAGAGAAGGGCATGGGGTTTAGGTTGACTGTGCAAGGGCTATTTACACAGTTATAACACAATGTTTATGCTAACGGTGAAGGCTAATATTTACAAATGCATAGCACAGTCTTTATGCTAATGCTGTAGTGAATGTACACAGGCATAGTAGATAGCACATTGTTTATATAAACTTGTTGTTAATATTTACATAGGCAAAGCACAGTGTTTATGCTAACGGTGAAGGCTAATATTTCTACAGACATAGACAGTGTTTGCATAAACATGTAGGCAATATTTACACAGGGATAGCACAGTGTTTATATAAACATATAGGCAATATTTACACAGGGATAGCACAGAGTTTATATAAACATGTAGGCAATATTTATGCAGGGATAGCACAGTGTTTATATAAACATGTAGGCAATATTTATGCAGGGATAGCACAGTGTGTAAATAAACATTTAGGCAATATTTATGCAGGGATAGCACAGTGTTTAGCTTAACTGTGCCAGGGATGTGTACTGAAAATGTCCTTATGCTTTAGAAATGTTTTACAAAAAAAGTTTCTTTAACATAATTTGCATTCTTGAAATATAGTTCAATTTAATTTCTTTTCCCCTTAATATTGTATTTATTGTCTTATGCACAGAAATAATTCTTATTTTTTTTATTTGAGGCTCGCTTTAAAATGTTATCCGAGCAGACTGTAGGAGTAATAGGTTGCAGTTCCACATCTGAACTCTAAATATCAAAACTGAAGAAGAGGCTTCTTATAAAATGACAGACTTTGCATTCTCAATCACTAATAGAAGGCAGGTCACACAGTTTAAAAAAAAAATACTTCAATGGAATGAATGTTTGTGGCCCAAACTATTACCTTGTGACCAAAAATGAATCTAGAAATGGATTATAATTTAATACATTTTTTAATAAAATGAAGTCTTCTCATGCAGAAATGCCTTCCTATTTATAAGGGAGTGAGATGTATTTCAGAACCTGTGACTAAACCAGAACTAAATTTGGTTGCAAAAGGAAAAAGTCTGGAGCACCCGGATGCAAAATAGACCCTTTAATGGTGTGAAATAAAACTGACGTTTTTTTGACTCTACAATCTAAATTTGGCTTTTGCTTTGAGTTTCTACCTGCAGTTCATCTTCTGTATTCGCTTTATGCCTTTGTGCCTAAATAGTTTCTTTGAATATAATAAGATAAAGCTAAAACATAATTGAGAATGTCAGTTCAAAACAGTAAATATTAATAAACTACTAAACTTCATGACAACCTTGTTTTCTTTTAATTTTCCACTGATAACCATGATTCATAGCCTGCATGCCTTCATTATAGTGGATTGCTATAAATCACATCTTTATCACAAAAAAATGAATGGCACTTTTATTGTTAAATTTTCTCTGGCAGAATTAAAGGGCAACCATTAACCTTATATTTAGCATATTGTTTCAAGTTATAAAGATAATATATCGAGTGTTTTTTCCATATATTTTCTTTTTGTATTTTTTTATAATCCTGTATATCTGGCAGTCAACAGTTTCACAGGTGCTAAGAAGTAAACAGAACACAGGAGATTAAATATATTTTTTTCTTTGTGCTGACAAGTGGTTTTAGCCAATCAGTGTAGACGTTGGAGTGAAACTGCACCCCATTGGACACACAATTCTCTACAGTTTTAAGGATGCTTCCCTTGACCTGACGTACCCACGTACAGTACGTCGTAATTTTCGAAAACCGTTAAATTATACGGTGAAAGTGAAAATGTGCGGGGGCCTAGATGAAGTTGAAGATGGATGGCACCGCCATTATCCCCAGCCTCTGCCTTTCGAATGGAAGTCAGTGTGTGAGGTGGTCGAGTTCGCTGAGAGAAATCGCACGCGTGCCCTTTGCTTTCCCTGCCTACAGAGGAGGAGGATCAACGCTCTCCTGACTGGAGAGTAGCAAACGCTGTAATTTACATCAGAAGGTTCATCTTCAGGCTTGGAGTGATTTTTTAATGCATCTGACTGCAGTGCATTTACCTTCATGGTTACAAGAGAGAGAGAGACAACATCCCACCAGCACACAGAGCGACAGACCCCCTGTATGGAAGGTACTGAACCACTCATATTGGAAATCTCTAGCCTTAATCGAAACCAATTTTAGACCCAGTGAAGGGCAATTCGTATGTGTTGGGATTTTGTCTGTTCCATTTTATGCTTGTTTTTTTTTTGACACTAAATTACATTAAAAGGGACCTGCTCGGGATAATCTGGGAAATGTGACTTTGAGAAGAACAGAAAAAAGGTATTAGAGATGTTATCATTAAAACAAGACTTATAACTGTAAAAAAAAAAAAAAAAAAAAAAAAAAAACCTTATCCAGGAGATGCAGTTGCACATGTGGTTCGCACATGGCCATGTTCAGGAAACCAAAGTGAAGTCAGGTGTGTATTTAATTGGTTGATTTGCTTTTTTAATGGCTAAAATGAGTTGAGTGGATTTGACAATGATGGCGCAGGTTGATGGTTCCACTGCTAGGGGGCAGTGCGTTAAAAACAACACACGTGGAGTATTGTGCTGGGATAATGAGGTAGTATGACATCAGAACTATATCTTGACTGCAAATTATTTGAAGCAATCACTGTGTTTTTTTGCGTTGGGTCAGGCAAGCCAGTGATTGACAGCTCATCACCCATCAATTAATTTTTTTCTGTTTTCTCACCTCCTTTTCCAGTGACTAGTGGGACAAACAGCCATTGCGCTTGGAGGGAAGCATCCTGATTGGTCAGAGTTTGTACAGCAGAGAGTTCAGTGTTGCATCATTTAAACCACCAAAGTGTCTGGATTGCATCATATTAATCTCTTATTCAAATAAATACGCTCAGGAGCTGGGTACCAGGCGCCTCCAAACCAACAAATTAAACCGAGAAATGAATATGCATGAAAACAGAACATTTTGCCAGCCACAGATGTTTTTGTGCATGTGATGTGGTGAATAAATCCTTTTAAAGTTATTTTTCTATGATTTCAGATTTTAAAAAATATATACATTGCAATGATTAAGACTAAGTTTTAAAAAAATAAAGAAACACACACCCAAGATGGACGCCGTTTCCTCTTCCTCAGAAACCAAAACTGGGTGGGGGGGGGGGGGGTGTCCTGAAAGAGCAAAGGCCTGTTACACAGCTGTAGGGGGGCTGCTGAGTCCAGTGCTCTTGCTTCAAACTCAGCAGCCAAGTCAGACCCCAGGAAGCAGGCGAGGTGAGTTTACCTGAGCAATCAGTGGCTTTGATCAATAAATCACATGCTGAGCCGTAACAGAAAAAGCCAGCAGACCCTGCAGCTCCCCGGATCCAGGGTCATGGGCCCCTGGTGGATTGAGCTAGAATATTCTGTTAGCAACAGCATGTGCAGTAGGCCGCACCTGCGGAGTCATCACCTGGAGATACTGCACAGTAGACCTGTACCACAGCACGCTGGTCATAGATCACCTGAAGATTCCGCACAGTAGACCTGTACCACAGCACGCTGGTCATAGATCACCTGAAGATTCCGCACAGTAGACCTGTACCACAGCACGCTGGTCATAGATCACCTGAAGATTCCGCACAGTAGACCTGTACCACAGCACGCTGGTCATAGATCACCTGAAGATTCCGCACAGTAGACCTGTACCACAGCACGCTGGTCATACATTACCTGTAACGAGACACCGCGCTTAGGTCCGTGTGGGCTCCAAGGTCCTGACCACCACACCTCTAATACCCCCACCCCCCCCCCCCCCCCCCCCCCCCCGTGGGGCCTGCTTTCTCTAAGAAACGCTCCCGCATCGCCATAGCAACTCTGGTGAGTTTGATGAAGTGTGAAACACATCGTGGGCCCTGGATCACCAGGATTCATTTCAAAGCGCTGGAATCAGCTGTGACTGAGCGCCTCTCTGTAATGTAATGTAGTGCACCTGCTCCCTGGTGGACTTATTAACTCTATTACGTTTGATTAATCACTGGGAATCGCTGCTGTGTGGCGTGCCACCTCACAAAGACCTTACTAATTTCATTATGTGTTTGAAGAGAAAAAAATCACTTAAAAAAATAATAAAATAAAAGACAAAAATAGATCTTGTCTGCTGTACATTTTACCGATTCAAAATCAAATATTCTTTCAGTTTTGCCTCGTCTGGGTGTCCTTTTATTTCTTTTTACTGTCTCTCAGCTCTAGAATTCAGCACCAGCTACATATTTCTATTGTGTATGTAGAGCAAACTGCCCAAATACATTTAAAGGTCAAAGCACGGAACCTTGTCACAATGCATTGACATCCGTGAACAAAAACCAGGCAATTCACTTGGAAAGAAAAGGAAACTCAACATGCGGGACAAATTCAAGGTCCACTCTCAAAAATTGCTCTGGTTCATGTAAGGCAGTGATATTCTCTCTCGTCCTTGGGCAGCTGTAGGGCTTGGTGGCTCCTGCGGTTTTAATTGAGAGGTTAAAGCTTTTTGATTACGCAGGTAACTCACTTCAACCGGGTTCTTGGCTCTCAACCAGGTGTTCATTTTAAGGTGGAAACAAAAAGCCATCAGACTCCTGGACAGCACAAGAGGTGGGAAAGAAGATCATTAATTTTGGGAATGAGGACTCAGGTGACATCAAGTGAGTCTGGGCCTGAAAAGATGTTGGCTTTGGCCAACCGATCACCGAGTCCACTGAGGCGTCAACATCACTGCACAATGCCCCCCTGAACAGTGTAGGACTGGGCATGCAAAAGAGAGGATGTGTACTCTTTTTATGGATGTTGGAATTCCTGAACCTGGGATGGACCTGTCTAGGGTGGAATTCCTACCTCTAAGCACAATGCATGCTGGGATAGGCTACAGCACGTCTCCACAACCCTGACCAGGAATAAGCAGGTTAGACAATGGATGGATGGATGGGTGAAATTCGTAAATGGCTGTTTTTCAGACCGTGAGTCTCACTTTGAAACCTGCAACCTTAAGAATATTTCCGGAATCTTCTGGAACCTTCTGCCTCCCAGCTGCGGGGGTTCTGCTCTGTCCTCCAGGCCTCTGGCGGGTGCAGTGATGGCACGCTGACTCCAGAAACGCAGACAGCGAGGTTTCCCCGCTTTGGAAGCTTGCATGAGTCTCTGCCGTTCTGTCGCAGGCAGCATGGCTTCTTTGATCCTGATTTAAAAAGGCATTTTTCCCATAATGCCCTTGTGACCCTAATTCTGGCTGCATGCCACACTAAGTGTGCTGATGCGCTGCTCGCTCCAAAACATTTTATTGATGCTATGCTCTAAGGCCTGGATCCAGTCACCTTGACTTAGGAATTTGAAATCAATGCAAGTTTAAAAAAAATTAATTTAATATATATATATTTTTTACCAAGTTGGAAATGTTATTTTTGGTCATTTCTGAACCACTGTGTTTTTAAAGGGAGAAAGGTTGAACATGTTTATGTGAGAGTCAGAGTGAAAATATTGTTGTCCTGCCTTACAATGCTGCACTGGAGTAATGCACTGGAGCCCAGTACTGGAGCCCATGCACTGTGGGCCATGCACTGGAGCCCATGCACTGTGGGCCATGCACTGTGGGCCATGCACTGAAGCAGCTGGAACCTATCAGCAATAGGAAGAGATTTGTGAGAAATCAGTCTGTGACACTTTCTGTTGTGTGGATGACCTTGGGAACCAACGTGGGTAGGAATGTAAAGGGATTGCAAAGCAAATCAGAGGTTGAGGATGATTAGTCAATCATAGGCATTGTATTATTAGCCAATCAGAGGTAAGGGATGATTTGCCAATCAGCAGTGGGGAAAGGATTAGCCAATCAGAAGTTGGGGGTGATTTGTCAGTCAGAAGTAGAGGATGAGTAGCCAATCAGAGGTGGAGGATGATTTGCCAATCAGAGGTGGAGGATGATTTGCCAATCAGAGGTAGGGAATGATCAGCCAATCAGATATAGGGGTTGATTAGGTGGCAAGATAAAGAATGACAGTTTTAGAGGGAATTTGGGCATCAGGGCATGAGCGTTAACACCCCTACTCTTGAAACGACTCTATGATAGGTATCTCAGTAAATAATTTTTTTTAGGGCTTTTTCAGATTGGACATCACAGTGCAGAGAGACAGGAAGAATGGAGAGCGAAGGTATTCCCAATACATGGCAGCGGGTTGTCATGGAACAGAGGGTGACACAGCACACTTGCAGAAGCCCTTCCCTCGAGCAACTGATGCAGTGAGCGGTGAATGCCGGCCCCTAACCGCCAGCC
>CM077284.1:2612257-2667257 GCA_039654925.1 Anguilla pacifica
CAAATAAATAAATTCTATAAGAATGGTATTATTTTTTTTATTACGGCTACAACCATGCTTGAGGCGGTTACACCTGCCAATTAGAGTTGGAAATTAAAAAAAAAAAGTAATATGCATGCCCCCCCCCCACCAACTCCTCCACAGCCCCACCACAGTAAAATCAAAGTTTATCGTTTGTGCCGTACAATCATTAGCGAATTGGGCTTGTGACTCCTAGCCTACAGGCTCAATTTCCATGTGATGCCCTTCTGTTGTACCCTAGAGCGCAATATGTAGCCTGAATGGGTTCGGCAAACATCCCGCAGTAAAGATAGATTGTATGGTAAGCGTGTAAGCTGCGCAAATGGCTCCCTGTAAGGGCATCTGCTGGACGTCTAAGAGGCAATATAGAGCGTATGGTGTGAGAAAACAGTTTTAGGCCAGGATGGTAAAGCTTTCCAAAAGATTTATTTCTCGGAGGGCAAAGTTCATCCCCATCCATCCAGCAGTGCTGCGGAGATGGGCTGGAGATGAAAAAGCCCAGCTACAGGCCATGATGGCTCAATGAAAACGGCTGTTTTCCCGCAAAATCAATTAAGCCATAATGTTTCTTTTTTTTTCTTGTAGTATTGATGGCTTCGTCTCCTTCAGTGGGCTCTCATGGGTCAACCGGAGGTTTGAAATCGACCCAGCAGCCGAGGGAGTTCGGCGTCTTCATGACCCCACTTAAAATTTTTTTTTTTTTTTTAACTTGAAATTAAAACGGACGGAGGAAGAAAAGGCTACTGAGTAAGACGCGCGGTGTCACCTTGCCTCCTCGTGGAGGAACGGTGGTGTGTCAATGACACAGTGACCTTGAAGGCACCTCAGGCGGAACCCGGCAGAGAAAAGACGTTGACCTTTTTTTTTCTAGGCAGGAAAATGCTTGCACTTGACGGAACAAGGAGCTCGGAGCAGCAGAAAAATTACTTCTCGAGAGTTTTGACTTATTTCATTATTATTATTCTTTTTTTTATAGCAGGGTTCTGGTCACAAGGGCACGCCGGTTCTCTCTAAGTCCTGTGTCTGTCACGGGTGGTGCTTCAGGTCACAAATCAAATCATCCGCTTGATTGGCTCTTCAAAAGGCACTGATTGGCCGTCTGCGTCCGGTAACGGCTACGTGTGAGCTGACAGCCGCCTAGCAACGTATTTACGAGTGCAGGGAGGTGGGACACAGCCCACTTCCTGTAGGCACAGGAAGTCAGGATGACTGGGGCCGTGCAGTTTGAGGTGCCCTAATGGGGACTTCTGCCAATGATAATAAACTGAAGGGTGCCTCCAGTTCCAGTTATAAGTCACCTGACACAATTTTAGTAAAAATACAGACAAAGCAGGAAGATAAAAGACTTTTCAATTGGATCAGATTTTATGCTAATTCCGCCCCAGCTGCTAATTGAATGCTATGATAATTCTGTGACAAAGGTCGGCCCAGACACAGGACCAATCAAATCATGTTTAAGCTTGTTTAAATTTAAATTACATATTGAAAAAATAAGTCTTCCCCTTCTTCCCCTAGCATTTATTAATCAGGGACTTTAGATTTTAATTAGAACTTTCAGCAAAGGAGAGACTGAATGCAACAATAACACTGATTAGCAGCCCCCTAGGAAGGAAGAGAGGCAGTCCAGGTGTGTAGCTAACAGGAATATGGAGTCAACTGTGATGCATATACAGTATATCTACTGTAATGCACCATTTTGACTCTGATACACTATATCTACTGTGATACATATATATCTACTGCAATACTCTACATGTACTGTGATAGATTATATCTACTGTGATACATACATATCTACTGTGATGCACTAGATCTACTGTAATACACTACAGTATATCTACTGCGACAGACTATTTTGTATCTACTGTGATACATTATATCTACTGTGATACACTATATCCATTGTGATGCACTATACAGTATCTACTGTGATAGACTACATCTCCTGTGATACACTACATCTACCATGATGCTTTGTATCTACTTTGATTCACTATAATATAATGCACTATATTAGCAGTTGTTTTAAACCGAAATACACATTACACACTATTAAATCTTCTATTGCCACTTATACAATTTCTATTTTTAAAAGACCCTAATTTTGTGTCAAGTAAAGCATAATTGACACGTCACTGCTTTAAATGAGCTGTTGCATAGCGTAGCGTAGCATAACCGGAGCTGAGAAACTCCAAGCAATATTCTTTATTTTTTATATACTTATGGACTTATATTTCTTCCCCCCTGGTTATTTCTTCAGAGAGAAGCAAACCCTTTTAAAAAGTGTGGGGCATAATAATGTCAGTTTTATTTCCAGAAAGAAGAAAAAAAAAACACGATGGTAATAGCACTGCAAGTTCAATGCGACACGGATAATCTTGCGGGATAATAATTCCAAATGTTGTTACTTTTTCCTGCGGAAAAATAAAGGCCAAAAAAAAAAAGTTATAATCCCCTCCAGCGTGTGTCAGCCCAGGAGAGAACACCGGAGTAATCAAGAAAAGCCGGGGATATGTTCCGCGCCGGTGAACCGACCGCCGACCGCCAACCGCTAACCGCTAACTGCCAACCGACAGGCCCCTTCCATTACGCTCCGCACTTCCTGCCGACGCGCTCGCCCGCCGGGACGCTAGCCACAGCTTCACCGAAAAACACCGGAATAACGGGAGAAAAATACCCGTCGCGTTTTTCCACCTGGGAGTCAGGAGCGAGCTCAACGAGGCCCGCAAATGAATAAATAAATAAATAAATTACCAGCAGCAAACTCTCCCGTTCCACGTCTTCACCTGTCCAGGGTTTGAGTCTTTGGCACCTGCTGGAGACTGGGGGGATTGGTGGGAGGGGGGCAGGTGGGGTGGAGGTGGAGTGGGGGGGGGGGGGGGTAAGCGGTTTGGGTTTTGGGAAGCTGACAGACTCTTGCTAATCAGGACCTGCTTGGTTGAGCATTAAGACAGACATGTTGGGGGGGACTGTGGCAGCTGGAAATTACACAATGTAATGGAACCAGCCAACTGGTAAATGTAGCTTTTAAATAGGTTTTGTGTTCTCCATTAAGTTCCCTGACGCTGATTAGCTCTGACAGTCGTGGAAAGTGCGGGTCAGCAGGTTCTCCCCGGCTCAGCACAAACTTCTCCTCGGTTAGGGCCGGCAGGCCCGAATGACACCACGGGCGGCGTGGAGGCGAAGTGTACCCCATCTCAGCGGGCCGGTGCCGGTGGGGCGGACCAGCCTGCTGGAGCAGCACAAGGGCTGTTAGATTCGTTCTTGTTTCTTAGGCGTAACAGCGAACTCCTCCTCCTCCTCATCTCCCATACACTGCCCCAACTGTACACACACACACACACCTGCACATGCACTCACACTCTCACTCACGCATACGCATGCACACACGCACGTGCACACGCACGCACGCATGCACGCATGTACACACACACGGACATGCACACACTCACTCACGCATACGCATGCACACACGCGCGTGCACACGCACGCACGCACGCACGCATGTACGCACACACACACACACACACACTCACAAAAGAGTCCAAATGGGATAAATTGTAGATGGAGGAAGAGAGGGAAGAGAAGTGAAGGAGTGAACGAGGGAGGGAGAAAGGAGGAAGATGGAGGAGGGGGAGGTAGAAAGGAAAAATAAAAAAAGGGAAAGACTTGCCACTGGGCTAGCAGGCTTACCCATTCTACCCCCCCCCCCCTCAGTGAAAGAACAACAAGCCTTGTTTTTCAGAAGGAGGGGGAAGGAGGCTCGGAGAGGCCCCTGAGGCGACTCTCTGAACGCCTCGAGGTGTTTTATTTTAAAAACGCTCCCATGGGAACACGGATTCATCATCCCCTTGAATTATCTTTGAAAAAATGCACTTTGTAAGATGAACAAAAAAAAAATGCATCATTGTGTCATCAGACTTCTCACGCTGGATCTGTGCAAACTAAAAAACCACTAAACACCACAAAATAAATAAATAAATAAATAAATAAAAATAAAAATTCAAATTAAACATCCCTGTGTGTTCTGTCCCAGACCTTAGTTACTTCATCTTCAAAGAGGCAGCAGGTAGTGCTCTCTCCCCCTCTCCCTCTCTCTCCCTCTCCCCCCTCTCTCTCTCCCTCTTTCTTCCCCTCTCTCTCCCTCTCGCTCTCCCTCTCTCCCCTTCTCTCTTCCACTCTCCCCCCCCCCTCCCTCTCTCTCCCCCCCCCCCTCTCTCTCTCTCTCTCTCTCCCTCTCCCCCTCTCTCTCTCCCTCTCCTCCCTCTCTCTCCCTCTCTCCTCCTCTCCCGCTCTCTCTCTGGGCTAACAGCAGATAATCACAGGGTGTTGCAGTGCCAACCCTCTTACTTCCTGTGCTTCGCTGAATGCAGATGACTGTCAGCATCCTCTCCTTCGGCTGGGTACCGTGTCCCTGCAGCGTGTCTGTATGTGGGGGGGGCGGGGGGGGGGGGGGGGGGGTTATACAGACAGGCTTCCATCAGGATTCAACAGCCACTCGTTCAGCCCTTAAAGAAGACCAAAACACTGCAGGCTTCTACGGCCAGACAAGTCATTTTTGACCCCTGTAGGGGACATGAGTCTCTGGTCTTAACATCAAAAAACACATATATTCTATGATGCTGAAGCCCACACAACAAGGGGCACGCAATAAAATTAAAACAAATAATATTTTCGAAAGCATTTTCACTGCAACATGTTTTTTTTTTTTAAATCAACCAAGACCCGTGTATTTTTAGAAGCTTTTTTCTGCTGGGTTTCAGGTTGATAGATTATAAAAATGTGAATCGTTATTCATTTATTTGTCATTTTTTTTGAAGGAGGGATATGCTAATTATATTTCAGAGAGATTGTTTTAAATATTGAAAAATCCCATGGTAGTAATAATTTATTCTGCAAGACATTTTAGGGATGCCAATTTTCTCTTATTTTACCTGGGCAAACCCCCGGTGCGCCACCTCAGTAGAAATGGACAGACGCTATTAGCCTCGTTAGCATCTATAAAAGCCCTGCACATCGTTAGTAAACATGGCCCTCAGGCCCTGAGACTGTGATTGGTTCCCTTGCAGCGACGGGCGAGGGCCCTGAACTGACCTGCTGCCCTCCTTACCCACGTTCCCCAGGTTCCCCAGGTTCCCCACGTTACGCACGTTACCCAGGTTCCCCACATTCCCCAGGTTCCCCACGTTACCCACGTTACGCATGTTACCCACGTTCCCCAGGTTCCCCACGTTACCCACGTTCCCCAGGTTCCCCACGTTACCCACGTTCCCCAGGTTCCCCACATTACGCACGTTACCCACGTTCCCCAGGTTCCCCACGTTACGCATGTTACCCACGTTCCCCAGGTTCCCCACGTTACCCACGTTCCCCAGATTCCCCACGTTACGCATGTTACCCACGTTCCCCAGGTTCCCCACGTTACCCACGTTCCCCAGGTTCCCCACGTTACGCATGTTACCCACGTTCCCCAGGTTCCCCACGTTACCCACGTTCCCCAGGTTCCCCACGTTACGCACGTTACCCACGTTCCCCAGGTTCCCCACGTTACCCACGTTCCCCAGGTTCCCCATGTTCCCCAGGTTCCCCACGTTACCCACGTTACGCACGTTCCCCAGGTTCCCCACGTTACCCACGTTACCCACGTTACGCACGTTACCCACGTTCCCCAGGTTCCCCACGTTACCCACGTTACGCACGTTACCCACGTTCCCCAGGTTCCCCACGTTACCCACGTTACCCACGTTCCCCAGGTTCCCCACGTTACGCACGTTACCCAGGTTCCCCACGTTACCCACGTTACGCACGTTACGCACGTTACCCATGTTCCCCAGGTTCCCCACGTTATGCACGTTACCCAGGTCCCAAGGGCAACTGGGGGCCCCGCCTGAATTTCCAAACTCTACGCTACGCTACGCTCTCCCATCGTCCACAGAGTGAACCGCAATTATCACGTATTTACTGTGGTTTAATGGCCAATGGTCTTGGGTGCATGACTAATGCAGTGACATTCACATCGTAGGTGGGGGAAAAAAAACATAATATAGCCTTTTATGTTTTGGAAAATAATGAATATACACACACTAGTAAGCACGCACACACTCACACACGTACACACATGCTCACCCACACACACACACACACACAAATGCTCATGTACACACACACACACACACGCACACACACACATGCATACACACACACACGAAAGGGTTTTTAAGAGCTTTCTGAAGGGCACAGGCCTTTATTTTGTCTGCTGTCTATGGTAATTGCGAGCGTCGCCTACAGTACTTGTCGGGATTATGATTTTCACAACAAGGAGCCTCTTTTCCGAGCGGCTAGGCCCTGTGAGAGCATAGAGGGCATCAGAGAGAGACTCAACCTTGGTGCGAGAAAAAAAAAAAAAAAAAAAAACCCAACATCTACTTAACCTTTATTCGTCCAGGAAGTTCTATTGATATAAAGCCTCTCTGCCCCATGAGACTGGGACCAAATTACACTGAGACGTCCAGCACTAAATCAGCTGCTCAACCAGGGTTGGCCATCCCTGGCAAAACAGCCGCAGAGCCATCCCGGGGTGTTAGGGTGCCTGTTTCCACATGGAATTAGTCCCCGTGCCCATGGTTCTGAACGGGAAAGCACCCCTAAATCTGGAGATTTAGCCTGTCATGTGTTTTCCCCATCTGTCTGTCATTAACACTTTAACCTCAGCGTATCGATTACGGCGTCACCAGTGTGCACAGGTATCTGCCTGCCTTTGAACTAGGATGAGAATCACCTGCGATACACAACACCGATACCTGCACCCTCAACCTCTAAATGGCACCCATCCCTAGCAATGAAAACGAGCATCCAAGCTGTATAGGCTGAAATAGCATCGCGTGCGCACGTCCTCATATTCCCACGTCCATTCTGCCTGCGTGTCCGTGTATCCTACAACTGCTGACTTTGACCAGATGTTGTTATTGGCAGGAAGAAGAAGAAGAAGAATACGAAGAAGAAGAAGAAGAAGACGAAGAAGAAGAAGGAGAAGAAGAAGAAGGCGAAGATGAAGAAGAAGATGATGAAGAAGAAGATGAAGAAGAAGAAGACAAAGAAGAAGAAGAAGAAGAAGATGAAGAAGACGAAGAAGAAGAAAAAGAAGAAGAAGAAGGAGAAAGGCGCATGTGTATTCAGGTGACGCAGGTTTGCTGCTGTAAATAACAGCCTGTGGAGCCGCTCGGAGAGTAAGTTCGCGGAAAGGCAACGGGAGGCGGAACCTGGCAACCCGCCGCAAAACGGTTCCCCTCTCCTCACCATTTCGGGGGGGGGGGTAAATACCGCGTCTGTTCTCCCTCTTCTGAACGATCTAACAACACGTTCTGACGATAAGCTGTTTTAACAAGTCACAGGCAAGCTGCCGGAAAATAAATAAATAAATATATAAATAAATAAAAATAAAATAACAAAAGGTTATGTTTGAAAATAGACCTGTCTGCCTGACTTGGCGCATGAATCACAGAACCAAAGTTCTTTCCAGAAATAAAGGCTGTCGACAGGTGCAGTGGGGGAAAAAAAAAAAAACAGCTGATCCTGTCTGACAGATTCATAAATTAAAAAACACAAAAATGGTCTTCTTGTCTGCTGCGGACAGTGGATCGTCGACGACAGCTTGCTGGAGATTCGGGACACTTCTACAAACGTGTGGTTCCGGGAGACCAGACAAGAACAGAGAATGGGGAAGGCTTGTTGTCCAAAACACTTACCAGGAAGAAGTGCAACTGCCAGCAAAGTACCAGCAGGAGGACATCTGTGTGCGATCACACAAGCCCCAAAAATAGCGCAGCGTGTAGCTGTCAGAGGCTAGCAAACACACGGATATGAATTCTTAAACTGTAAGAGATTACACCCTTATTTCAGGCCTAATTGATTGGAAACAGAGGTCGGTGGAATAAAATAATTCACTAACGGCTGAACGTTCACGCGTTTTCTTTCGGAAAACTGTTTTCATGAGTTATGCTGTCCTTTTAAGACTGAAGATTTGAAAATAGGGGAATTTACCGGTAGTTCCACTGTAGCTAAACTTGTACTCCTGTGGCGATGTATTAGCATAGAATATATAATTATTATTAGCAAACAATATTTACATCAGCACATAAGTCCTTTTTCAGCACGCAAAAACACCTGAATGTTTCGACTCATCTTAAGAAAAAGCGTGGAGTGTGGATCATCTATGCCCGCTCTGTAGCAACGAACCCGAACAAACAAAATTTGTAGATCAACGGCGGGATGGAGTAGCCTTCAGTCTGGCCGGTGTCGGTTCTTCCAACTCTTATCTAACGGAAAACGTGGCCGCAGCCGCCCGATTCAGAGCTAAATCTGGGTCAATGTCATTATTTATTAATATTGTTTTTTTTAAAATGTATCCTCTTCTGTATTGGATTAGCGAAGAAAAACTAAAAAAAACTTTCTTTTTTTTCCCTAAAAGTGTCTGCTCTGCTGAGATGCATTACTAATGGTGTTGTGAAAAACAAAAAGGGGGGTAAAAAAAGTTGGCCACAGACTCTGCAACATTTAGACTTTTTCTTTTTTTGCAATTACGTAATGCAGTCTTGCGGGATGTGGTTCACCTGCGCAGAGTGTTGCGTAAGGAGATTTTAAAAGAATTCATGAGATCTACACACCTGGAAGACATGGAATCCAGAGAGGTGTCGGGGAGACGTGAGACCGCAAGGTGCTCACCTGAGTTTTGTGAGCGAAAGGCGAAATTGACAGATGAACTCGCGCAGCGCCCGTCTGCTTTGCAAAATGAAGCGCTTGAAGACTCCCTTTTTTTCGCCCTCCGAACAGGTCAAACCCAGGACAGGTGAGTGAGGCCTGGCCGTTACTGGGGAGCAGAGAAGGGGGGGGGGGGGTGTCTGTCACATCAGGTTCTCCACCTGAGATAAGCCAGTTTCATTAAAAGCTGTCAAACCTGAGGGTAAGCCTTCAGAACTGTCTGACCTGCACTTGGAGACATCTAACCCCACCAGTAACACCCCCCCCCCAACCGCCACCCAGCCTGTCACCTGTCACATTAGGAGGGTCAGTCAGAACATCATATATCATACAGAATTTGATCCCATCATTTATTATTCGGCTATCTTTTTATTTATTAATTTATGGACATTTTCAATCTTTAGATTATAATGACAGATTGGGATGGGTATTCCACCGGTGATAAATTAGGTGCATATTCCACATGTGATGTTCCAGAGATATTCCACGGGTGATGTAGTATATTAAACCCATATTCCATACGGGATCAGCCAGACCCACACACACACACACTCACACACACTCACACACGCACACACACACACACACACACACACACACGCACATGCACATGCACATGCACGCACACACTCACTCACGCATACACACGCACACGCACACACACACACTCACACACACACACACACACACACACACACACTCACACACGCACACACACACACACACACACACACACACTCACACACACACACACACACACACACACTCACACACGCACACACACACACACACGCACATGCACATGCACGCACACACTCACTCACGCATACGCACGCACACGCACACGCACACGCACACGCACACACACACACACACACGTACACACACGCACATACACACACACACCTCCTGAGATCAGAAATCGCTCCCTGCTGTGGATGAACATGTTATTAATGCTATTATTGTTATGAGGTTGACGCAACTTCATTCTCAGCTATGGTTAACCTTGGTGGTGTGTCTTAAGATGGCGTTGAAATGTAGTTAGCAAGTAATTTGGTAATATACTTTACAAAAAAAAAAAAAAAACAATATTTTGTAGCAGAAATGTTTTGAGATTACAGAAAGGAAGCAAACAATGGCTGAATCCCTGTTTTATTGTAGGTCTCGTATATGAGAAAAAAAACAGGGAGAACGTTCCGTGTGGTGCGTTGCTAGGAGACGTAATCACCAGCCGACTACTTTAGACTTTGTTAGATTTACTTAAGGCTTTCAATCAGCACTGAATTTCCTGTGAGCCCAGATGGTGCCCTCGGGGAGCCAGGACCCCAGCCTGCTGAAATCGCACCCGTCTCCGCTGCGATAAAATCCAAAACGCAATATTGAACCAATAAAACAGAAAACAAAAAAACACGACGAACGGGACGGAGATTCTTTTGATTACAATCGAAACGGGATATCGCCCGCCTCCGTCAGGATGATGCGATTTTTCAAAAAGAAGAACGAAACCCGCGGACGCTGTTCTGGGAACAAGCGCAGGCTAGATGCCTGAATTTACTGCATTGCAATGCATTGTAAGTAATTATGTCTCTCCACATATTCAATGTAATACTCAGAGTATTACAGTATAATGGCATAATTTAAAATTTCACTATTGTATTATATTGTGTTTTTTGTTGTTGTTGTTGTTGTTGTTTTTTTTTTTTTGAAAAATCCCAAAATTAGAAAAATAACCAAAATTTTCTACAATTTTTCCGTAATAGCAGGAAAAAAAGGAATGGCTAGACTCTGCTTATGAAACAGACAGAGGCCTTTGACCTCAGAGACACTCCATGCAGATTATTTTCTTTCCCTGCCTCTCCAGTTAGGCACCTCCATCTTCAATGTACGGTCTTAGACCAATCCGCCCCCAGCACTGGAACAAAGGTCAGTGTTGTATCCACCGTTCTTTCGGACTCTATGGCAACCAGCTAGCCAGCGAAGGTAGCTTTCCATCTTTGCCTCCTTACCACAGCTGGTCCTCATCTCAAATCTTTTGCCTCATCCAACCACCAGCAGAACGCCGTAGTGGCCATTTGCAAAATGCTAGCAGACCAATAGCCTGAGGGCTAGGCGCTAACGGGCTGCTTGGAGACGTGCTACGTTTTCCACATGGGCTGTCACTCATTTCATGGTGCAGACGTCCGTACGAGCCCAACAGAGTCAGAGAGCCTTCAGTGTGCGTTCTGCTGGCCCTAAGCCAGTTTTTTTTTAACATTTGCACAAGCCTCAATAGTTTTTTTTTTTTTTGGTCTATTCTTGCAGTTTTTCGGCTTTTTTTTGCCTTGTTTTGTGGTTCTTCATTTCCCTCTGGAAAACATTCGCTGTCCAACAAAATGTAATTAGGAAAAAAAAATCTAAACAAACAGATTGATTGACTCAGTGTGTTGTCACATCACGAGAATTACGAACATAACCAAGGGGACGGACCACTTGCCAACACCTGGAAACAGGTGTCCAACTCCCCCCCCCCCAGCCTGCACGCTCTTATTTTGTGATGGGGATGCAGATATTTTTGAATGAGGACCAGCGGCCTGTTCAATGTTTAACATGCACAGGGACTGGGGTTGGGGTGGGGGGAGCGTGGTATTCCTGCCAAAAAAAATTCCCCCCCCCCCCCCCCCAACTGGAGGCCGAGATTTAAAGATTGGGTTACCCCCTAGCTTCACTCCCATGTGTCACTCTGCCCTTTACCTTCTAGCACTGTTGTGTTGCACTTGTTCTATCATCTTGACGCTGTAGCTCCTTATCACATCTCTTGTAATTGTGCCTCACTTTCTTCTAGTTTATGACTTGCCATAACTTTACTGACTTAGCCTACGCTTACCGTGTGAAGTAGACTTGATGTTCATTGCCACTGATACTTTATGAGAATGGTATTGTACCTTATCTGACCTGTGTTATGGTATTGTACTTTATCTGACTTGTATTCTGTAGCTGTTCCACTGACATTCTTTACGCACTTACTGTACGTCTCTTTGCATGAAAGCGTCGGCCAATTAAAATGTAATGTAAAGAGCAGGTGACAGGAACCACGGCAGTGGGTAAAATGTTACACTTCTGAATTCTGCCACATCGCGTGGGCCAGAAACCATGGCTGGTGTAATCGATAAATTATTTATCATACAGTACGCTGCAACACCTCCTGGACAACAGCCTGCTACTAAACTATAGTTCTCGCTGTTAAATGGGATCTGTAATGTGTATAGAGATACACATGCTGACCATAAAAACGTATTTGCGAAACTGCACTCAGGAGTGGCAACGTCATAGAGCCAAAATGGCCGTCTGAAGTCCGGAAGCGGTTTTTCAGTAAGGAAGGGTATTCACCTGTGGCTGCAAAGCTGCAACTGCCTTGGACAAAATGGAGACGGTTTCTTCCTGCTTTTAGTTTTCAGACCTTGTTCTAGAAAGCAATGTGGAACAGCGCAATTGGCGTAGTAAAAAAAATAAAATAAAAAAAAATAAATCAAATAAATTTTGAAATGTGAAATTTTGCCAGAATGTCATTTGGTACCTTCTGTGCCCTGATATTGTCAGATTTCTCCAGTCGAACATGAACATCTTCCTCCAGTAATCCTTGGCAGCCTAAAAATAAAGCCTGTGTTCTTTGAGTAATGATTAGACGAGAAGCGGCTGCCTGGGGTTGTCATCAGCCAACGTGCTCTTGGGCCAGAACCAAGAGCAGCTTTTTATTATTTTTTATTTTTTTCAGGTTTAAGTCTTTCGCCTAAAATAATATTTCAGCTGTTGTTGTTGTTGTTGTTCCTCCTCTGCTTGAAAAGGAGGACAGAGCTGGAGAGACGGGGTGGGGGTGGGGGGTGATGGTGGGGGAGGGGGGCTGGTACGGAACCCCCCCGGGCCATCCCGTTCCGGGTCTTCCTGCCAGGTGTGGGAACGCGGACGGAGGCATTGATGGCATTCCCCTGCGGAACGCCAACAGGCAGGCCTGCAGTTGACATCTGTCAGGCAGAACGTCGTCCTGGCAACGAGCCGGCCGGTTTGAGAAAAATCGGCATCTGCCCGGAGCGTTCCTGCTCCTTTGGGGAAGGTGGGGGGGGGGGGGGGGGGTGTGTGTGGGGGGGCGGGGGTCTTTGGAGAGGCTTCTGTCACCTGTTCCAAAGCGTCTCCGATTTTTCGTTTTTTTGTGCTTTTTTTTTTTTTTGTTGTTTTTGTTGCTCTGTCTTGTTTTGTCACACCGGGGACAATCCCCCAGGGCGTTTTTCGAACTCATTAGCTTAATTGGCAATAAACCACAATTATTTGTACAGCTGGTGGAGAAGAATTGCAATCCGGCAGCAACAAATGTCGCCATTAAAGACGAGAGAAACAAAAGAAAAATGTCCAGTATCACCGGGTTGTTTTTTTTCCCCGCTCACCCTCCTGACATTTTAGAGGAGACAGTCGTCATTCTTTTTTTTTTTTCTTCTTTGCGGCAGACGCCTCCGCCAGCATCCGCCGGCCTAATGAGGCGAAGCGTTTGGGCTCCTTGGCGACAGGCCGCGGCTTTCTTACGCTTCAAATCCGCTCCTCCAGCGCTCGCTGCAGTTTTCTTACTTCACCTCCCCGGTCCTCCCTGGTTGATACAGCTCGGAATCAATCCGTGCGTCATGTTCATAATTCATAATAATCGCGGAACACGGGAGTCAGAAAGCGATAGCGGTTCCAGGAGGCCAGGGAAGTGAGGCGTCGAGCGGCTAGGGGTCGTCTCCGGGGAAACGCCGGAGCGATGAGGTCATGCAGGCCCGGGGCACGTTGAGGAGCTGAGGTGGGGACGGGGGACGGGGGACGGGGGGGGGGAGTATTTTGGGGGGTGGAGGTGCAGTCCCAGAATCCCCCAGAGACCCCGGGTATGACCTGCCCCCCACAGCCTCGTGCTGGACAGGAACAGAAGTCAGCATCCGCCTCGAACCCGCCAAACGAAACCACTGAGGCGTGATCAGGGCACGTGTGATCAGTGAGCCCGTCCTGATAAACCTTCAGGAAAATATCAAATAGTCATTTTAACAGCTGTGTCAACACGCTGGCCTGGACTCAGCACCGTTGGACTTTTACTGGCAAATAAAGGAATGCCCGCTTAATGAGTTGATTTTGGCCATCGCTGAAGCTGAAGATTTATGAAGCCAAAAATAAAAACGTGAATTCAGTGGTCAGTCAAATTTGAGGACAAATGTGGCACATTTGGGTGCTGGTGCCCGTTTCTGGTCTTGCTTTAATGACGTGCTAAATTAGCGTAAATCCGTGACGTGACAGCCAGTTTGGTGCGATGGCGATCCATTGCTGCGTTTTGATGGATTCCCATCCTTCACGAAGGCTTTGCTGGATTGGGAGAAGAAGTGTAGTGATCAAACGCCCATTTTCTTTTGAGGTTTGGCACTGGGCGCGACATCTCCATGCTCTCGTCTCCGCGGTGATGGGGGTGTGTCCTTCCTGGGTGGGGCTGAGTACCTCAGCAGCCTATGGGACATCACCTGGGGAAAGGAGCAGGCCAATGGTAAGATCAGCCTGGAGTCTGTCTGGCGAAAGGAGGACTGGCTGATCCACCCCGAGCCACACAGAGCTGGGGCCGGACAAATATACAATCAGTCTGGACCACAATCATTCCCTAACTGTTCCAAGGCATGCAAGTGTGTCAGTGTGTCTGTGTGTGTGTGTATGTGTGTGTGTGTGTGTGTGCATGTATGTGCCTGTGAATATGTGTATCTGCGTGTGTGTGAGTGCGTGTGTGTGTGTGCTTGTGAATGTGTGTGTGTGCGTGTGTGTGTGTGAGAGAGAGAGTGTGCCTGTGAGAGTGTGTGTGCGTGTGTGTGAGAGAGAGAGAATGTGTGTGTGAGAGTGTGTGTGTGTGTGTGCGTGTGTATGTGTGAGAGAGAGAGACTGTGTGCATGTGTGTGCGTGTGTGTGAGAGAGAGAAAGTGTGTGTGTGTGTGTGTGCATCGGTGTGCGTGTGTGTGTGTGTGAGAGAGAGAGTGTGTGTGGGAGTGTATGTGTGTGTGCGTGTGTGTGAGATAGAGAGAGTGTGTGTGTGTGTGTGTGCATGTGTGTGTGTGTGTGAGAGAGAGAGAGTGTGTGTGTGTGAGAGAGAGTGTGTGTGTGTGTGGAGCAGCACTGTGCAGACAGATCTCTGGTGTCAGGACCTTGCACAGCAGAGTAATTGATTTAGAGAATCTTAAAATCAATTCCCAGGCAGCCGGGGCAGCTGGGAGATTAGAAGTGAAGTGAAGAGGAGCAGAGATCAGCCGGGAGGCAGCCGAGGAAACAGTAATCTCAGGATTATACACCTGAGGGGAATGCTCCTGCATCCTCTCCCCCTCTCCCTCCCTCTCGCTCTCTCTCCTGCATCCCTCTTATTCATTCTCTTTCTCTCACTCTCTCATTCTGTGTCTCACACTCATATTCTCTCTCTCTTGCTCTTTCTGTCTCTCTCTTTCTCTTATTCGTTCTCTTGCTCACGCTCTCTCATTCTCTCTCTCTGTTTCTCTCGCTCGTTCTGTCACTCTCAATTCCGTTCATTTCCAGTGAGCTTTATTGGCTTGACGTACATAAATTCATATTGCCAAACCATTAAGAAATACAACAAACATAGAATAAACATATAAACAGAATACAAATATGTGTATGTGTGCATGTGTGCGTGTAACATTGAATAATAATTTTTAAAAGAATAGACAAAAATATTTTAAAATATGAAAACTCTCACTCTCCCCCTTATACTCGCTCTCACACACTCTCTCTCTCATTATGTCACACACACACACACACACACGCACTCTCAATACATTACTGTGCAGTTAAACTGTATGTATTATTTCTCTCTCTCTCTCTAGCTTCAGCGCACCCCTACCCCCCTGATCAGGATCCCCCTGGAGGAGCTAATGAACAAGTTATTTAAAAAAAAAAAAAAAAAAAAGAGCTGTTTCAGTCATTCTGACCTTTGACCCTTGACCTCTCCCATAACCTCGAGTTGCATGTGAAGGGTCAGCTTCCGAACGGGCCTCGTCCGTACACAGCAACCTTATTACGAGACGAACCAAGGACAGCTGAAACCAACGCGCTCTGCCCCCCCCCCCACCCCCCCCACCCCACCAACTTTTATGGCTGAAGGCAGGAGCACTTAAACTAATGAGGGAAATAGGGTATCGCAGGCAAAGGTTATTTGTATAATTGTTTTTTGTCAGCCTGAGCGCCCACCCGGAGTTACACCGGGCTCCCGCGACTCCTTCCGTTCCCCTCGACCTGAGAGTGGAGTCACACCAACCCGTCCGACGGGTTTTATTAAAATCACCAGCAGAGAAGCCGTCCGGTTAATGGTGCAAAAACAGCCTCCTGCTTCAGGGTAGGGTCGGGGGAGGGGGGGGGGGGGGGGGGGGGTATGGGGGGGCAGATACTTTATGCTATAAGAAGTGGCTTCAGAGGAGCGTTCTGTTGTCCCGCTACCAATAAAAACTTGCCCCCGTCTGGCATTTACCACCTGGAGAAACCTTGGTTTGCCTCAAACTCAAACAGTGGGATAAAATATTAAAAGCTAAAAGGGCTAACTGCGGCTAGCCAACGTCTCTGCAGTAGTCATTTTGTCAGTATTTTGCTGGTTGTATTGTGTGTGTGCTTGCATATGTGCATGCGTGTGTGTGTGTTTGTGTGCGTGTGTTTGTATGCGTGTGTGTGTGTGCCTCTGTGTGGGTGTGTGTGTGTTTGTATGCGTGTGTGTGTGTGTGTGTGTGCGTGCGTGTATGTGTGTGTGTGTTTGTATGAGTGTGTGTGTGTGTGTGTGAACTCAGTAAATTGTCCAGGGTTAATTCAATTCTGTCAGAGTACATATGAGTCTTATAATGAGTGTGAGAGTACAGTAAGAGTTGATTTTACACCAGACCTTTTCCTGCGCATGTTGTTAGCATTGATGACTCATTCGTGGTGAACAGATGAATTATCCATTAGAAACTGATGTTGAGCTGAAAAATATCAGCTTTTGGGAAAATGCCTCCTGGGTTTTAGCCAGTCTGTTCCAGTGCTCCTTATTCGCAGCACAAACGAGATCCAATCTGTACTTTCAATTAGGTCCTTTCTCATAATAAACGAAAATGAAATGCCACGCTTGTTTTCTGTCCGTGCAAAAAAGAAAAGAAAAAAAGAAAATAGATTTTTCATATTTAATGAACAGTTAAAGAGGAAGGAGAGAGAACAGAGTTCCGTGTTTAGCTTAAGTTCGGCTTCATTTTTAAGCACCTGCTGGTGCAGGATAAACACAAATGACACAAATCTCCGTGCGCCACCGGGACGGGGGCAGGCCCCCCGCAAGCCTTAAACGGACGTGAGACAGGAACACGCCACTTAATTATAAAACCGATTCACCGCAGGACAGGCGGTAGGTACGGCGGCTGTCATGTCCGGGTTTACTTAAATTCTTCTTTTAGCAGAATTTGGAATCATCCTGTCTTATCTCGTTGGTGTTTATTTTTTTATTTTTTATTTTTTAAATCCTCTCAGGATGTTGTGCTTCTGCTTAGAAGACGTTTTACTTTGTCATGTTTTTCTGTGAATGTTTTTGGGTTTTTTTTTCTTCTCTCAGCATCAGGGGGTGTCTGTGTGCACCAGGAACCAGAACAGGGAACGGGAACCGCTCTCCTGCACGTTAAAGCGTTTAAAACGCTGTCAGGGATGCCCCCCCTTCGGAATGTGATCGGGCATGGGGGGCGGTGAGGGGGAGGGAGGGTTAACATCCCGGACCGTGATTGGGTAGTGCCAGGACGAGCAGCGAAGCAGCCCATTCGCCGGGCGTTCATTCGCGTCGTCTGTCTCGCGGTCAGCGTCGTCGTGGCGTTGCCGTGGCGATCTCGCTTCGACGGTTATTTCACAGTTGTAATTATTGCTGGCATTTTGTAAAGCGCTGTATTTGACTTCCAGGTGATTGAGGGGGGATGGGGGGGGGGGGGACGCAGGCCTCGGGGCCCTTTGAAGATCTGACCGCGGCGTTTGCGGGACGGTAAGCCATTGAAGTGGTAAACGGGCCCACCGGCCCCTTTGTTCTGCTCTAAAGTGCGGAAGCGTGAAGGAGGCGCGCGCGCGGGGTCAGGTGAAGGAGCCGTGGCCAGCATTCTAATTTAAAATGGTTCTATTGTGTTTATTATTATGACTGAAAAGATCACTTTACGTGGCCTGATCTACCAGGTGCTTTGTGCTGATCCTGCTTATTTGCCAGGGTCCTGTCTGTTTGCCCTGAACCTGCTCATTTGTGCAGACCTGCTCACCTGCACAAATTCTGCTGGTTTGTGTTTCAGATCCTGCTGGTTTGTGCTGGTTTGTGCTGATCCTTCTGGTTTGTGCTGGTTTGTGCAGATCTCACTGGTTTGTGCTGGTTTGTGCAGATCTCGCTGGTTTGTGCTGGTTTGTGCAGATCTCACTGGTTTGTGCTGGTTTGTGCAGATCTCGCTGGTTTGTGCTGGTTTGTGCAGATCTCACTGGTTTGTGCTGGTTTGTGCTGATCCTACTGGTTTGTGCTGGTTTGTGCTGATCCTTCTGGTTTGTGCTGGTTTGTGCAGATCTCGCTGGTTTGTGCTGGTTTGTGCTGATCCTGCTGGTTTGTGCTGGTTTGTGCTGATCCTTCTGGTTTGTGCTGGTTTGTGCAGATCTCGCTGGTTTGTGCTGGTTTGTGCTGATCCTGCTGGTTTGTGCTGGTTTGTGCTGATCCTACTGGTTTGTGCTGGTTTGTGCTGATCCTACTGGTTTGTGCTGACATGGCCCCTGGGTGAAGAATTCCCTCCTGTTTCCCCATCAGAATTCCGGCTGCGGCAGACGGCCGTTGATTGGGAAATAATGGGAGTGCTCGGCGTTCCCGACTCCTGCCGTGTCCAGACGTGTTTCCTCTGCATCTCTGTGCATTTCTATTTTTTTTCTGGGAATTCTCCTCGGCGGATATTTTCCCGATTTTCCCACATCGATGGAGAGGGAACGCCGCTCATGCGTTGTGACCACGGGACTGTTGGCGTATTAGCGTCTCAGCACGTGCCCATTTTTGATCAGAATTGGGGCAATTCGGGGGGTTGAAATGTCGGGGGGGAGGGGTTGAAATAGGGGGTGGGGTGGGGGGGTGGGGTGGGTGATGGGGGGTGGGCACCAGATAAGGGACGGCATCACCACGGACTCCAAAGGCCCACGGAGGTGTGATTTACACATGTTTGAATATGTAGCAGATGCACAAAAAATGCAGATTAGCTTAACAAATGACCCTGGTGCTGGGCATTTAAAAGCTGCCATTCTCGCTGCAGCAAGGGACACAATAACAAGAGGCAGATTTTTTCGTCTGTTTAAAAAAAAAAAACCAAAAAAAAAAACAACGTTGTTTATCTTTTTTTCCCACACTCGGCGGTGTGTCAGTTTTGCTAATGGCCCTGACATTCACGGCGAGAGCTCGCTATTGTCGCCGAAGCCTTTTGTTTCACTTCAAATGCGAAGAGCGTCCAGCACAGCGTTCTCCCCCCCAAAAGCAGTCCAGGAAAAAAAGGCTTACGCAGGAGGTGGTATCCCACAATCCCCTGTAATTGCCTCCCCCCCCCCCCCCCCCCCTCCACCTTTACAAGTTAACTGTTGGGAAGTTACCTTTCTTAGCTTTAGGAACTGTAGCTTTTTTTTTTTTTGTTTCCAATCGTTAGACAAAACCTATGGCTGCTGGCCAATGGGAGGGATGCCCAGACAACCAATGCAGTCTAACCCCCCCTCCCCACTCAACACCACCCCCCCCCCCGCCCCAAAGAGGAAACAACAGCAGGGAAGAGTGTGAAGGGGGGAGGAGGGAGGAGGGGAAAAGAGGTGAGAGAAAAAGAGGAGGCATTAGCGGTTATCATCAGTGTGCCATATGTGTCCTCCTGCCGTCGCCACGGCGATAACGCGCCGCCACGCGAACGCGCTAAACCTGCGCGGCTGGTTTTCGGCTGGCGGGATGCTCCCGCTGCCTTACCGCCATCTTTATCTGGCGGCCCAACGCGGCCCTCGCCGTAAGCAGGCTCCGCCCCCCCCCCCCCCCCCCCCCCCCGAGCCCGTCCGTGGGTTTTTGGCAGGGAGGGCGGAGTCCGTCACACGGGCCGGCAGACGCACGGGCGAGAGGAGGGGAGGCGTCGGAACACGGCTCAGCCCGGCAGCCGTTTCCCGCCGTTAATCCGCGAGGGCGACTGGCGCGGTGAGGCAAGATGGCGGGTGGCAAAAAAACAGGCGGGAGGGAAACCAACCTGCAGCATCCCCTGCTGTCCAATCCCAGCATAAAATTAAGGCAGGTCAAGGCGCCCCCCCTCCCCACCCCCAAACTACAAACAGTGTGACGCTAAAGGGTTGCCATTTGGGGAGTCACTGCCCGGCATATGCACTGCCTGTAGAGGGGTCTGTGGAACGCCAATGGTGCCGCCAGCTGCCATGGGAACGGGCGGAAGTGCGATGGCTCGGTTTCTTAAAGGGCCAGCGCCGTGCTAGAGCACTGTGGCATGGAGAGTCTGGGTCCTGTCCCCATGGCTCTATGGACAAGCACAGTAAAGCTTTCGGTGTTAATTCAGCCCTAACAGAGACTGTATGAGTCTAACTGGGATCGCATGTACACTCTCAGAGTAAAATGGACTTTTGTCAGATTGATCGACTGTTTTAACACTGAACATTTTGCTGTGTGTTTTTCGGAGTTGAAGGTTCAAATACCATGTGGATCATTACCCTGGAGCAAGTCCCTGCACAGAGCAAAATCCCCATGAAATGCTTTCATATTTTAGGGAAGTATCAGAAGAGAGGTATGAGGGAGTTTTGTACATGATTAGAAAGACGTCAACTTTGAAGAAGTAGCTTTGTGTTTGGTTATAACTCAGCATTGGATTAGAGGTTTTAGGTTGTTTTGTCCATGCTTAGAAGAAGATTAGCTTTGAAGGAGAGGTTTTGTGTGTGCTTAGAAAGATCTCCACATTGGATTAGAGGTCTTAGGTTGTTTTGAACATGATTAGAAAGATTTCAGCCTTGAAGGAGAGGTTTTAGGTAGTTTTGTGTGTGCTTAGAAAGATCTCCACATTGGATTAGAGGTCTTAGGTTGTTTTGAGCATGATTAGAAAGATTTCAGCCTTGAAGGAGAGGTTTTAGGTAGTTTTGTGTGTGCTTAGAAAGATCTCCACATTGGATTAGAGGTCTTAGGTTGTTTTGAGCATGATTAGAAAGATTTCAGCCTTGAAGGAGAGGTTTTCGGTAGTTTTGTGTGTGCTTAGAAAGATCTCCACATTGGATTAGAGGTCTTAGGTTGTTTTGAGCATGATTAGAAAGATTTCAGCCTTGAAGGAGAGGTTTTAGGTAGTTTTGTGTGTGCTTAGAAAGATCTCCACATTGGATTAGAGGTCTTAGGTTATTTTGAGCATGATTAGAAAGATTTCAGCCTTGAAGGAGAGGTTTTAGGTAGTTTTGTGTGTGCTTAGAAAGATCTCCACATTGGATTAGAGGTCTTAGGTTGTTTTGAGCATGATTAGAAAGATTTCAGCCTTGAGGGAGAGGTTTTCGGTAGTTTTGTGTGTGCTTAGAAAGATCTCCACATTGGATTAGAGGTCTTAGGTTGTTTTGAGCATGATTAGAATGATTTCAGCCTTGAAGGAGAGGTTTTAGGTAGTTTTGTGCAAAATTAGAAAGATCTCCACATTGGATTAGAGGTCTTAGGTTGTTTCGAGCGTTATTAGAAAGATTTCAGCTTTCAGTGGAAGGAGAGGTTTCAGGTTGTGTTGTGGATAATTAGAAAGATCTCAATTTTGGATTAGATGTTTTAGTTTGTCTTGCATGTAATTAGAATGATCTCAACATTGATGCTGCTGTCATTCCTGTTCTTGCATTAAAAAGAACAAAATCTTGAGCAGTCTGACAGCTGTGTCATTAAGTATAGAATCACTTCTACATTATTACCAGAAGTCGTTACTCCAGAAAAAAGAACTCTTTAAGATATGAGATCACAACAGGACACCATCAGTAGCTCAGTCTAACACGTGCTGGAGCAACAAAATTATTAGTGTGGTAGTGTAACAATGTATCTATCATTTTATGTTTAGCATAACAAAACCAATACTGCAGTTTGAAATTTTTTTGAATTTGAATTATACAAAAAATAACAAAACATTTTGACGGCAGCAATGCGTTTTGTATGTGACCATACATTGTTGTACACTGATATATGTTGATGTTATATTCTATTTCAGTATATCATAACATTTTAGTGATTTAAGACCGGGCGAAAACCCCTCACACACCCTCACACACACACACACACACACACACACACACACACCCTCACACACCCTCACACACACACACACACGCGCACACACACCCTCACACACACACCCTCACACACCCTCACACACACACACACACACACACACACCCTCACACACACACACACGCACACACCCTCACACACACACACGCGCGCGGGAGAGAGAGCAGAGGTGGAGGAGTGCGGTTACATAAAAAAAAGCCACAACACCGCAGGGCGCTAATGAAAGAGCGGGAAACGCCGCTGCCGCCGCCGCGGTGAAGGAGAGGATCTGATGCTCGGCCCGAGCTCTCGACTCGAACCCCTCCGGTGGTGAGAGGAACGGGGCGAAGGACGCGGGCCTTCATGTCGAATGACTCACACCCACTCCACAGCACTCCAAGGCCGCAGCAGGAAGAGGATTTTCATACAGGGTGAAAAAAATCCGTGCTCAGATTTAAACGTTTTTTTTGTTTTTTTTTTCCGACAGTCTTTTTCTTTTCCAAACATCAGCAATGAGGGGGGGTGGGCAACGAGGGCCAGATCCGTTTCTGGTTTTCACTCCAACTTCTGGCCTTAATTCCTTAATTAGCCATAACATTTACGCCGTCTGACATTTCAGCTGCACTTCTTGTTTCCTTGCATGAATGACAGCTGAAGACTGTTCTTGTGTCCCCATATGAAACGCTTTACTGTGCTCTAATCCACAAGTGAACCAGTGGTGGTGCATAGAGCCAGTTAGCTCATTTAGCCACCAGGGTAACTGGAGGAAACAAAGACCTGCAAACACATCAGCCTCTCCAGGACCGGAACTGCCCACCCCTGCTGTTGGATATACTGTATATGCACACCTGAGTTTGCATTTATTTTAAAATATTTGATATATTTAATAAGCCATATTTAATCAGTGATAGGTGATGGTGAGGTCCATGGAGGACTGCTTTTTTATTTGCTGGATGTACTCATCTTTTTAACGAGGTGAACCCCCCCCCTATGTTCAGAAAACTAGAAACATGACCCCAGCCCTCGGTCAATAGAAGACCAGATAAATAAAAGCGGATGTCTTTACACCTGGAACACTTCCAGCAATAATGCACCTATCTGCCTTGCAGTATTTGCATGTCATTTCCATAATGATAATATCTATTTAAAAATGCACTTAGACTGTGAATATTTGTACCCTAAATTAGGGCAGATTATGAACATGAAGATGATTGTTTACTTTAGTAATTATTGTGTATTATCTCTGGGGGTAAGTCTTGTAAAGAAGAAAAAAGAAAAAAGAAAAAGAAAAGCACAGCTCACAGGGTAAGCTCGGTAAAAGCATTAGAAATGAGGGAGCTTTTTAAGCACTGCATTGTGATCGTAGCCAGCAAGTGCCTTTGTGCGGTCTTCTCTCTCTCTCCCCAAGCCTTTTAATTTGTGTTGCCATAATTTCATGTTAATAGGTCATTTGTTCATCTTTAATTCACATTAGGAGCAGAACACTGTTCCAGGCAAGAATTAAACCGGTAAGATTTTCTTTTGGTTGATTTTGCACAGCAGGGAATTGGCTTCAGCTGCTCTGCTGGTGAGTGAAGTATTCAGAAGTGTGTGAGGGGTGTAAATAATTCACTTTACCATTGTTTAGCCAGATATTTTTATTTTTTATTTGTTATTTTTTAAAGCTGTATTCCATTAATAGACTAGCGTCATTTGCTGTTCACATCTGCAATCTGTCTAGATTAACTACGTCCAGAATTTTTGATTTCCAAAAAATTGTCTATTTCTAGCCTATAAATCATGGTTAATTTCATTTATTGACCCATTTGTAATCTGGATGTCACATAATGTTTCACAAATGGACGTTTTCCAGAGGGAATAAAGAAAACTAATTTGGCCTTTTGGGGGAAAGGTCAACTGAGCATTCTGGCCCTGTGAAATATATTACTTCATCATATACACAACTGAGTCTGGCCCTTTAAAAAATAGATCATTATAAATGCACTTTTGCCCCTGGTCATTTTTACAAAGATCCCCAGTCCCATGGTTTTTTCAGGGGAAAGAGAAAGAACCAAAAGACACTTTTCTTCTAGCCAAAATTTTAGCATTCATTGGTCAGTGCCACAAAATCAGATTTTTTGAGAACAGGCTTTGGGGAAGAAACCACTTCAGGGGCAGTCGATTGCCACTGAGTGACTTATGTGAAACTGCACTTAAAATGCATTACCTTAATGTAATAATCCACGAGTGCTTATTTGGTGGAACGGCCGTGTATTGTGGGCTGAACTAATGCCAGATGAAGAGCTGCAGTCAGTGATGAAATCACTTCATCAGTTTGGACGACAGCAGACGGAGTCACCGTTTAAAAGACGGTAATGTTTTCTTAAGGAGTGCAGCAAAAAAAATAAAATAAATAGAGCTGAGAGCGAGAAGCAAGCCCTCAGTCGGGCAAAACAGAGAACGGAGGAAGAATTTCCTCACCTTCCTCATCTCCAGGAATTTTTAAAATTTAAACAGAAAGTATGTTGACAAAGATTTTGTGGGAGATTTGCAGTGCAGAGAGAGACAATCTTTTAAGTGAGTGAATTAATTTTGTCTTAAGCAGGTACCATGGATACTGTAACGGCGGTGAAATAAATTAACGTATAATTAAAATTGCTGTTCTCTTGCAGTATTAAATTACTGGTAGGTAAGTAGTATATGACTATTTTTTTCCTTTAAATTCTTTAAATTTTTATTCCTCCTTTTCTATTTACCTATTACCATTGCTTACCAAGACCTTGTTGCATGAAGTTTACTGCCATCCTTAAATAAACCAAATATAAAATGTATAAAAAGGAATAGTGTAGAATTTATCAATTTAATTCGACAAAGCCTAGCACACAACAGGGCTGGCAGGTAATGTGCTGTAGGCCTGTGAACCAGTCCCCGTATACCACCATAATGTTTACACCAACACACATCATACTCTCGAGGTTCTTGGCAGAATGCATTTGCCATTTCAACTCCTTAGATACAGGGATGGCTGTATTTGATGTTTTGAAAAAAAAAGAAAAAAAAAAAGAACAGGGACATCAAAAAGATGGGTTCTGTATTTATAAATCCATTTGGTGAAGGATGTTTCCCCATCTCAGTGGACGTACTTATAACGGAGCAACAACAAGAGATAACATTTATTTATTTATTTAGAGAAAACCTGAACTGAATTTAGGGACTGAAATAAGTAATGTAATGAGTTCTTTACAGAAAAAATAAATGGGAAAAATAGTCAGATGACAGTCCGTGCTTGAAGTACCACGTATCAGACAGCTAAAAACAAAATTTCCAGGAAATGACAGGACTCTTTAGGAAAATGTTTCTTCTGAAAAAGCACATTATTTGTTTGTTTTTTTATTTCCCCCTTCTACATACCACGCATTACTGTTTCCATAACCCGGCTTTGCTGGGTGGACATGCTCCTTTCCCTAAATCAGGACATTTGCAGAAACAATTCTGGGGAATGTGGTTATTATTAACAGGGTCCACTGTTGTCATTGTCCTCTTGATATTTAGAGGTAAATTAACTTCATTGCAATATGCAGATAATTCTGATTGATGTGTGAATCGCTGTCTGATCCAAAGAGGGACATTATCGGTAAATGGAGTACTGACAGGGTGAGAGAGAGCCAGAAAGAGAGAGAGAGAGAGAGAGAGAGAGAGAGATTACAAAAACACTCAACATGGTCACATGGAGACACACACACGCACACAGACAGAGAGCTTTGGACCTTGTGCTCTGCAGATATATATAGATTAGACATTAATAACACTCCTGCGTTCAATACTCCAAAAGTCCAAGGTGCCTGTTGGTGAGCACTTCCCTCAAGCAGCCAGTGGGGGGTGCAGTATGACTCCACAGTGGACTGTGACATCATCATCTGAGATTCCACGTAAGATCACAATTGGCCCTTCCATCTGTGTCATTCTGAATGCACTCATCATGAGGTGCAGTTATAAATGCTTAATAAGCGCTTATTAACAGCTAATAAAAATCAGCTGTGGACAGTACGTCGACAGCAATATTTATAAGTAAATATGTTCGTGTAATTAGCCAGAGAGGCCACTGTTGAAATGAGCACGTACAGCAAATTGCAGCAGCACATATTGTGCGTAGGCTCAAATGAATTTCTCAATATGGAAACCCCAGGCTTCCGTGGCGTACTGTAATAACAGCAAATAGATTTCCAGGCTGGTCTAATGCCAGACCTGCACTTGTGAAGACAGGAATTGCACGGCAGATATCGAACAGCAAATGCAGCATTACTAAGTCATTAGCTGGCGCGTCGTCTCCATTTTGTCCCCTTGATGTGTTGTGGCAGTGTGTCACGCCCCCCGAACGTGTATCACACGTGTGCTATCAGGGGAATGATGTGAAACATTATCCCGCCGTACGTCCGCCGACATTTCTATGACCGACATCTTTTTTTAATGCGCTTTTTAATTTCCCCGGCACAGGAAAAGACAGTAAAAGCTCCGTTAAAAGGATTGAACGGGTCATAACAGAGGGAGAGCCTCTTTTTAATAGGTGTGATATTACCGACTGGGTCGGCCAGAGCCACTTCACTTTGGGCGCCGTGTGCGTTCCATTTAAGGGAAATGTGCGGGCATTAGACATGCGATTAGGTTACCCAATCCGGTGGCGTGCCTCTCCCCGGACCCTCCACCCCACCACCCCCCCACCCTCCACCTCCCCACCCCCACCTTCAGCCTTCACAGTCTTCAGATCACTGCTGATGTCCGAGACGCTCCTAGCCCTCCTCCCACACCCCCTTCTGTCACTCCCCCCCCCCCACCCCCCACCCCCTTCCGTGGTGCAGGAATTGAAACCCCCCCCCACCTTCCTCACCCCCCCCCCCCAGCTTCCCTGTTTCAACAGCAGTGTTTCTTTTTAGTGTGAGGGCCTTTATTTGATGTGAACACAATCACGTTCAGTGACCTGTGAAAGGATAGAGGTGGGGGGGAGCTGCTGGCGTGTGTGTGTGTGTGTGTGTGTGTGTAGGCGGAGGTGGGGGTGGAGGGCGGGTGGGGGGTGTGTGTAATGGACAGCCCCCTCCCGCAAGGTCACAGGGGACAATGCAACCCGAGAGGCGGAACACTTCGTTTCCGTGCCGACACGAGCCAGGAGAGGGGAGTGGTGTGGGGGTGTCAGAATGCTTCCTACGGAGGTCAGATTCCCTAGAGGGAGGGGGGCGAGGGGGGGGGGGGGGGGGAGCAGGGGTGGGGTGTGCCCCAGAGATTGATCTGTACACAGTTTTGTGTGCCGAATCTCCCCCCTCCCTCGCCCCTCGTGCCACCCCCGCCCCCCGCCCCCCGGCAGAGACACCGCGCACTGCTGTTTATTAAAGTGCCATCGATTGTTCGGGTTACCCGCGCGGCCGGGCCCGGGCGGCTCCATGGCGTTCGGCTGAAAGGCCTCCTGCAGCTGCAGAGGGCTGGCATGCCGCCTGGCCAGCGGAGGGCTCTTTCCTTATTTTATTTCTGCTTTATCTGGGCGACACCGCGGCGAATGAGTACCACGCGGCGGGGGGGGGGGCGGGGGGGGTCGAGGCTCCCGATCGGTTTACAGCCCAGACAGCCTTAAAACGGTAACTACCCCCCACCCCCACCCCCGCACCATACCCCACTAAACCCAATTGAATCACAACACATATCAGCTCCCGCGAGAAATGAAAAATCGTCACTCAGCAGTCGAGAGACTTTTTTCTCCATTAGAAGATCATATTTTTTTGTGGTTTGTGTGCGTGTGTGTGTGTGTGTGCGCGTGTGCGTGTGAGTGTGTGTGTGTGTGAGTGTGCGTGTGTGTGTGTGTGCGTGTGTGTGTGAGTGTGTGTGTGTGTGTGTGTGTGCGTGCGTGTGTGTGTGTGTGTGTGGGGGGAATAGGGGGGTCGTGCTCACGGTCCAAGTGCGAGACGGAAATGCTTGGAACTGCGACTCCGCCGATTAACAGGAGCAGGAAACGCGTGCGTTACTACGGTAACGATGGGGTGGAACCGACTCAGGTTATCGTCATGGCGAAAGGATCAAGAGCAGTGGCGAGCGTGCTTTAAATCAATTAAACCTCCGGAATTTTTAGCTTACAAAAACCGCGCGCGGAAATCGCTTCATCGACAGCGCCGCCGTAAGCGTTCGGGTTCAGGCGACAGCCGAGCCGTTCGGAAACGTATCGGTGTCTTTAGACGTCTCTCTTCCTGTCAAATTACACCCTGGATGTGCATCCGTCTCCGTAATTACCGGGCCTTTCAAGCAGCCGAACAGACGCCGACACAAAAGAGAGACCCGTCTGTGAAAAGGGAATAAAACGCGTGTTTCAATCAGGGAGGAGGAATTACGCTCCTCCACGCGCGGCGGCGACGGCGGAGACAATAGCCAAGCGAGACGTAGCGGCGCTCGCAAGTTTCCCGTCTGAAATCTCGGCAAAAAAAGTAGAACGGAAACGCGCCAAGTGACACCTCTGTAGTTTAAAAATTAGCTTGAGTGAAAGTTACAAACAAGAAGTTCTGGTAAAAAAAAAAAAAAAAAGTTTTAGCGATGACAGATTTTTATAATCGTGTTTTTTACCAGGAAAATGCGACGCTGTAACTGTGCCATTCTCAGCCAACACAGGAACAGACTGCGAGACAGGTTGCCGGGAGATTCATTACCTGAAAATTATAATCATGAAATAATCTGCATGAATTTTCCACATGCCTGCATTTTTGTTATGTTTTGGCTGCTGACATGTAAGTCACACAATTTTTCAGGAGAAATGACGCTGTAGTACCGGTTCTGTGTAAATTTCAGGAGAGTCACAACACTCTGTTCCAATTTCAGTACAATCCAGGAATAAAAGTGTGTCTTATCCTGTGTACATAATGCAGCCTGTTGATTTGATGTATAACAGTAGGAAATTACTCCTGTGCTTAAAGTATACAATATTATATATGACATACTCCAGGGTTTACGTGATCAGGGATGGCTAAGAAGGCCCAAACCCATTTTAGCATTTCACACAAACTTTGGCTCATAAATAAAGAGAAAAGAAGTCACTAAAATACTGAAATTGAAAAATTGAAAATATTGAAAAATGCTTTAATTAGCCCATGCATTTGCATGACCTGACATTTAACATCAAAGCAACATTTTTTTGACAAATCTGAATGGCACCAGCAGACTGCTCTGGGTTGGCGGGATCTGATCCAGTGCACATTGTTCTGGGTTAACGGACAGTTGGGATCTGATCCACTGCAGTCTGGTCTGGGTTAGCGGGTTATTGGGATCTGATCCACTACAGACTGCTCTGGGTTGGCGGGTTGTTGGGATCTGATCCACTACAGACTGCTCTGGGTTAAGCGGGATGTTGGGATCTGATCCAGTGCACATTGTTCTGGGTTAACGGACAGTTGGGATCTGATCCACAGCAGACTGCTCTGGGTTGGCGGGTTGTTGGGATCTGATCCACTACAGACTGCTCTGGGTTGGCGGGTTGTTGGGATCTGATCCACTGCAGTCTGCTCTGGGTTGGCGGGTTGTTGGGATCTGATCCACTGCAGTCTGCTCTGGGTTAGCGGGATGTTGGGATCTGATCCAGTGCACATTGTTCTGGGTTAACGGACAGTTGGGATCTGATCCACAGCAGACTGCTCTGGGTTGGCGGGTTGTTGGGATCTGATCCACTGCAGTCTGCTCTGGGTTGGCGGGTTTTAGGGATCTGATCCACTGCAGTCTGCTCTGGGTTGGCGGGTTGCTGGGATCTGATCCACTGCAGTCTGCTCTGGGTTGGCAGGTTTTAGGGATCTGATCCACTGCAGTCTGCTCTGGGTTGGCAGGTTTTAGGGATCTGATCCACTGCAGTCTGCTCTGGGTTGGCGGGTTGCTGGGATCTGATCCACTGCAGTCTGCTCTGGGTTGGCGGGTTTTAGGGATCTGATCCACTGCAGTCTGCTCTGGGTTGGCGGGTTTTAGGGATCTGATCCACTGCAGTCTGCTCTGGGTTGGCGGGTTTTAGGGATCTGATCCACTGCAGTCTGCTCTGGGTTGGCGGGTTTTAGGGATCTGATCCACTGCAGTCTGCTCTGGGTTGGCGGGTTTTAGGGATCTGATCCACTGCAGTCTGCTCTGGGTTGGCGGGTTTTAGGGATCTGATCCAGTGCAGTCTGCTCTGGGTTGGTGGGTTTTAGGGATCTGATCCAGTGGAGTAGGCTGCTGTCGTGGAGCTCGGGGTAATTAGTGGAAAGGAAAACCAGCGCCACGCCGCCGGGGAAGGGAACCCGCTCCCCGTGTGTAATGTACGCATGCAACTGCGCTGCAGCATCGTCTCTGGAGCAGTCACAGTTCGTCTCAGAGGAGATAATCAAATAACCCAGAAAACATCACTCACCGGGGGACGGACTGACAGACGGCTCTGTCTCTGAATCCAGGGAAACACATGGAACTAAGATTCAGCAGAATCAGAGATCTATGGGAAATGCTCAGCGTGATTCAGAGCTACGAGAAAAACAACAGATGAGCACACACTCGCACACACGTGTGCACCCATGCAGGCACACACACATACACACGCACGCACGCACGCACAAGCACGTGCACACACAAACGCACACACACGGACACGCACACACACCCTCGCACAAGCAGATGCACACACACAAACACACCCCTCTCTCTCTCTCTCTCTCCCCCTCTCTTTCTCTCTCCCTCCCTATCTCCATCTCTCTCTCTCCCTCCCTCTCTCTCTCTCTCTCTCTCTCTCTCCCCCTCTCTCTCTCTCTCTCTCTCCTGTCGATGCAGGCCTCTCTCTCTCTCTCTCCCTCCCTCTCTCTCTCTCTCTATCATAAAGAGAGTCTGAGTCGCTGGCGATCGCCACTGTGCCCATTAGCGCCATCAGAGCTCCCCCTGAAGGGGCCCGAGGCTCAGCGGTAGAAACGCTCCTCTGGTCATTACCCGCCTGGTGGAGGTGCGCTTCCAGTTCCCCTCCGCTCTCTCAGCCGGCTGTCTGCCGGTAACTGAAGTGTTCTTCATGGGCTCCGTGAACGCTCGAGAGCCGAAAAAGGAGCGCCGAGTCCTCCCCGCTGGCGCAGGCGGGCGTTAGCCGCGGGGGGCTGCGGTGGGCCGGCGCAGAGGATCGCCCCGAGTTCCCTCGCTAGCAGAGGACGTACGCTGGCCGATTAGCCCGTTAGCGCTGCTAAAAAGCGTGCAATCTCGAAAAGAGCGGGATTTCGCAGGGGCAGGCCCTCTAAGGGCTGGTGAGCTTCTGGAAGTCAGCGATCAGATGAAGTTCCGTAGAGAAGCGGGGTTAGGAGAGTAAATGGTGGAGCTCCCACAGGGGGATTTTTTGGCTTCATGTTGTGTGGTACAGGAAACAGGAAACCGCCCCCAGTTTGACTGGTTTACTCTAGCTGTGCTTGTCACTTTGTGCGTTCACACCTCAGTCAATCAGTCTGTCAAGCAAACGGGGAGTCAATCAAGCAACCGTTGAACATCATTAAGCTATCAATGAATATATCAATAAAGCAATAATTTACGTGACCAATTAAGCAATTAAACGAGCAAGCAATCCATTAATCAGTCAAGCCTCGTTTTTTTTGTATCTAGCCATTTACGTACAAACAAGTTGTCACACAGTGGTTTGCAGGTGGTTTGGTGACTACAGAATCATCTCATTCTAAACTGAGAGAACAGCACAACTCAAGTTGTGTATATATGAATTTATTTAAGTATTTTGATTACGTGCAACAGTTAGGCTGGGGGAAAGGCTTGAAAGGTAAACTCCTGAGCCTTGGATTAAAAGCCAAAACATTATCTTTTTCTCATGTGACCGAGGTGAAGTTCATTCCAAAGCCACATTCCATTTTTATTCAGTTCTTTTTTTTAATGAGTGATTGTTAAACAGGTTGCCATTGCCACAGTGCATTCAACAGCAAGAGCAGGGCTGCCCAATCCTGTTCCTGGAAATCTACCATCCTGTAGGTTTTCACTCCAACTCTAACATAGCACACCACATTCAAACGCTAGAGATCTCATTGAGCTGCTCATTAGTAGAATCAAGTGTGCCAAATTAGCATTGAACTGAGAAGCTACAGGATGGTAGATCTCCAGAAACAGGGATGGGCAGTCCTGCTATAGGGAATATTAATATTATTGTAAGATGATACAGTAAGAAGTTTCAGTACATGAATCCCATTACATGTACCCTGCATTTGCTAATGTATATACTTGGCATTACTGTGTATTCAATTGTTTGGATCTTTGTTGTTGCTGAAAAGTAATAATAGTGTATCTCACAATACTGTTCCTAAAAGTAACTTCTACTTTTGGAAAGGGAAGGGCTGAAAGGATGAATATACTCTGGAGATCTGGAGATTGTCCCTTGAAAGAACATATAGATTAATTAATACAAAAAAAGATAATTTGTATTTGTCCTAATACTGTAGCTTATTCTTCTGCCTAGTTGGCTTTGCAGAGGTTAGGTCAGAATAGTGTTCACTGTGTGAACTGTGTTCTTGGCTAGAAATAGCTGTACAAAATAAGTATTGTACCTTACTGAACCTGTGTTTAGCAGTTGTCTATGACCATGAAATGCACTTTTTGTATGTCGCTTTGGATAAAAGCGTCTGCCAAGTAAATGTAATGTAATGTAATGTAGATTTGTCTCTGATTTATTCAGAATCTCTGTACAAAATGCTAACAGATGCTATGTTAAACTAACAGGCTTGTAAGGTCTCAGACCTGTAGGATAGTATTTCATTTATTGTGCTGCCTTGATTCTCATAGTCAGTTTTGTCTCCGGGGATTTCATAAACACTTGTTAGCGTTTCGTAATCTCCATCTGTTTATCTTAAGTATTCTTGTATGTATGTACACCATTGGGGCAAACACCCTTGCTGGTCTTAGTGTTAGTAATTTCTCTTATCTTCCTTCACCTCTTATCTCTACACCCCCCCCCCCACCCCCCCCTACCCCCCCCCCCCCCCCCGTAAGTTCCTGGAATGTAATTGTGCTCAAATTTGCGACTGGTGAAGCTATCAGTAAACCGAAACTGTTATGTCCACGTCTGAAAAAATTCTTTGTGTTTTTGTTGAACACAAAATCCCCGCCCAATTTTTAATTCATTGAGCCTCGTTCATAACCTTCTTTTTTATTGCTGTAATGGGGAAAAATAGGGTTCCATTTTCTTTATTGATCACCTATTTGCTTTTCAATTAGCTTTTTGTAACCTTGGCACGCATATTTGCTAACACGTTTCCCTCCAAAAATATATCTTATACATAAAGTATTACAAATATGTAGAGAAGATACATGCATTATTTTTACAGTAATTTACATGAATTTATCAGGTGCTTTTTATTTTTAACTCTGCTGTAAGGATTAATTTATCCACTGTGGAACCTGCTGTCTTCTTGTGCTTTCTTTTTCTTTTAATTCTGGAATGAATTTACATTGAATGTTGGGGATAAATTATTAATTTAACACCACTCTGCCTTCACTCTACATAGTCTGTGTTAATTAAATTCAGATTTTTATTATAGATAGCATGTCCAAAGTATTAACGCTGCACCCGTATCACCGGAGTTTGTCTTAGCGTTGTAATAATTCACTAGAGCACATCTTGAATGTCAGGCCTGTGTGAATTAGTCATGTTGGTCATTTTTACATGTCAAGGTCTGTACTCATTTCTTGCCAGAACATTATTATTATTTTTTTCACTAATCCAGCACAAATCAACATGCCGGTGGGCTGAATTCATTCTGCTTTTTTTCAGAACTACCTGATCTTCAAAATAATAATAATAATAATAATAATAATAATAATAATAATAATAATAATAATAATAAATGTCTTGCTAGCACATTAATGTGTATAATGATGACTGAACTTCCTGAATAAGGAACACTGGAGCATTCCCAGCTCAGACACAGTTTCATGAACAGTGGAAGAGTGACGTTTCGACGCCAAAGCTTTTTGACTCTGAGGAAGACGTCGTCGATGTCATAACATCAGCCTCCCCTGTTCTTCAAACAGTGTCTTTTGCTCCAGGGTTACTGATTTTGGGCTAGTCTTTGTGAAGTAAGGCTTTCTCTATAGGATAGAGAGGCACTGGGTGTGGGAAGTTTTGGGTTTCGGGGTCAGCTCGGATCCCAGGTGGGGGAATGTTGTCCTGTCCTTCAGTGAGGTACCTTACCTGAACCGTTTCGGTAAAAATATCCACCTGGATTAAATGGACCGTGCGCAGAGAATTTAAGCCATTTAAGTTGCTCTGGATTGGAGCGTCTGCTAAAACGGCTAAGATTTAATGTAAATGAATACACGTGTTTGCTTTTTATTTAATAACAAAATGTCTTCCTTGTGGTTTGTGTCATTCCGGTTCTATTTCCTGTAAACGCTTTATAAAATTATGGAGTAAAAGTACGCTGTTCACCCCAGATTCAGGTCACTTTGGGATGTGACTGCCATGAAAAATGTAAGTAGCCGTAGCATCGCACATATCAGATGTCCTTGGCATGCCGACAAAGATCACAGGTGTATTTTCATGGAAATGCATCGCGTAAATGTATTGCTTAAAAATGATGATAGGTGTTAATATTATTGATAGCACGCCATTAAAAATGAAAGCCTAAAAAAAAGGATCTCAGCAATATCTAATGAGGTCATGCAAAATCAGTTTTGGAAAGGTGGACACTCACAGAAATGTGCCTACTGAACAGTAAGTGACCTCAGTCTTTAGTTCATCTAGTTTGTGTGTGTGTGTGTTTGAGAGAGAGAGAGAGAGAGTGAGAGAGAGAGAGAGAGCGAGAGTGAGAGATTACAAAAACACTCAACATGGTTATTTTTAATATCGAAATGAAAAAAGTTGATACTTCCTTCGCGCTAGCTTGTTGTGATTTTGTTTGCTGGTATGCATGTTGTTATAAGGTGGAAGTAGAAGGCTGATTGGCTAGCTCCTATTTCCAGTCCATTTGTCTGCTCCAACAGTCTTTTGTTTCTATAGTTTTACTCCATTTTTGTCTTAGTTTGGAATGCCCAATCAGCAGCCATGCTCATCGCTGCACCCTCTGCAATGGACTCAGGAGAGACAGACAAGCATGGGGTTTACACACACTCACACACACACACACACAATCTAAAACCACTGGCTTTACCACCCCACTGCGGGGGGGGGGGGGGGGGGGGGGCACACTGAGTTGGACAAGATCGGTATGACAGACCGCAGGCACTCCAGTGACCAGCAGGGGTCGCTAGGTGATGAATCTGCCAACGAATCTTGTCTATTAGCCCATAGATTGTGAAATGGTTTCTTTCAATATGATGCAAGGTTTGCATTTATGTAAGGGTAGTTATTTTCCAATAGCATCAATTTTGCCCTTTTCAGTTAATTTGATTTGTGTTTGCTGCGCGTTGTCATGACATTATAATACTGCCATTTTCCTCTTCTCTCTGGACTCTGGCCAGGGTCAGGTGGCAAATATCTGCCCTGAGCCATAGTTACTGTGGCCACAAAACATAAAAAAACCCAGATCATTTTGCATATAATTAATTGGCTGTCTTTTGTTTTGACGGTTTAGGTTGTAGACATAATCGTTTTTTCCCCCATCAGTTTTCATCTTTTAATCTTTTAATATCTCTTTTGAGCATAACTAATTATTATCGCTCAGTTTGTGCAGTGGGATGACTGAGATCTTTCTGCTAATACCGTAGCCAAGGGAGATGTGCTCGGTTTAACTGGATTGATTTGACTGCAGAGATATTCTCAGAATTCTTCTGTGTGCTGCTGTGTAGCACACACAAGATAATAGTCATAATCCTAATAGTTATTCTGTGTGCTACAATGAGTCTATTTACCCACGTAGCCTTTTAATGGAATTTCTGCAATTGAATTTTCAACAAGATGTTAGAGTCTTTTCTGCTGTATATCTCCCCAATTTTTTTTGTTCATATTGGCAAGATTGAATCCAGACATTAATATTCCACTCTCAGAGAAAATGTACACAGCAAAATTCAAATCCTAGTGTTAACAGGTTTTGTGAGTCCCAGAAGAATCAGATATACTTACCATAGGAGGAAAATGCACTCCATCAGTGTAAAATGTACTCTATCAGAGTGATTTAACACTGAACATTTTACTCTGTGTTATTTAATTTGTTCTTGGTTCTAAGGGGCAATGAAAGTACTGTTAAACGTAAAGAGCTGCAGGTATGGTCACATGGCTTTGTTGCTCTTGTTGTGTGTTGTTTTTATGGGTTGTTGTTATGAGTTACTTTGGGGCGTTGTGGTTGTGTGTAGTTTTGGGGTGTTGTTGCGCATAGTTTTGGGGTGTTGGTGTTGGTGTTGTTTTTGTGGGTTGTTGTGCGTAGTTTTGGGGTGTTGTTGTTGTGTTGTTTTGTGGGTTGTTCTGTGTAGTTTTGGGGTGTTGTTCTTGGTGTTGTTTTTGTGGGGTGTTGTTGTTGTGTGTTGTTTTTGTGGGTTGTTGTGCGTAGTTTTGGGGTGTTGTTGTTGTGTTGTTTTGTGGGTTGTTGTCGTCAGGAGGGAACCCAGGGGAGCTTGCCTTCATGGGCAGGACCGCAGAGCTGTTTGGTCGGTGAGCGGCGTCCTGTAACCGCAGAAACAGCTGCAAGCCTCCTCTGCGGCTCCAGGCACTCTTATGCAGTAACAGCAAGCCAGCCGATCTCCATATGCTTTCATTGTTCGCACCCTGGCAGTGCAAATTTACAGGATTTGTCCGTGTGTACGTGTGCATGTGCGTGATTTATTTATTTATTTAGGATCCCCGTTAGCAATACACAGTGCGCAGCTAATCTTCCTGGGGTCCGTGCATATATGTGTGCGTGCATGCGTGTGTGAATGCAGGAGTGCATGCCTGCTTGTGTGTGTGTGTATGTGTGTGTTTATTGTCTGTGTGTGTGTGTGTTGCTGTGTGTGTGTGTGTGCGCGCAGGCATGTGTGTGTGAATGTGCGTGTGCACACCTGCTTGTGTGTGTGTTTATTGTGTGTGTGTGTGTGTGTGTGTATGCGTGCTTGTGCGTGTGTGTGTGTATGCTTGCCTGTGCGTGTGTGTTTATGCGTGCTTGTGCGTGTGCTTGTGTGTGTGTGTGTGTGTGTGTAGCTAAATAAATGCATTGGTTATTCCAATCATGCTGTACCCGTATGACTGAATACAGAAGCATATTCATGAACAGACTCTGCACTGGAGATTATTCCAGCACCTAATAATAGAACGCTGTTGAAAGAATTTCAAAACATCACAAAATAGCAAAATAATGTAGTGCTGGAGGATTGCAATTCTTTAATAATATTTAGGACCTGGTTATTAAGTATATATATATATATATATATATATATATATATATATATATATATATATATATATATATATATATATATATATATATATCAGTATATTCCATATTTCTTTTACAAGTTATTGTAATTCTATGTGTTTGTCATACAACTAGGAATGCCCAATCATTCAAGCTATCGATAACTGAATCAAGCTATCGATAACAGAATCAAGCTATCGATAACTGAATCAAGCTATCGATAACAGAATCAAGCTATCGATAACTGAATCAAGCTATCGATAACAGAATCAAGCTATCGATAACAGAATCAAGCTATCGATAACTGAATCAAGCTATCGATAACAGAATCAAGCTATCGATAACAGAATCAAGCTATCGATAACTGAATCAAGCTATCGATAACTGTCTCCTGTTCCAGGCGAACTGCCTGCCCTACAGAGCATGCGATGAAGGAAAGAGCATTTTGGTGTTCAGGGACTAAATCCAAGCTGTTGCATGCGATTCTGAACTCGGTGTGGCGTATCTATGCCTGTTATCACCAAAAAAAAAAAAAAACAATATAAATTTTGTCTTCCTTCTGACAGTCACCTCCATTAAGGTTAATCAGTCACCACAACTCAACTCGAGTCTGACAGCAGCCAAGAAACAAGTGAAAGTATTTACTAAAAAACACACAACAACTGTGTTCCCGCTCCCCCCCCCCCCCCCCCCCCCCCCCACCGTATTGTGACATCCGTCAAACCCCCACAGGCCTCCGGGGCCTGTCGTTTCTGACGCATTCAAAATGGCAGCCGACAGACGTGTCTCTTTACTCCATGCAATCAGCCCCCCACCCACCCTTTCCACCCCCCACCCACCCCCTGCTGCAATGGCCTCAGGTCCAATCTGAATACAGTCGTCTCCTGATAGCCACGCGGGACCCAGTCTTGTTGCTTCTAATTGTCGCGTTAGCCCGGAGCGCAGTGAGCGGCGGCGTAGCATTCGCTAAAGAAAACCCTGCTATTACCATGACGCCGCTAACGGGCTATTACCGCCACTCCGCTAACGGGCTCTCTTCAGCGCTGATAAAAATCAGAGGTGCACCCCGGCTGATTCCACCTAAGTGAGACTGAGCCCTGCAACTCAATATATGCAAATTACCCACCGGGACAAAGAAAAAAAAACCTTAAACGGTGACTCTCTTTCCCTCTCTCTCTCTCTCTCCCTCTCACTCTCTTCTCCCCCTCGCACGCTCGCTCTCTCTCTCTCTCCGCGTGCACTAGATCTTTGATTAAGCCGGTGCATTGATTGAGAGAACAAGCGCCTCATATACGGCACCCTTTGTCCTCGTTTCGCGATCGCGACGATAGCACCGATCGTGCGATGATGATCTCCCCCCCCCCCCCATCCCCCTCGCTGCCCCCCCCACCCCCCGCTGCAGATTTGAATCATTTCCTGCTTTTTTTTCAGGGGCGGAAATTCAGGACGACGATCGGGGCGGGGGAAAGAGAACGGGGCGGGGGAAAGAGGCGGTGAGGAACGCGGGCAAACCGAAACCCGTCTGAGCCGTTAGTTACAGGGGCTCGGACCGTAACCGGGCGACAGGAGCCCGCGGAGGAGAGGAGGCGCGGTGGGGAGGAGGCGCGGAAGAGAGGAGGTGCGGTGGGGAGGAGGCGCGGAGGAGAGGAGGTGTGGTGGGGAGGAGGCGCGGAGGAGAGGAGGTGTGGTGGGGAGGAGGCGCGGAGGAGAGGAGGCGTGTCGCACGCCGCGTTCAGGCAGCTGTTCGCAGCGGAGCACAGTTAGTGTCTCTTCTCTCCTCCCCACCGCGCCTCCTCCCCACCGCACCTCCTCCCCACCACGCCGGTGCCGTGCTCTAATCTGGGCTCCGGCAAAAGGAATCTGCAGATATCACACATGCTTTAAAAAAAAAAAAAAAAAAAGAGATGTCCAGTGTTAATTCAACTCTTACGGAGTACATATGAGTCCAATAGTGACCATATGTGAGTTGATTTAACACTGAACAATTTACTGTATGTGCTAGTGTGCATCCATGCAAGTACACGTGCGTGCTTGTGTGTGTGCAAGTGTGCATGCTTGTGAATGCATGCAAGTGTGTGTGCATGTGTGCGAGTGCGCATGCATGTGAGTGTGTGTGCATACGAGGGTATGCGTGTGCATGCGAGTGTGCATGAATGTATGTATGTGTGCATGCAAGGGTGTGTATGTGCATGCAAGTGTGCATGCTTGTGTGTGTGCATGTATGCGAGTGTGCATGCGAGGGTGTGAATGCATGTATGTGTATGTGCATGCGTGCGAGTGTGTGTGCATGCAAGCCTGTGTGTGCGTGCAGCAGACTGAGCTTCAGGGTAAAGGGGATTTGTGTCACACAGCATTTAAATCATCTTAGATCTCAGCATTCCAAGTCATCCTGAGACACAAACAGAAAAAAACAAAAATTTATTTGGTTTTTGTGAGCTTAATAGAGGGACATCTCATCTCGGAAATGTTCATTTCACACACATGCACATGCACACAATCACACATGCACATGATGAACAAGCCAAGCACTCAACAGACTTTGGCCCTCCAGTACATTTTAAATTTGAGATCCTTCTTCTAGACATAATTAGCCACCTGTAACATTACCAACTAGCCAGAGACTTCAGACGGAAATCATTATTGGCTAAAAAACAACTTGCATTCAGTTCTTGCAACAAAAAAAAAAGATTATGAAATATGAACCAATTTTTCATTAATTATGAAGAAGGAGACCCAAGCTCGCGCAAGGGCGCACAGTTGATTGTGCTGTTCTCAGCCGACGGGTTTTCTGAATCTCATTCTGCGCCAGAGTTTAGGTGACTGCTGTCTGCTGTCTGAAGTAGTAGACTCCTCAGGGCTCAGCTGATTGGACATCGGAGAAGTGGGTGACAGAACAGAATTCCAGTGACCTACAGACAGGGCAAACACTGCTAAAACTGGTTAGAAATAGTAAGAAAATGAAATTAAATAAAAGGTTGTCATTATTATTATTATTATTATTATTATTATTATTATTATTATTATTATTATTATTATTATTATTAATATTAATAATAATAATAATAATAATAATAATAATAACAACAACAACAACAACAATAGTAATAATAATAATAATAAGAAGAAGAAGAAGAAGAAGAAGAAGAAGAAGAAGAAGAAGAAGAATTTTCATTATTATTCTGTTTTTCTTATTATTTTTATTTATTTATTTATTTTTTAACAAACATGTGTTTCTGCGTCTGTACAGAGAGAGTTCTTTGTGAGGGTGTCTGCAATTCTGCAGAGTAGGGACACTCGAATCCGGGCTCCATCGTGACCCTTGACCTGGTCGCAGTCGCCTCCCCCGGAAAAGCGGGGTTTGGCACGCGCGTCTGCAGTCTGTGTCTGGAAGCCGGAGAGAATTAAGCAGGTGCGGGATTAGCGTTCGGTACCGGCTGGCTCTGTGCTCGGCTGATATGGGACAGCGGGTGACCTTCGCGCACCGCCGGCTTCGCGTTATCCGCTTCGCTCAGGTGGAATGCTGTACTGTTTGTGAGTTGACACTGCACTTGGCTTCACACACACAAATGATCATTAACTGTTCCATAGTTATTCGCTTTGAATCCTCTCTGCCCCGGTGCTGCACGGTCAAACTATTGGGAGTTTACGGGTGTGAATTTCACTGATACCAAAAGTGCTAAACTTGAAATTTGTTTGTACAAATCTTCCGCCTTTCCCTAATCTATTTAAACCCCACTGAACAACGTTCAGCCTATGTTTTATCGCCAGTGAGTTGTAGGGTGGTGTTACATGTGATGATTTGAGATTTCATTTGTCGAAAAAAGAAAAACATTCCGCAAATATATGCATAGCTTTAAGGACAGGGATGTGGAGAGAGCCTTATCCCAGTCAATAATTCTCATTCTCAAAATGTTATCTCACTGTATCCAGGCAGTACAAGGTTAATAACGTACCGTTTCCCAAAAAAAACGAGTAATCCCATTGGCTAGAGGAGCTCAGAAACATTTAAAAAGTGTAAACAAAGACGCGTCTTTGCTGTAAATGCCACCGGTTGCTTTTCGTGTGACAACCAGATCTCCATGGTTTCAACTCCCACACAGCGAGCTCTTGACATGTCCCAGCGGAAAGCGAGGCATTGTTCACCGCCAGCAAGGACACGACGCAGTCAACCGTAAAAAGCCTCTACAGTCAGATAAAATGTATTTATACATTGTGTTTTAAAGTGCTGTCACATTATCTTTCTAACTATTGAACTGATCGGTAGCTGATCATTTACCTAGCAGTTGGCAAAATAACGTCATAATCTAAGATGGTTAACTTCAAGCAAGCTGCTGGCATAATGCTCTATGTGGTCATTTGGGGACACAGTCATCCTGGACCACACAATTCAGGTTTTAAATGTTTTGTTAATTAATTTTTTTTTGAAAGACATTTGCGGGGAATAAATGGCTTTTTAGATGCTATTGTTCTTGCGCCAGTCCCCCCAGCTCTGTATAGCGCACACACACGCTAACAAACGGATTATACGTGCATATAAAGTACCACCGTCCCAGCGTAGAAACCGTCAATTATTTATATTTTTTGAGGGAATCAAAGTGATGCACCCTCATTATAAGGCATTTCCTTGGCTTAAAAAAAAACAACTCTCTTAAGGTAAGGTCTTTTATTTACACCGTCTTCCCTGACGTGCTTTAGTATATTTCCCGCACAGCTTCCCTGTATTGTAAATGTTTGGCAGTTCACAGAGTTCGTTCCAGTGGAGTCTATTCAACAGCCAAAAACTCAGGCAGACGCACGTGCCTTCAGGTGAGTTTTTACTAAATGTGTCTCTGGCAGTTGAGCCATTAAGCTAACTGAAGATTTAAAGACTGCACCGAGAGATTTTCCCCCTTGAGGTCGTATGTAACAGTCGGCATATTCATGCTGAATCGCTTTCTTATATAAATGCATTATCAGTTGCCACCCAGCCAGTTTCTGTAAAATGTAATTTGACAGCCTACCAGTTGTTTTTTATTTTTTTCCCCAGACAGGCTGGAAATTTCAAGCCATTCCAAACTTCACAATATTTCTCTGCAAAATCTACTGAATCAGTATATTATGTAACTACAATCTGTCAGTTTGCGGTCTGCCTGTGTTCAGTGGCGTGTGACTGGGCGGTGTGTTTGTACATGTGCATGTGCGTGTGAAATATGCGCTTATGTGCAGTATTTCATCTGTAGTATGTGCTTGCTGTATGGTTTATACCTCGGTGTGCCACCTGCAATGTTACAGGCTAAATTACGCACTAGCCTGCATATGTTCTAATGTCATCCTGTCCCACTGAACTGGAACCAGCCAAACTGCTGGGGTCCGTTTGGGTTTTTTAAAATTTATCTCCTGAAGTCTCGCATATTTTCAGCTGAATTCTGTAGACTCTGATGGTGGGCCAGGAAGCCATTCACCTTCTCTCTCTGTTTATCTGTCTCTCTACCCCTCTCTTTCTCAACCTCTCTCTTTATCTCCTTTTCTATTACTCTCCCTCTCACTCGCTATCTGTGTCTCTGTCTCCCTCCCTCTTTTTCTCTCTCCCCCACATCTCTTCATATCTCTCTCTCTCTCTTTCTCTGTGAGTACTTTATTCAGTCCACCTCCAGATATCAGCAATTCAGTATCTTGGTGGGGGGTGGGGTGATGATGGTCCCATTAGTTCAGGAGGTCAAGTTGCATTTTATTAGAATTAGTTTGGGGGCCTAAACTTCTTTTTCTTTGTGAATAAAAAAATGTTTCGGCCAGTTGTTAGCAGAAATTGTCATGAATTGCGACTCAAAAATAAATAAAAATCTGAGGATTTTCATAAACGCAATTTGACGAGTTCAATCCAAAGTCTACAGTCTAAGGCAGTGGTCTCCAGCCCTGGTCCTGGAGAGCTACAGGGTCTGCTGGTTTTCATAGTGACTCTGTACTTCGTGAATCAATTAGAGCAGTTGATTACACAGTTAACTCACCTGGTGTCTTGGGTCTCAATTGGGTGCTGATTTTAAGGTGAAAACAAAAACCAGCACGACCCTGCAGCTCTCCAGGACCAGGGTTGAAGACCACTGCCTTAGACTGTAGACTTTTTTTACTCGGGTAATTCCCAGACTTACCAAACTGTGTTCGTGAAGTAAAGAAATGAACCACAATTGCATTTCACCTTGAGAGAAAATTAAGGTCTAGAGACTTTATTGAATCCATAAGCCTGTGTTTTTAAAAAAACGATGGGAGAATATTCTGTCTCTACAAAAAGCGACGGATCTCCACGCCCCCCCCCCCCCACCCCCCGGAGAAGTCTGGAGACCCAGACATCCTCGTCTGATTCCGCATTGTTGTTGTTGTGTTTTAATTGGTTGATTTTGTGGGCCATTTGCTCCGTGGTTGCCGGCTAAAACCAAGCCCCCCGTTTTCCGTTTTTTTTTTTTTATTTTTTTTTTTTTAATGGGTGCGATGTTGGGGCCTTCTTGGCTGTCCCGATGTTGCGCGTAATGAATTCCGCGTCGCCGGGTTTGGCAGCGCGGCGCAGGTTAATTGAGTCTGGCTCCGGCAGCCTGGCCGCCGGCCACCAGCTCTCGGTGCGCACGGCTTCTTACGGCGCATTGTTTTTAATTAATACGAAAATCTGCCGAGCGCCTCGCCAGGCTAACGACGAGCGAAGGCAGCCGGGAAGAAATAAAATAAATAAATAAATAAATAAATAAACTAGGGAGAAAGAAATGACAGAAGCTGTTGTACCGTAACCCGTGTGCACAAACCCCCCCCCCTTAAAAAAAAAATGCGGGTGGAATGAGGGGGAGCGGCTAGAAATCAGGGACAGACCGCCAAGCACCAGACTTCAGCCAAAAGCACCGGTTTGGGCGTTGTGTTGTGGAAGTGAAAGTACGGACTTCTCTCTCTGCAGAGGCGGCATTTGTAGTGAATCTAAGTGTACCTAAGGAAACTAGCTTTCTAAGTCACATAATGCCAGCTCCTCAGGATGAGAGCGTCTGGGGAAAATGCAATATCATGTCATTTGGAGGAGTGGTTATGTATCTGGCGGGGGGCGTGTGGTTCAAGGGTACGCCGGCTTTGTGTCGTCGGGGAAACGGCACTTAAACTCAGCGCTCCAGTAAAACAACGCGCCGTGAACATGGACATTATCTTTAAACGCCGCCGCGGATTCCCAAACCGAGGTTCGAGGCTCGCTCCGAACGCACTCCGCACTGACATTCAGAGAGCCGGCTGAAACAAGGCGCCCGTCACTCGCTGTTGCCGTGACATTTTAATTCAGCATGGGAACATGTGTCAGGCCACAGAGCCCGCCGCAGAGATTTTTAGACCCGAAAGAGCAGACAGGTGCCTGACACATTCCTTCACTCGTTATGTGTGGGTTGTTTTTTTGTTTTGTTAAAAAAAGATAGTAATGTGTGCACATCCAAACCAGGCAGCGCCAGAGCAAGTCAGTGTAACAGTGCAGGTACAGCACACAGAGCCAGCATGCCAGATTAGCAGCTCCAAAATAACCCAGCATCTGCACTGGAGTTACAGGCTGGGCCGGGGCTGTGGACAGCCCTATGCTGCATTGTGTGTGTGAGTGAGTGTGTCTGTCTGTGTGTGTCTGTGTGAGTGAGTGAGCGTGTGTGTGTGTGTGTGTGTGTGTGTGAGTGAGTGAGACTGTGTGTGTGTCTGTGTGTGTGTGTCTGTGAGTGTGTGTGTGTCTGTGTGTGTGTGTGTGTGAGTGTGTGTGTGAGTGTGTCTCTGTGTGTGTGTGTGTGTGTGTGTGCGCGCACGCACGCGTGTGTGTGTTTCACTGTGCACCTGTGTGTGTGTGTGTGTGTGTGTGTGTGTGTGTGCGCGCACGCACGCGTGTGTGTGTTTCACTGCGCACCTGTGTGTGTGTGTGTGTGTGTGTGTGTGTGTGTGTGTGTGTGTGTGTGTGTGTGTGTGGGTGTGTGTGTGTGTGTGTGCGCGCGTGTGTGTTTCACTGCGCACCTGTGTGTGTGTGTCGTTGCGTGTGTTTTGGCATTTCTTTGCTTTTGTTTGAGCGGCAGCCTGCAGAGGGCCCTGCTGGTGCAGGGGAGAGGCGGCTGCTGGACGCTGAAAGTGTCTCATAAACAGCGCAAAAATATGTTTTTTTTTTCTGAGTTGTTTTGTAATTTCTTTTTTGATCAATGAAAACAGTCACTTAAAAAAAATTTTTTTTTTAAAAAAGTTCTTTTTCATTTTCTTTTTTATTTTCCATTTTATTTTTCGGGGTCTCCTGTGTTAAATGTTGCTTTTTATGCTTTCCCAAAAACCCGCTGGTTTTTTATTCTCTAAAGCAGCTAAAGAAAAAAATAAAAACCAAAAATAAAAACTACGCACACATTGCACTCAAAATATCCCCAGATTAGGACGAGAATCTGCTTTCTTCTTTTGTGAAGGAAAGACAGTCAGTGCCGGCATTATCGCTTTGGCAGAAGAGTCTTTTATATAAAAATAAAAAAACAGTGAAAAAAAATCGATAAAAAGACGCCTGGCGTGCTCTATTCTTTTCAGCTCAATGCCAACACCGCAATTTCGCCACAATTATGAACAATCAAACACCTTGTGTGACACATTGTCCGCCGTCCAATCGTAATCGAGTGTCTAGCAGGTAGCTGGCTCGCCATTGATTGGTTCTCCTCTGTTCTCTCCGCTGATCGGCGAAATAAAATGAAGTGTGCTGGTCAATCCTAGCGGCTAAGTGCAACACTTATCAATGTTTCTGGTTTTTTTTTTTTTTTTACAATGCCGCATTGTTGCTTTCCCACCCATTAGCTATGACTGACTTGCCAGACTGTGTCATTGATTTGGGAGTCTGTTAGCTTGTAAATGCGCCAGCAATCTTTTTTTCTTTTGTTGGGATTTGGGGTGAGTGAGGGATGGATGGAGGGAGGGAGGGAGGGGGGGGGGTGTAGGGGGGGTGGTTTGGGGGAAGAAATCGTTGGCGGTGCCACGTTCTTCGCCTCGCTCAAATCTGAGCGTGTGGCTGGCGAGACGCGCGTCGCCGGAGTCGCCGGAGTCACCCTCGTATTCCTGCCCGCGCTCCCGCCGCGCGGGTTCCGGAGGACTCCACGTCCGTCTCCGTTTGTGCCCGGGCATCCCGCTCCGCGCACGCCGGACATCCGGAAGCTTCCGCCACTCCGCTGAGGCTCCTGTGTGACCCGCGTGGCCACTGACAGTGCTGAGCTTGAGTTACTGGACAGTAGAGCCGCGGTTGGTATAGAAAAAAAAAGAAGAAAAAAAACAGTTTCTTGCTGTAAGAGCTCTTGGTGAGACGGTAGCTGATACTTTGTTGTGTTGATATAGATTTCATGACAATGTCCTCCTCCGCCTGTGCTTGTTGATCATTGGTTGAGGGGGATCGTTGGACAAACCTCTCAAAGGGACATTTATTACAGCGTATTAACATTTATATACTGTGGCTGTGATGGAAAATGAAAGGGATATTATTAATTAAAAAAGACAGTCTTGTCAGTAATTATGCTAACTATGAAAACCCTCGGCCTAACTGCTGGTGAGACCTGAGACTGGAGCCCAGGGCCATGCAGGGTGGGGGTCTGGGTACTGCTGAGGTGTGTGTGTAAGTGTGTGTGTGTGTGAGAGAGAGTGAGTGTGTGTGTACGCATGTTTCTGTGTGTGTGAGTGTGTGTGCATGTGTTTGTGTGTGAGAGTGTGTTCAGAGCTCTGTGCATTGTGTATTTCAGAGCTCTGTGCATTGTGTATTTCAGAGCTCTGTGCATTCTGTGTTTGAGAGCTCTGTGCATTGTGTATTTCAGAGCTCTGTGCATTCTGTATTTCAGAGCTCTGTGCATTCTGTGTTTGAGAGCTCTGTGCATTGTGTATTTCAGAGCTCTGTGCATTCTGTATTTCAGAGCTCTGTGCATTGTGTGTTTCAGAGCTCTGTGCATTCTGTGTTTGAGAGCTCTGTGCATTGTGTATTTCAGAGCTCTGTGCATTCTGTGTTTGAGAGCTCTGTGCATTGTGTATTTCAGAGCTCTGTGCATTCTGTATTTCAGAGCTCTGTGCATTGTGTGTTTCAGAGCTCTGTGCATTCTGTGTTTCAGAGCTCTGTGCATTCTGTGTTTCAGAGCTCTGTGCATTGTGTGTTTGAGAGCTCTGTGCTCTGTGCATTCTGTGTTTGAGAGCTCTGTGCATTCTGTGTTTCAGAGCTCTGTGCATTCTGTGTTTCAGAGCTCTGTGCATTCTGTGTTTGAGAGCTCTGTGCATTCTGTATTTTAGACAGCGACTGATGATGAATCTTTGTAATGTGCGTGTTGGGGTGCATAACTCAGGCTGATGGTGCTTATATTGTGCCAGAACCTCATAAATCTGGGCCGGAGGACTATGAATATGCAGCGGAATCTATCAGTTCCAGCGCACCTCCGCCCGTCCTCGTCCTCGTCCTCCTTCCCTCCATCGCGGGCATCGCGCTGTTCTGGAAAAACGGGAAAATAAAAACTTTGCGTTAACCGCCGAGCTGATGTCACGTCTGCGGAGATAATAACGTGGCACCGGGAACATGAACGTGTGTTCTGTTCCAGCGGAACTCTCTCTCTTTATTTATTCGTTAATGTAAAGCAAGCTTGTTCTTGGCCGTTAGATCATTATCGGCGCCTATGCGCACATTCGTCTGATCTACGATCTGTTTCTCTCAAGGATAATTATGATCATTTATGGCTGTGCTAATACGATTGCTGTTGAGGGCTCCCGGCTCCCTGTTTAATCGCTTTATTCAGATTTCTTTTTTTTCCCTTCCGCGCTTTTGCAGGCTGCTCCATGCACGTTTGTGTGAGTGTCAATAAAGGATCCTCAAACCTGACTCCAGTAGCTCTTCACAAAACAATAGAAGTTGTTGTAGTAAAAGAATTTGCAACACGGGCAGCAGGTAGGTTACCGACAACAGAGAAACAGACCTGACGTTCAGTGTAAGGAGAAAACAAATCACAGAATGTTTTTAAATTATCACAATTTCATTCACATGCAAAAATGATATTTGTAATGAATGAAACGACACTTGTGTTTACGTGTATGTCAAAGATAACAAACCAGACCCGTGTCTTTCATCAAATCAATTTTGTGAGTTTCAAACGCACAGTTTATGTGGCAAGATTAAAAACAAACCAAAGGAAAAAAAAGGCGTTTATTTGTGAGTCAGTTATGTTAGTTGAGAATAGGTGTTAATTGAAAGCGAAAAAGTTAAGGACATTAATTGATTAAATCACAGCCACATTGCACACACAGCACATGCTAATTTAGCAGCCGCACAGTAAGGCAGGGAGGAATTCTGGGTATGGTGCTACTTTATAGTGGAAGGCATTGGAGCAAGTTCATTCTGGTTCTGAGAAGAGGCTGACGAGTGAGCTTTGGGTTCACTGTGCAGTGTGGCTTCTTTAAGTGCAGTCTCTCAGGAATGAAAGTGTGCCACACGCACACACAAACACCGACACACACACAAGCATGTACACATGCACACACACGCACCCCCCCCCCCCCCCTTATTGTTCCAAACAGCTGCTTAAATGAACATCATTTGTGAAGATGAAATGGGCCAAATTATGCAAATGAAGGGGAGTGAAAGGCGTGGGCCGCCTTGATAAATCGGCCTGCTTATCTCCCTTATTTGAGCCACTCCGTCTGTGTCATTGAGTACATTAAGCCTGCGTAAAGGCTTATTGCCTGCGCGCCCGTCTATTTTTCACGTTTGGATACGGGACCGCCATCCGTTTGCCAGACGAGGAAGCCGACGGCGATCGCTGGGGGCGCAGTGCAGCGCTCCCCCCCCCCCCCCCGCCACGCGTCCGGCCTCCCCCCCCCACACCCCCCTGTTCTGATAATGAAGTCAGAAGGAGAACCGCGCTCTCTCATTCCGCTGCCCTGACACGTACAACAGGCGTGTCACTGTCACCGCGGCAACAGAACAACTCATTAACTCCCTCTTCATAGACAATAAAACGCGCGAAAGGGTGACTGACCACCTAAATGAAAAAGACTCGGGATTTATGACCGTTGCCACGGGTGACGCCGCCTCGCCGCGTCCTTTCATGGCGGAAATGCGTCGTGGTTTTTTTTTTTTGTTTTGTTTTGTTTTTTTTTGCTGACAAACTGTTGCTGTTGTCGCTGTCCTTACTCGTTTAACGATGATCTATCGCGCCGTTCCCTCGGCCCTGATGTGGGCGGCACCTCTGCTTGCGCTTGTTTGTGCTTCCCACTCCGTTCAATTAATCAGGCGTCACCGCGCTCTCGATCGGGTACTGACCTGGATTAGATGTCACTCAAAGGTTATCTGACGCGAGTTCACGCGAGCACGAGCGCGTGGTCAGAGGTGCGTAGCCTGCGTGCGAGCGAGCGAGCGTCTGTAAACAGTTTTTTTTTTGTTGTTGCTCAAAATCTCTATCCGATTTAGAGTAGCGGCCTCAGCTGAATTAGTGTCATTAATTGCTGACTGATTGAACGCTCTCTTCCCATTAACAATCAGCCAAACGGCTAGTTGATCAAAATGAATTGCCCTTGAATATAATCTGTATGTCTTATCGCACAAGACACAGAGGAGAGAAAATGGCCTGAGAAACACCTTGTGGTATCCTGAGTGTGCCTGCCGGCTACCAATTTCTTCCACAAATGGCTTATGGCAGATAGGAGTGGTGTCATGGGACAGCCGGGTCCAAATCAGCAGTCATGTAACGTCTGGGCCAAACCTGATTAACTGAACTCAGTTTGAACATGCACATGTAGAATTCACAATCTGTGTGTGTGTGTGTGTGTGTGTGTGTGTGTGTGTACTATGTGTGTTTGTGTCTGTGTGTCTACTTGGTGTGTGTACACCTGATTTTATTTTGGATTATTCCAGAAACAAAAAAAAAGGGCCAATTTAGACATGTTTAGATTTGCAGTTCAACTGTATTGTCGTCCTTGTCGGTATTGTAGAAGGGATTCCATTTATTTTCATTAATTTACATTTTATTCAGACATTCTCTACATTCTGTAACGTCTGCTTACATTGAGTTCATACAAATTAACTGTTCAATATTCAGCAGCCGCGGTGTCTTATTTAGTGAATCAGGCTGAAGTGATTGCGCATTTCGCGTGAGTCGTGGGCAGCCTCTCCAGGTAGGGAGGCGGTTGGGTTCAGGGGTTTTACCCGGCGAGAAAGAATCCGCTTGCTTTCTGGGTTGTCAGACCTCCTGCGTCACCGAGCCCTCTGAATCAGTCGCTCTAAAACCTCGTATCGGTGCTCATTAATCCCTGCGGCACATCAGCTGATCTATACCTAGCGCAGGTGTCGCGTGTACCTGTCAATCCGGCGCAATGTGTGTATATCATTCGGCAGATGACTCCAGTGCGTCTGGTATCACTGCGTGCTTCCCCAGAGAAAACCACGTTAATAAACACTCATCGTATTTGCCGGGACGATCACCCTATTACTAAGAAAAGAATAATGAACCATGATTGGCTAAGAAGCGCTTCTGCCTCACCAATAATAAGAATCGTGTACAGTTTGCGTATAGATCCCAGTCTTGTATAGAGGTGATTCTCTGGCAATTTACATTTGTTTATCTGATTTCTGGAGCGCGCTGTTGTAGTAAAGATTTTCTGTTAGGTCATTTACGCGCGAGAACTAATTTGACCGTGTTCCCAAGAAGTTAAAAAAAAGTAAACATCAGATCCCAGTCACATTAAAAATGCTTAGCCATAAGTAAACTGATATAAAATGTTTTTGCGCTAATTTGATCCCTGCTCATATCAACAGTTATATTGACACAGCCGTTCGTATGTCTGGCATGTTTTGGTGGAAGCTAAACTGAATGACACTTCCACTGCCAGATCTTCCCTGTGAAGATCACATCCAGCGATTTATTCATAACTGATTAATTTATTATCGAAAAAACTTCCAACTTGCACTGTCGCACATTTTTTTTGTTTACAGCGTAGAAAAATGTCGAAGTTCCCTCAGACGAAAAGAGCACTCTGATTGGCTGATTATCCTGATGCACGTGCAGCACGGTTTGAGTGACAGTATTCAAGCGCAGAACAGGAAAGCTTTTGACAGCACCATAATTTTTATTTTCGGTGTCCGTTTTGTCCTTCACTTCTGGAGTCTTCCTCAGATCACGACTCTCTTGGTTTCTTTTGACCTCATCCAAGTCTTAATATGTCAAATTTAGTACTACTACTACTACTACTACTACTACTACTAATAATAATAATACATCCCATGTTTTAGCGTAAATTGCGTAATGCGCATTTTATTGCGAGATGCAGATTGATTAGCTCATGGCCGTTTTTCGGTTGCTGATTGTGATCACATATTATATGTTTCAACCTGCCCCTCCAGCATGTCAGTTTTCCCACAATATGTCAGTGTCCCACTGTAATAAGATTGGGGTATCGGAGGGCGAGCTCCACGTGACGCAAACCCCCCAAGGGGCAAGTGCGTCGCAGGAGAGGTGGCACGCACTCGGTGGCCTCGTGAGGAACGGCATTAAGATGACGCCACAAACCGGAAGTTAAATACTGCACCATACCTTCCAGAACACCACCAATAAATCGTCAGTGAATGCAATAAAAAATGGAAATTGATATTTATGCATTTAATGTAAATATTTGCACATATTTACATTGAATGTGTATCAATTTTCCGCTCGTACCCGCTACCTTTACGCAGTTAACTTCACATGCAACGTAAAGCTGAAAGGGAACACATTTTAAACCTTCCCGTCAAGATTAAATTACACGAAAAAGAACGATGGTGGTGTGGTTACGGGTGGCAATGATTAACACTCGTACAATTATTCATTAGTAACAACAGCTCTGGACATTTTCTCTGCCATAACTCCTCGTGTGTGCCGCATGCTTGAGCGGATTTCAAATGATTCATTAGAAAAGACGCGCGTTCCGCTTCCGCAACCTGTTAAAGTTTAAGGTCGTTGGAAAGAAGAAGAGAGAGAGAAAAAAACGCTGAGCAGCAGCAACAGCCCAGAAGCACCGCAGTCGCAGTCCCCTTCCGCGTTTGCAAGAGAATCCAGCCCGGTTATTGCCTCTCCCGAGCCTACCGACAGATAGCATCAGCGGTAGGAGGGGATACGGAGACTCCTGCAGGCTAATTGTAGCAGCCAGCGTTTGCAGGTGTAACACTGATCCCTCTGTGCGAGAAACTGGGGTTTAATCTAGGCGAGCCGTTCTGTGACTTAAGAGAGAAAGAGAGAGAGAGAGAGAGAGAGAGAGAGAGAAATTGGGAGAATGTTGTACCAAGTACAATGAGAACAGATTTGTCTCGCGCGCACAATTTCACCTGTGACTCCCGCGAACACAGATTTGATGAGCAATTTTGAAGCGTCTTTGGAATCTTAAAAAAAAAGTGGATCTCGTTTATTTGACAATCATGAGAAATACTTGGTTGTCGCCGCGGAGTGCGCTTTTGGAATACTGTACAGCGCTTGTTTTGTCTCTCTTTTGGATTCAGTATTCTTGCGGGATGCCCCATGTCATTCGAATAGGTAAGCGGGTTCAATTATCATAAGAGTGCAGGACTTCGAATAATAGTTATTGACTCCTTGAGTTTGGCGGTGATACCAGGACTTGAACGGAAGACTCGATTTCCTTATTTCAGTGAGCAAGTCTGGATCCCCTTGTGTCGCGCGGCTGCGATAGTCCTGCGGTCTGAAGCGTAACAGTCTTGTTCTGTGCATTTTTTAAATCTTTCGTTTCATTATTTCGATCACGTCTGGAACATCAGTGTGTGTGTGTGTTTGTTTGTTTTTTGATTGCTCTGCAAGGGAAGGGTGACCGTTAGGATGCTAATGAGAAACGAAGCGCGAAGGGAAATTATGCTGCGAAAGTGAAGTGTTTTGTTGTTTCAGAGTGATCATAATTTAACCAAATAGAAATGTTTAAGTTTCAAGGGTAGGCACACTGACAAATCGTCGCGACGCGCGACCTTGGTTTGTTAATTCTGTATTTATCTTCCAATGTGCCGGTGTATCGCTCCAGTATTGCCGAGGAGGTTAAATGTTGTAGATTCATTGTATTTGTGCCCTAAACGTCGAAATATTTTATGATAAAAACTTGCACTATGACAGTGTATGTACTGCAATTTAAATGTGTGATGCTGGCATTGCCTCGCGGAATGCGCCTCCTGGGTTTGAATTGAGACGTTTACGACAATGATAAGTAACGGACTATCATACGATGTTTATACACAAACAGCCTACACTTTCGCAGAAACCTTGTTTTCTAAACTGAAGGGTTTGGGTACTGCAAAAAAAAAAAAAAGTTGTGTAAAAAGATTGGTCATATTCACAGGTAATCTGCCTTTGCACGTATATTTGGAAAATACGAGCAGCGTGGAAAGTTTGAAAAACAACCTTCACCGTTAGAAGACTGTCACCTCCCGCCACTAAATGTTCTTGCTTTGCGCGCGTGACCGTGAATTTGAAGTGGAAAAGTGCGCTCGCGGTGCTGTCTCTCCTTTTTGAAATCAGTCGATGAAAAACGTGAAAATTTCTCTCTCGGAGGCTGGTGATGCGATGAAACATTGTTCGTCTCGAGCAGACAGGGCTAGAATGAAGATCAATACGTTTTGTCTCGAAGCAAATAGCTTCTGACAAGTGCTTTAGTGCCACGCGGGACAAGTACTCAAAATGACATTAGAATACATTAACATACAGAAACAAAAACCGATGATGCGTGTCCAGCCACGGACAGACTACGTATGTATAGGACCCGTACATTTTATACTATTTTTACAAAAGTGCATAAAATTTAAGAGGGGCAGCATGAATAGATTCAGTGTCTTTAAATGACATTTTTTACAACACGCCAATTTTGGCCACAAATCTATTAGCTTGCCTGATAGAGACGATAGACAGGCGCAGGAACCTATTTTTCTTCTTATTTTTATTTTTAGGACCATCAGTAAAACACGCACCATCATAAACCCAGGAACATCTCTATGCAGTTAGATTTATAAAGCCTACTTATAAATCCTACTTTTATAGCCTGCTGTCCAGCATGCACTCTAACATGCACATGCGTGTGTGTGGGAGTATGCACGGTTGTGTGTGTGTGTGCGCGCGCGCGTGTGTATGTGTGTGATTAAGAATGTGAGCACTAGTGTGTGTGTGTGTGTGTGTGTGTGTGAGAGAGTGAGCGCGAGTATGTTTGTGTGTGTGTGATTAACAGCATGAGCACTAGTGTGTGTGTGAGAGTGTGAGCGCGAGTATGTTTGTGTGTGTGTGATTAACAGCGTGAGCACTAGTGTGTGTATGTGTGTGTTTGAGAGAGAGTGAGCGCGAGTATGTCTGTGTGTGTGTGTGATTAACAGCGTGAGCACTAGTGTGTGTATGTGTGTGTGAGTGCGAGTGTGTTTTCGCATGTTTGTGTAATTGTAGGAGATGGGATGTGCTGTGCTGTGTGTGTGAGTGCGAGTGTGTTTTCGCGTGTTTGTGTAATTGTAGGAGATGGGATGTGCTGTGTGTATGAGATATGACACTGCGTTCGCCTTGTTTGAAATATTTACCACGAGCAGCATTTGCTTTTGTGTTCTCAATGATCACTCTGCATTCTTCTGTTCTGCATCCCGGCCCTTGTGAACTTGTTCATTTGATGCATTTTG
>CM077284.1:2677257-2687257 GCA_039654925.1 Anguilla pacifica
TCGGAGTTCAGTGTCGGAGGACTGCGGGTTAACATTAGCAGACGTGAGGACGCTGTTTGTTTTTTTGGAGGGGGAAGGGGGTCGGGGGTAGTGGGTGGATGTTTTGGGCGGAGTGTTCCATTGTTCTACCCTGTAAAAGCTCAGTTACCAGCAAGGCAACGGAAGGACTGGCAGCTCGTTTAGCTGGTTAATTGGCTCCAACCTCTCGATCCCAATTTAAAACCGTCTTTGTCGCCGCCACCGTCGCTAGATGAAAAGAATGAGGGGCAGGAGGAGGGTTTGGGTGGAGTCTGTTTGCACCTTTCGAAACGCTGCAGAATTTCACAAAAAAGGGGGGGGGGGGGCACAGCCTCAACCTGCCCTGTCCCAATATGCGACACTAGGCCCCACCCCCCATCCAAGGAGTCTTGCTTGAGAGATATATATACATATACACACACGCACACACACAAAATGATCTGGAATTTGAGGGGTCTCACTCTCATATGATGGATGATGGATTCCTGTCCTCGGCTGTGATGTGGTTAGTGGTTAGTGTGGCGAGGTGTCCCCCCCCCCCCCCCCCCAACCTGCAAATGAGCTGAACATTGATACCTCTTATGCTAGCGACCTGTGCGAGGGATAGAGTACAATGACCCCCCTCCCCCCCACCCTCCTCCCCAAACCGAAGCTGCGGTCCGCTAGTTAGCGGTTTAGCGGCGGGCGCTGGCGCGTGATCGTGCGCCACAGAGAGGCCGTCTCCCTTCTCAGCCCTGACCTTCAGCTCCACGAGCCGCGCTGCAAAGGCCAGCGTGTGTGCGCCGCGTGTGTGTACTGCGTGTGTGTGTACTGTGTGTGTGTACTGCGTGTGTGTGTGTGCCGTGTGTGTGTGTGTACCGCGTGTGTGTGTGTGCCGTGTGTGTGCGTACTGCGTGTGTGCGCCGCGTGTGTGTGTGTACTGCGTGTGTGTGTGTGCCGTGTGTGTGTGTACTGCGTGTGTGTGTGTGCCGTGTGTGTGTATGTACCTCATGTGTGTGTGTGTGTACCGCGTGTGTGTGCCGCATGTGTGTACTGCGTATGTACCTCGTGTGTGTGTGTGCCGTGTGTGTGTGTGTACCGCGTGTGTGTACCGTGTGTGTACTGTGTGTGTGTACCGCGTGTGTGTACCATGTGTGTACTGTGTGTGTGTACTGCGTGTGTGTGTACCGTGTGTGTGTGTGTACTGCGTGTGTGTACTGCGTGACACGGAGCCCCCCCCACCCCCCACACCCCCCCACGCTCACCCCCCCCACACCACTCACACCCACCCCCCACCCTCACACCCCCCCCTCCTCCCGCCCGTTTCCCTGAGAGATAAAAACTGCGTCTCTGCCGATTCCACACAAAAACACCCGTCTCTTCAGAGACTGCAGGGTGCTACAACTGCTGTGTGTGTGTGTGTGTGTGTGTGTGTGAGAGAGAAAATGTGTGAATGCATGTGTGTGTGTGTGAGAGAATGTGTGAATGCATGTGTGTGTGTGTGTGTGTGTGAGAGAATGTGTGAATGCATGTGTGTGTGTGTGTGTGTGTGTGTGTGTGAGAGAATGTGTGAATGCATGTGTGTGTGTGTGTGTGTGTGTGTGAGAGAAAATGTGTGAATGTGTGTGTGTGTGTGTGTGTGTGTGAGAGAATGTGTGAATGCATGTGTGTGTGTGTGTGTGTGTGTGTGTGTGAGAGAATGTGTGAATGCATGTGTGTGTGTGTGTGTGTGTGTGTGTGAGAGAAAATGTGTGAATGTGTGTGTGTGTGTGTGAGAGAAAATGTGTGAATGCGTGTGTGTGTGTGTGTGTGTGTGTGTGTGAGAGAATGTGTGAATGCATGTGTGTGTGTGTGTGTGTGTGTGTGTGAGAGAATGTGTGAATGCATGTGTGTGTGTGTGTGTGCTTGTGAGTGTTTGTGCTTTGTGTGCGTATGTGCCAGTGTGTAGATGGGTGTGTAAGTTTGTGTGTGTGTGTGTGTGTGTGTGCTTGTGAGTGTTTGTGCTTTGTGTGCGTATGTGCCAGTGTGTAGATGGGTGTGTAAGTTTGTGTGTGTGTGTGTGTGCTTGCCTGTATCCCTGTGTGCTTTCATGGACACTGGGGGAGGGGGGGGGGGCAGGGGGAAGCGATCAGACACAGAAGAAGCCGATAATCGCTGTGATGTTAATCTCAGTTGGAGGCGACAGGGAAGGACATTATAAGCCACGCCCACATTCCCTCAACAGTCTTCACCCGTGACCCTAAACCCCCCCCTTCCCCCCCCCCCCACCCCCTCCCCTCCTGGGGCGGGGCCTGCCAGCGAGCCCCTCCCCTCAGCTCAGCAGTACGGTATGGTGCGGTCGGGCAGCCTGAAATGGTCGCTGTAGGACGGGCTCACAGTCATCTGTAACTGCCCTTCGCCACAGACGGATGGCCTCTCCCCAGTCAAGTATGGATCGCTGCGTGGGGGGGGGGGAAATCTGTGCTGTCCAACCACGTCCAGAACCCTTTCTGTTCCCGAGGAAGCCACACAGCCCCTTCACCATTTGGAGAGACAGCCTTGAGCTCTCAGTCTCTCTGTACATATAAAGATCAAATAATACCTAAATAGTGCACTTATTCTTTATAAGAACGCTTTCAAATGCTTATGAAGATGTTTACTTTACTAAAAGGATTTCATGAACAGGGGTTGCCAGATTGATGGATCCTCAGAGGTTTCAGCATGCATTGTGGCTATGCTATATATTATATATAATTTTGCAATCTTACAGAGAATTTGGCAACCTTTTGTGTTTATGCTTTGGAACAGTCAGTGTATTGTCAAGCAGTTATAAGTGGGAGGCATGCACAAAAATGTAAGCATGTTTTGTACACATGCATCCACACACACTCTTGTTAGCAGTGCAGTCCTGTGGAATTACCTTAATCTGGCAACCCTGTCCTCTTTATTAACGCATTTACAAAAATGCATTCATGTCTATTCATGTTGTTATTAATGCTTTATTAAGCCCTTGCCGAGGTCGGAAGTTCACTGCATCAGTGGGAATAGGAGGAAGGACACTGTTTTGGGCCTTTTCTGAAACGCTTTGAGTCTCGCAAGTTCCATCATTAATCATCCTGTTTGGAGAAAATGGATGTGATGGTAGAAAAGAAAAAAACAAAAAACAACACAACAATGCACTTTTGAGAGGGAGTCTAATTACCTGAACTAATTTCCATGTTGCTAATTGCCCAACATGGGAGGAATGAAGCTCATCCAGTCTGAATTAACGTTAATAATGAGAGCATCTCCAAAAATACTCACCGCTTTGGAAGGGGTTAGGAAGACGCACAAAGGTGTTAAAGCGATCCCATTAAACCCTCGTTTGGGGGGGATTCGCAGTACGGCACGGCCATTATTCCCGTCTAATTTAAATGTTGTCTGGTGCCTGTGCCTGTGCCTGTGCGACGTGCCTGTGCCTGTGCCTGTGCGACGTGCCTGTGCGATGTGCCTGTGCAATGTGCCTATGCCTGCGCCTGTGCGATGTGCCTGTGCCTGTGCCTGTGCGATGTGCCTGTGCCTGTGCCTGTGCGATGTGCTCTCATTTCACAATGCTGGCTGTGAGTAGCAGCATTCGCAAGCGCTTCTAAAAAGCACAGCGTGCACAGTCAAGTGCTCAGTGTTTAACATTGTTTATATTATAGCTCAAGGGGGGATGAAATATACTAAATCAGTGTTAAATGTACTCTGTCAGAGTTAAATATACCTTGCAAGTGTTAAATATACTCTATCAGTGTTTAATGTACTCTGTCAGAGTTCATGTACACTTTCAGTGTTAAATGTACTTTATCAGACTTAATGTACTCTATCAGAGTTAAATATACCTTGTCAGTGATAAATGGACTATATCAGATTGAAATATACTTTATCAGTGTTAAGTGTTCTCTGTCAGAGTTAAATAAACCTTGTCAGTGTTAAATGTGCTCTATCAGAGTTTACAGACAGCTTTGAGTGGTGTACTGCACTGTGTGTCCCCTGGACCGGTGGAAGGATTTGTGCATTGGTTGTCCATCTTTAGATAATGGTGATTTCTCAGAGCCTGGCTGATGTGTTTGGTCGTTGTGGGCGTGGCTTTAGAGAGGAACTTCCTGTATGTGGTCCTGACAGCGTCACAGCGATGGGGCCGCATGGCGAAGACGTGTTTTGGAACGCGGTCTGTGTTCTGTCAGAACCGCCGACCCGCTCACCCTGGGCTCACCGATACTCTCCTCCCATGACTCAGGGTGAAAGGTCAACTGAAGGATTGTGGGATAGCAGCCCTGTGCGATGGCTGCTTTGTAGGTTCAGGTTCAGGAATGCGCATAGCCTCTGTGGGGCGGGGGGCGGGGGGGGGGGGGGGGGTGTGCATTTGGGTTAACATGATACCTGGATCCCTCCTCTGCAGTTCTTAAGGCTGATTATTCAAATTACATTTTCACCAATGTTCAGAACAAAATGTTTTATGATTTTATCTTTTCACATAGTAACCTGTTTCATAGTAAACAGTACTCAGACACCTGCTGGTGCTGTTTCAAAATTTTCCTCAATTTAAATGTTTTTGACTCAGCTGCTGTGTGGTGTTTGGTGGCAGAAGACACCGTTTATGACTTATAACCGCTGTGGGAACAAAAAAACAAAAACAAACTCAGCTGTTGGCTCCGTATCGGTACTGTAAATGAGAGGAGGACCGTGCAGTTTAAATACGGAGTGGGGGCTCCCTGCCCCCCCCCCCCCCCCCCCCCCGGCGCTCGCCCCCCCGGCGCTGGCCGGGCGTGGAGATGAGGAACAGCGAGGTGCACCCACTCGCGGGATTGTGGGTAGCCGAGTGTGCCCGTTTCTGTTTGAACAAATTTTCCCATTAAGGCCGAAACCCCCACGGTCGCGCTCCCCTGCTGTGCTCGCCGGCACGTGCCAGCTGTGCGCTGAACGCCGATTGGCTGACGTGACTGCGCCGAAGGATGAACGGGCCAATCGGCTTCCTCGCTGCCGCGGGACCCGCCGCTCGCGCGTACGATCCACGTACGGGACGCCCCGCGCGACGAAGCTAGCGCTTCCTTTAGCGCCGCGTAGAAATACAGCGTCTGCAGACGGGACGGCCCAAACCGAGGGGGGGGGGGGGGGGGGGGAGAGGCGGGTCACCTGACTGATGTGGGACAAAAATACATTTTATATCGACATTCACACCAGTCAAAACACACTCGTCATTTTTACACACATAGTGTGACTGTGCACATGCGGCTATTATGATGTACTGGTTTGTGAGGACTGATAGTATCTCCAGTGTGTATTAATGGGTTGTAAGGAGTGATTGCATCTCCAGTGTGGAGTAGTGGTTTGTGAGGACTGAGTATCTCCCCTGTGGAGTAGTGGTTTGTGAGGACTGATAGTATCTCTAGTGTGGAGTAGTGGTTTGTGAGGACTGATAGTATCTGTAGTGTGTAGTTGTGGTTTGTAGGGGTGTTTGTATCTCCTGTTTGTAGTAGTACTTCTAGAGATTGTTTGTATTTATTTTGTGTAGTAGTGGTTTGGGAGGAAGGCTTGTAGTGTGTAGGCCTGGTTTGTAAGTACTGTTTATATCTTTTACATGTGGAGTAGTGGCTTTAGAAGGTTATATAGAACCCGAACATTGCCAGATTAAATCTATTTTAAAAAAACTGTTACACTTGAGCCTCTTAATGTTAAAGGAATGCTAAGTTATTTAAGAAATGTATGCTGCTCTGTCAGAGGAGACCCAAGCGGGCAACACTTTATAGCACAGAGCGGTTATAAATGCTTAATTATTCATAACTGCACTATACATTATTGCAGAAGCTACACTCCTTATGGTTAGTTGGACATTCAAAAACGTTAGTAAAAGGGTGAGGTTGGGAAATCCACTCAAAGTCAAGGATAGGAGCATATATGTATCAGATATTGTCTGTATAACATGGCTGCATATTTTTTTCATTTAGTAGATTTTTTTTAAAGATTTCCAGCTTAATCAACAAAACTACTAACGTTCATTCATTAAAAAAGGGAAAGGTATTTTGTAAGAAAGTATAATACAGTTATTACTGCTTAAATAAGAATAACTGCCATATTCTGAAGTGTTGTTGTTTAAGTACGCTGTGGAAAGATGAGGATGCAGTGTGTTTTTTTTTTTTTAGTGTTTCTTGCTCCTGTGTTGCACTTCCTTCCTTGTGTGGATTAATAAAGCATTTATCAATCTTATTTATCTTCCTTAAAGCGGTGGCCCCTCAGGGATTGGTCGGATAACCGCGGTGGACATGACCAATGGCGCCCAATCAGTGGCGGAGCTCGTGACCGATGCTCTGTGGTGGGGGGGGAAGGGGGGGGTGATGTCAGGGACCGTGGCGCACCACGCCGCGTGTGTTTGAAACGCGGCCCGTTCGCCGGGTCAGAGTCAGCGCCTCTGTCACGCTCTGAGAAAGGAGGAGGGGGGCAAACATTACTTCCAATTATACGCCTGTTTCCCTCGCGCCGCCAGAATATGAATGTGCAGCCTGCCTGCCCCCGAACGGTCTGGAGTTCTTCCAAACTTTTATTTCTTTTTTAAAAGAGACCTAAGAAAAACAAATAGGTTTTAGACCCGTGAGTTTGCCCATTCTCTCTCTCTCTCTCTCTCTCTCTCCCTCTCTCTCTCTCTCTCTCTCCCTCCCCCTCTCTCTCTCTCTCTCCTGTCGATACAGGCCCCTCTCTCCCTCTCGCTCTCTCTCCCTCCCTCTCTCTCTCTCTCTCTCTCTCTCCCTCTCCCCCTCTCTCTGTCCTCCTCTCTCTCCCTCTCTCTCTCTCGCTCTCTCTCCCTCTCTCTCTCTCTCTCTCTCTCTCCTCTCGTCGATCCGTCTCTCCGCAGTAACGATGCAGCGGCTCTTCTTCGCTTCCTGAGAAACAGACGATGCTTTGTTGACGGTCGTTCACTTTCGGCCTCCACTTCCTGTCAGAGGCCGGTGTTTAATACGTCCCTGTGAGCGCGCTCCCCGGTAATCTCCTGAGTGCCAAATAACATCCGTCCCTGGCCGTGCCCCGACCCGCCCCCGCCCCCGCCCCCGCCCCCACCCCATCGCCTCTCCTTCAATTATCGTGTTTGGTGTTTTAATAGAAGAGGAGCAGATTAAACATTTTCTTCCACGCTGAAGGACTTCCAGGGCCCTGCGTTTGGGCGTCTGGTGGCTCCGCGGTAGAGCACACAGAGAGAGAGAGAGAGAGAGAGGAGGACAGAGAGAGGGAGAGAGAGAGAGAGAGAGAGAGGAGGACAGAGAGAGGGAGAGAGAGAGAGAGGAGGACAGAGAGGGGGAGAGAGAGAGAGAGAGGTCTTTCTTCAAAGCCCCTGTCCATTCGACGCGGCCGAACGGAGGTCAGCCTGTGTAAGCGGGTCCCACTCATTACCGGCCCTCGGAAGTGCCGGGGGGGGGGGGGGGGTGGCGGCGGAGGGGGGGGGTACGCTGAGAGACCATGGAAAAAGGGAAAAAACTGTAGCTGTAGAAACATGCCATTTTTATTTGGCATGGTGGGACTGGATTTTGGAGGTGGTTATTTTTTATCCTCCCGCTGAGAAGAATCAGAAATGTTATTTAAGAAGTGAGAGGGAGAAAGAGAGAGAGAGGGAGAGAGAGAGAGACTTAACACATGGCCCAAGTACTGCTGGGTGGCTCATCCTGCTAAGGACACATGTTTGGACACTGCGGGCGTGGCTGTAGATGTGGCTGTGGGCGTGGCTGTGGATGTGGGCGTGGCTTTGGCTGTGGGCATGGCTGGGGTTGTGGGCGTGGCTGTGGGCATGATTGTGGGTGTGGGCGTGGCTGTGGGAGTGGCCATGGGATTGGTTATGGGCGTTGCTGTGAGCATGGTTATGGGTGTGGGAGCGTTTGTGGGTGTGACCATGGGAGTGGCTGTGGGAGTGGTTTTGGGCGTGGCTCTGGCTATGGCTCTGGCTGTGGCTGTAGTTCTGGCTGTGGCTGTAGTTCTGGCTCTGGCTCTGGCTGTGGCTGTAGTTCTGGCTCTGGCTGTGGCTTTGGCTGTAGCTGTAGTTCTCTCCATTCCAGCAGGGCTCCTAATGACAGCCTTAGTGATGCAGTCTGAGACAGAGTCTGAATGCACCAGACCCCACCCGCTACGCACACACAGCCAGCACGGTGTCAGCAGGCCAAGTACATCCGATTTAAAAACAACAGTGTAAAATGGATTTCCAGGGGATTTACTTGATAAGCATTCTTTTAAGAGATTAACGAAAATAAGAATGGTCAATAAACAAAGGGAAAATTTTGAAAGAAAAACAAACAGTAACTTAACAGCGTCAGCCAGCAGCAGCAACAGGGCCTGCAGTCGATAAGCAAACGGAGAGGTGCACACAAAACAGCTCACTTTGTTACCTCAGTGCTTCCTGCTGTGACATGCAACCTTTAGCTGAATGTTTGTCTTGGGATTAAAAGCAAGAAGCCATCCCCCTCCGCAGTGTTCACCGGCGTGCTCCGCTATCTGCTCGCTAATGGATTATCGCAGCTATTCCAAACCTATGGGCCGTGGCCAACTAGTGGGCCGTGACGGTACTGCAGCTTGACTGCCGTGTCACTCTCAGAAAGGATATTAACATTGTGTTTTAAAAAAAAATAAATGTCAAACAAATGAAATAAAAATCAATGTTATCTTGTGCCCTGTATGTTTAAAAATTATTTTTAAGTTGAATACTTTGTTAAAAATGTAGAGAAAATCATTGTGACTTATGGGCTGAAAGTAATGCATAGCATGTCGATACCCCAGTAGACGTGCCCGTACGCTGTAACGAATGAAACTCCCACCTCTGTCGTTTAGCTACCTTGCTTCCTATTCCCAAAATGGTCCATCGCTGGGATTAGGTACCCTTAAAACGAAATGAGTCAACCAGCGATACGTCCCGGAATCCAGGCACAGAACTAAAATAAATGGCTAATTTCATTGTGATGAGCCTTATTCATGAGTGGATCTGGTGTTGGGAGGTCTAAAAAAAAAAAAGTCTATTTTTTTTTAGTTGTTCAAATGGACTGAGAGGCAGAATAGGGTGGAGCAGCTGGATGATTGACAGGGTTGGGTAGAGTGGACCTCCCATGATCTCCGCCCCTTTCTAACCGCTGCTGCTGTACCTCACTGTCACCCCCCCCCCCCCCCCCCCGCCCCCGCCCCAGAATCTCCTCGCTGATGACATGACAGCGAAGCAGCCCGGAGGCAGCATGTTAGAGCATTGAGTGTGACCCCCCCCCGCCCCCCCCACTGCAGCGCTTCCTGTTAGATCCACAGCCCTCATCCTCCATCTAAGCAGTTACTGCCGCATTCACAAGCTGTTTTCAATAGGCAGAAATGGCATCAGATGAAACAAAATGTCGCCGCTGCAGAGTGCTGAGGCTTCTCGTGACTCCAGTTTCTGTGCTGTGGCTCTTCCTGTTCGGATGTTGAATGGGTCTCATTTCTGCAGTTACAACACCTTTAACACCTTTACAAAGAACATTTTTACAAAAGAATAGAACATCTTTTTTTATTTTTATATTGTTGTATTTGTTACCCACAGATTGGCTCCTCCCCTTCGGTGCTTTAAACAGGCAACTTCGCAGCTCTGTGCATCGCACTTGTATTTGCCTTACGGTAAATGGACACTTTGATTGGCCCACGTCTTTTAAGTCATGGATCTGATTGGCCATTGCCGTGACGCAGTAGATCTGATTGGCTTGTGTCCTGGAGTGATGGAGGATAGACAAATGTGTGTGTTTGAGGGGCAACGTCTTATTTTTGTAATTGTAACTGGGGGTAAAGGAATAAAAGAAAATGAAGTCTGTAGTTTTATTTTTTAAAATTCCATCTGGGGACTGAAGCAGCTTGCGGTAAAATGAAGTCGTGTTTTTCCTGCGATTCATTAATGTGTTTTTTTTATTTTTAAATCAAACAGCTCTCTGTTTGCTCTCTGCTCTCCTTTGATTTGATCTGAGCTCATCCTCCCGCTCCTCGGCCTCTAGTTCCGTTCGTCGGGAGGAAGTCGCAG
>CM077284.1:2692257-2697257 GCA_039654925.1 Anguilla pacifica
GGACATTAAATATGGAGGTTGTCCACCCTTTTCTGCTGTAACAACCTCCACTCGTCTGGGAAGGCTTTACACTAGATGGTGGAGCATTGCTGCAGGGATTTGCTTCCCATTCTGCCAGAAGAGCATTAGCGAGGTTGGGCACTGATTGGGCGATTAGGCCTGGCTCGCAGTTGGCTTTGCAATTCATTCCAAAGGTTTTGGATGGGGATGATGTCAGGGGCTCTGTGCAGGCCGGTCGAGTTCTTCCTCACTGTTCTTGACAAAGCGATTTCTGTATGGACCTCGCTGTGTGCCCAGGGGGCATTGTCATGCCGAAACAGGGAAGGGCCTTCCTCAAACTGTTGGCACAAAGTTGGCAGCACAGAATCGCCTAGAATGTCATTGCAATAAGACTTGCCTTCGCTGGAAATAAGGGAACTAGCCCAAACCATGGGGTGTCCACATACTTTTGAGGATGTAGTGTATCAGGGTGCAGCTCTTGGTCAAATTAAGGCAATGGCGAAATTATAGATAACAAACATTTGTTAATTCTTGGTGTTGGACATTCAGTCATGGTCCTTTTGGCAGCATGATTTGTTTTATTTCTTAGCAAGATTTCCCATCCAGCTCTTACCCAGTTCTTACGTTTCGTGGATTTTAACAACATGGCATTATGTATACGAGCCCTGGAGATGTTAAAGAAGAAATATTTGCTGAAGTGTGTGACTCCATTTTGAGTGTAAAGCTCTATTGTGGATAGCGTTTCGCGTTGTGTCTCTCAGGCAGCCGCAACACTTTTAATCTCAGCTCCCCACGGTATCTTTCTTTACCGAAAGCAATAATAGAGTTGAGTATTAATTAAACTCCAACAAGCGTTAATCCTCCAGAGGACTGGGAGAGAGAAAAGAAAGTAGAAATATTTACATTTTTTGACATAATACAAGTGTCTTAGATTAGAAAAACATGTTCCAGTAAAAATATTTTCATATTATTATTATTATTATTATTATTATTATTATTATTATTATTATTGAATACCCTGGTAGTGTAGGTTTCAGCGTAGTAGGATATATGGTGATATATGGTGATTAAGACCAGATACTGATGTCCACTACAGGGTACAAAAACTTCCAGGTCTTAGGAGGCTGATAGTGTCCTCAGCTAAGTGCTGATTTAACACTGACTTATTTAACACTGAACATTTCACATCTTACCCGTCTGGGACTCAAACCCTTCCAAACCGGGGTCGGCCAGGATTGCACCTCTACTCGTTTCACGTCTGTGAAATTCACGCCACGCTTGAGGTCTCTTTCTTAGCACCAGACCCAGTACTGCAGGTGCGTAGATGAGGATGTCGTCGAATGGCGTCCTGCCGGACCGTTCTCCTCGACAGAGGACGAGGACCGCAGCGAACGTGCCAGCTGAACGAGCTGGGACAAATGAGGACGTTTTAGCGAATTTAGCCGTTTTCGCGGTTCCCCGACTCTCCTGAAAAAGCATTAAAATGGAGCCTTGCGTTCTTCCTCTGCGTCTCTGCTCCTGACCTCCATTTATTTTTCTCTGGGTTGATTTTGACTGGCTCGCTTTTTTTTACCCCTCTTTTGTACGGTGCGTGGAATTTTGAAGCGTTGCAGATGCAGGGAAATAAAATAGTCATAAATAACGATAACGACGTTTCTGAGCCGCACAGCCTGCCTCCATAAAGGAAGCGCGGCTGACGTGACATTTTCCTTAATATCACACATAATCCAGCGGCTCTATAAAAAAAACTATAAAAAAATACGGCTATGTGGCGTGGCAAATATAATATACAAGTACGTGTCATTTTTATGCACATGTGACCCTCAACCCCTTCACACGTAGGATCACAGATGTGTGATTAGAATGTTTTTAGCTGAACATTCTAATGCTGATGTCACAATAACCACTGGTGACTGAAAGCAACAGAGTTCTGGAACACTGATTTAAAAAACCCTGCTTTTTAAAGGTTAACTAATCCCTTTTTCTGAGGAATAACTACTGTACATAGCTGGCTCATAAAATGCACTCTGCACACAAACACAACTCAAACACCAAAGACAAACTTAAAAATAAAAACGGCAAAATCATTGGCACCATATTGCGACAGAGAGACAAAAAGCATAGGGCTTAAAGTCACTGAGCTGAAGAGTAACACATTCATGACAGGATGAAGAAACTGTCAGCGAAATGAGTAATCCTGATTGGACACAGTACCTTAGAGTAAGAGGAAGCTCATACACAGTAAAAGGAAGAGATTGTGTTTCAGATTTATGTATCACTGTCAATTCTGTACTTCAGCTTGTACATTTATTCCACTCCACGTAACTGATGTGTTTTTTATTTATTTTTTACATTTTGACGTTGCCATAGTGACCCTTTTCCCCATGAATACCTTCACTCCCGTTTGTGTTCTGAAGACCTTTCCGTCGTGCTCGGGGAGAGCAGAGGACCATGGGACTCTAAAACGCAGGACAATTAGAGCGCCAGGCTGTCGAAGAGAGTTTCACAGGCGCTGAGAAACTGAGAGCTGGTTCCAGTGGTCACTGAAAGAGGCCTTCACAGATGGACCCAGCAGACCATCAGGAAATTAAAAAAAAAAACTGGTAAATGTGAGGCGTTGGAGATGAAAAGTGGAGTAAAGAGGAAACGGAAAACGTCTGAAGCTAAATCAGTATGCACAGCTCGTTTACATCCTCAGATATGCTCTGGAAGTTTTGAGATTATTTTATGTCATTTAGTGATAAGTTTAAATTCAGACACGCTCTTCCCCGATAAGGCTATACATGAAGCGTCTGGAATGTTAAGCTGGCTCATCTTTGAAAATATAAATAAATCAAAAGAATAAATAAGAATTAATTTAATAATTTCTGAGCCTCCGTGTCTTTGAACTTGTTCTGACGGTGCCGTTGGTGATGTTCAAACATTTCTGGGAAATTGAAAAGCGGTGAATTTAGATGTGCGCAAAGGTCAGCCGTTTCCGTGACAGCGACGTCCACGTGCGATTGGTTGCGCCTGGAATGATTGACAGCTATTCATCTGTTGGTTCGGCTCGCTGTTTCTTTGACATCGTTTAGGTCCGTCAGCATTTAAAAAAAAATAAATTCTAAGTTGGTGTTCTAGAACTCAATGGCTTTCAGTTACCAGTGGTGATTGTGACATCAGCATTAGAATGTTCAGCTAAGAACATTCTAAACACGTATTCATGGCCTTTCACATCAGTGGGTTAACATTCTAATGCTGATGTCACAATCCCTACTGATAATTGAAAGCAGTGGAGTTCTAGAACACTGACTTTCCCAAAAAAAAAACCCCTACTCCTCAGTTTTAATTTAAATTTGCAATCTGTTTGGAGATTTGTGATCTCTAAACTGCTGCGATCTCTGGGCCATGGTGGCAACCTTTCTGTAAACTGGAACATTTTGCATTTATTTATTTTTTATGTGTGTCCTCCAGTGCCCACCATCCAAAAAATAAATAAAAAGAGTGCCTGAGGTTGCAGCTGTGGGGTGTTCTGCGGGTGAAGGTTGTGGAGAGCTCGCTGTCCTTCTGATGCTCAGAGGGCTGGAAGGGTTGTCCTCCGTCTGTCCACAGCTGTGCCGTGCGGAGATAATTGTCAAGCTGTGCTGGTTGTTGGGCTGGGAGGTCGTTTCCATGTGATTCAGTCAATTCAAGGGAAAGGAGCTAAAATTATATTTGTGAATTAAAAAAAAGGTCCGTAATGGTTCTGTGTGGATTAATTTATTTAATTTAAATTCATTTTCCGAATCGGCTGAACTGGGGGATGCAGCCTAAATAAAATCCATTTGGTAGTTAGAGATTTTTTTTCCCTCTCTTTCTTGTGAATTGAAGAAAAAAATAGTGGGATAAAAATAAACATTTTTTAAACCTGCATGCTTGTAGACAGAGCCCAAATTACTGTTCTCCTGGAAGTCCCCTGTCCTCCGAGCCATGCCCTAAAAACGACTGCTGAAATAAGCGAGAGAGGAAAGTCAGTCATCGTGACACAGCAGCAGCGTTCAGAAAGAGCCCCCTCTGGAGATTCTCAAAGTGTTAATGTTCATCAAGCCCCTGACAACAACTGAGCTCTTCGGTTTTCTGTAGCTAGCACAATAAACACACTGTCAAATTTAACATCCTGGCGAGGAGAGAGAGAGAGAAAGAGCAAGAGTGTGAGAGAGAGAGGGAGAGGAGAGAGAGAGAGGGAGAGATGAAAATGGGCAGCTTTGGCAGAATGTTCCGGGCATATTCGGTCATAATTCTCGTTGCTTTGGCTAAGAGTCGCTCATTGATTTGCAGAAGCCCGGGGAAGCGTTAGCGAAGCGGAGTTTATTCTGTCGCTCGGGGGGGGGGGGGGGGGGGGGAGGTGAGGGGGGGGCAAATCATTCATTATAAAAGTCTGATTGTTCCTGCGGCGGGGGGGCTGCCGCGGCTCGGCGCTAGTCCCTCGGCTCCGCCCCTTTTCATAATTTTCTTGTCAGGCGCGGCGTCGGCCAGAATTCGAGGGGCAAGCAAAGTGTAAACAAGAGGCAGATTTGAAATGTATCGATATAATTGGGTAATTACTGGCCTTGCCAAGCTTTGGCAAAAAAAACAAAAGAAAGAAAAAGGACACAAATAAATGTGTTCTTCCTCTGGACAGGAGGACTGACTGTGCTTTCAAAAAAAAAAAAAAAAGAAAAAATCATATTCAATAATCAGATATAGTTTTTTTTGTTCAGCATTTTTTTCCCATTATAAGCTGAAGATGTTTTTTTTTTTCCTCCTAATTCCTGTTCTGTTGGTCCTCGGGCTGAGCGGTGGAATGGTTCGGGGGTTAGGCAGTGCGAGCACAGGCACGGAGAGAGAGAGAGAGAGAGAGAGAGAGGGAGAGAGAGAGAGAGAGGGAGAGAGAGAGAGAGAGAGAGAGAGAGAGAGACAGAGAGAGAGAAAGAGAAACAGAATTATTAGATTTAATGGGAGAAAAAGCTATGAATAAATAAGAGGTCGTACAGCGGCGGAAT
>CM077284.1:2702257-2704757 GCA_039654925.1 Anguilla pacifica
ACGTTGCGTCTGTGACACGTCTGCAGAGCGCGTGCGGGCCTGGGGGGGGGGCAGGACGGTGCCCGGCCTCACAGCGCGTGGCGGAGTGCGTGGCGGAGTGTGTGTTTACACGCGGCGCTGGAATGTCAGCACACGCGTGACGAGTGTTTGCAGGCCGCGGACGTTCGCTCGATCTGGAGATCGTGGCGGTTCCAGGACGTAGCGCAGCCGTTGCTACGCTAATCTGTGCTGCAGGGCTCTGCTGAGCGGAAGTGTCACTCTGCTGAGTGACGGACTCTTTCCTCACACCACTCCCCCCCCCCCCCCCCCCCCCATCGGTCCCCTGTATGCAGCGCATGGCTCCTCGCACTCTGCCCCCCAACCTCTAAACCCCCCCCCCCCCAAAGACACCGTGAGCTTCCCATACCTGCTCAAGGGGTCTTGGGAGGCTTCAGAGGTCAGAGGTCGCTCTGATGTTCAGACGCGTGTCACGCCCGGGCTGTGATCTGACGCGTCGCGCCCGGGCTGTGATCTGACGCGTCGCGGGATATCGCCATTCCCGCCGCGTGGGGTAATTACCCGCTCCACCGCGGGGGCGGGGTCTCTGGGCGGGAGGAGACGGAGAGAGAACGTCTGCCCCGCATCGGCTGTGTCAGCAGGTCACAGCGCCCCCCGCTGGGCTCCCTGTGCAGCGCAGGCGGTCGGCCTGCGAACCGTGCTCCCTTTTACGCTGTTTTTCCCATGAGGCATTGCTGTAGGACGCGCTGGATAAAGTAGCAAAAGAGCTCACACTCTCTCCAGATAATAAACAACAATTCAATAACAGCCACAGTGAAAATGAAGAGAGTGCTTCTGGAAAACACGAGCCTTTGTTAATGGCAAAACTACCCTGAGAAAACACAGAGGGTGTGTGTGTGTGTGTGTGGTGTGTGTCCGAATCAGTACACTACGCTGCAGAAGTCTCTCGAAAGAACCAAACTGGTTTCAGCTTCAGTTCTTTTTCTCAAGGTATTTAGCAATCTGTGGGTCCAGACATGTGGTTCAGAACCCTTGAGTGGGACATGGGGGAGGTTGGGGAGGGGCCAGGAGAGAGGTTGGGGAGGGGCCAGGAGAGAGGTTGGGGAGGGGTCAGGAGAGAGGTTGGGGAGGGGCCATGATATTAAAACCTAATTTTTGCACCTTTTCTACTGACATTCACACCAGCCAAACAAAACACTGCAATCGGTGCACACAGCCACTTTGACAAAATAAAAAAATATATATTTACATTTTTAATAAATTTTATTGTAATTTTAGCATGTGTTCGATCCGGGGCTGTCGGGTCACTGTCAGTCAGCTCCCTCATTGATTTCAGAGCATGTGGCTGATGTGGGATCTGGGATCTCATTCTGTTTGGGGCTTGATCTCTGTCACCCAGATTGAGCTGAAGGAGCTGCCCCCCCCCCCCCTTACCCCCCCTCCCCCCCTCGCCCCCTCGCCCCCTCTCTCTCCTCGCTTGACCTTTGAAGTCACATTTCATTGAGTGTTTCGGCTCTTTTTCGGATGCCTGCGCGCGTGTGTGTGTGTGTGTGTGTGTGTGTGTGTGAGAGTGCGGTGATGAATAAGAGTAGCTCCAGGCACTCGCCCTGTCCTGCTCTGACCCTCTCTACCCCCCCCCCCCTCCACAGCAGCCCATTAAAATTAAAACAGCCTCTCCTTCACCCCCCCAGGCTGAGAGAGAATAAAAAGAGGGAGAGAGGGAAAGTGTGGGAGGGGGGAAGAGAGAATGATAGAGAGGAGAGAGAGTGAGAGGGAGAGAGATAGTGGGAGAGAATGGGGGGAAGAGAGGGAAGGGAAAGAGAGTGAGAGAGGGAAAGAACGAGGGGGGGAGGGAAAGAGAGAAAGAGTGAGAGTACCTCTCTCTCTGTTCAGGCTCCCAGGTGTAAGGTGAATGTAGTGGTGAGCAGGTGGAGTGGTGAGATGGAGGTGAACAGCGCTGGTGTTTCAGTAGTGTCTGTTTCTCCATGGCTGTGCACTGGGAGGAGTTTCTTATTAGCTGCTTCTGATTGGCTGCTGTGCACTGGGAGGAAATTCTTGTTGGCTGCTCTTCCCCATGGGGCAGAAGACAAGCGCTTTCTGCCATACCTGCCCCGCCCCTATCTGCCCCAATCCTGCTCTGCCCCAACCTGCCCCAATCCTGCCTCACCCCTACGCAGCCGTCTCCCGCCCCTACCCCCCCCCTCCTGTCCTGAAGGGTGTTCTCCCTCTGTAGTTTAATCCCGCTCTAAGCCTTCGGTAGATAAGGCTGATTCACTGCATTGATCTGGAGGGTCTGTACGGGTAAGGAGTCAGGCTGCCGATTGCCTCTGTCTGCATATTCACCTGAGTGAGCTCAGACTGGTCCTGGATCAGCACTCCGCCTGCCTGGGCAAAGCTGTGTCAGTATGGGAGCTGTTCCAGGATCAGCTCGACAGCCTGAGGCGCTGGTTTAAATTTAGGGGCCCTGATATGTATGTGTGCAGTGGTACAGTGGTACAGGGTG
>CM077284.1:2707257-2709757 GCA_039654925.1 Anguilla pacifica
AAAATCCAGTTAACCACCCGACCAAAGTGTGTTGTTGTTGTTGTTGTTGCTGTTGTTGTACATACAGCTCACAAAGAACCCCCCAAATCACCATTCAAACACAGCCTGGTTCAGCTCAGCCTCGTACAAGTCTCGCACCGCAGAGACGGTCCTGTTTTGTGAGTTTTAAAGTGCTTCTTCTTGTACAGAATACAGCCCATCATAAACGCATTACAATGGCCCTTCATTCGGACATGCCTTCTATCACCGGAGATAACAATGTTATACACCTGCTAATAATTCAGAGCCGGGGCCCGGCCATTACACTGCAGCACTAAATTTAGGCCCTCATTAATTTCCTCGCGGATATTGAGGTCATCTGTCATGCAAGCTGTGTAGCCAATCAATAGCTTTTTTGGGGAGCGCGTTTCATTTCTGTTTGCTTCTACGGCGACGGGCCGACGCCTCGGACATCGCGGAGGCTTGAACAGGCGAACGTGCCTAATTAAAATTAAATTAAAATCTTTTTAACGAACGAGGCTAGCTTGAAAAAATGCGTGCGGCCCCCAGACAGAGGCTACGCGTTGCGGTTCAGTTAAATACGGCATAAAAACACTCACGGCAACAGGGGATTCAAGGACGCTTTCTGAAAGAAAATAATAAAAATAAATAGCGCAAACCCGATGGAGTACGGCAACAAAAGAAGTAAAAAAAGAGCAGAGCTGAAAATAAAAGCCCTAAAATATCCACCAGGGGCCCGAGAGGTAGAAAACAAGGTTAAGTACTTTGATATTCCTGGATGACAAAAGCACGTTGCTGTGACAATATCTTCAAAAAATATTATTTTATTTTTACTGAATGTCCCTTTTTTCCCCGTAGGTTTCCGCAAAGAACAATTTATGGTTTTTGATATTGAGGCCAGAGGCCGGTGTCCTATGGGGGAGAAAAATGAATTTAGCAGGGTCTTAGGAGGATGAGACCAGACAACCATGTGGCTTCAGATTAACAAAATAGTCACCAGAGGTCACAAATACGGCACTTTCTGCCTCAGAGGAAGTCAGTTCAGGCTGAACTGCGCGTGGACGGGACCCCTCCGCGTCCTTCGGGTTTTTGGTATTTCTGCTCGCGTTTATGTTTTATGTTTGCCCGGTTTTTATGTGCAGCAGAGGATATTTTAGGTACTTACCGGAGTTATTGACAATGGTTTTATAATGGCCATAACCGTGTTACGGCATCTGGGATCTGTGGCCCAGAGCAGCGCTGCCCGTAGTCTTACTGACAAAAAAAAGAAGAGAAGATAGAAAAATGGGCTGTGATCGCTCGGCCTTCTCCTGCTACCAGACGACTGAGGCCAGAAACGTGCCATGCGTTAAGTACGCTAACGCTAACGACGACGCCGGGCCGAGGCACTGCAAACGCACAGCCTGGCTGTACGTACGCAAAGTGAAGCTCTCATGTCCCTGCGTAGGGTAATTATCCCTCCAGTCCTCAAGGGGGCGATCCAGAGCAGTTGCGAAAGACTGAGCAGACGAAGGCACAAACGGAAGAAGACAGCTCTGTCCTGTTGTTGCCTGCTGTAGCGCCCCCTCGCTGCGATGCTCGACACTGCAGCTCGCGCTTGCGTCGCGTTGAGAATTTCAGGTGACGCGTTTTAGCACGCTACGACGCGTGAAACCGACTGTGTAGCTCGAAGCGTCTGCGTTCGCGTTCTTACACAGGGAATGCTTCGGCCCTAAGGGTGCTTTCGGATGATTTGTGGAGTTTTGTGCTTTTCTTCCTGACGTTCCCTCCCTTGCTTCAAATGTGTTTGCTTCCAATTTATGAAAGGGGAGGGAGCGATTATATTCCCTCGCTCCCTCATTTATTTTTTTACTCCCTCCCACAAAGGGTATGAAATGCAAGATTCTGACTAAAAGGGGATCCCACAATGCAATGTTCCATGTGATGAAGAGAGGATAGGGCTATTTGGTTTTGTTTTGTTTTGTTTCCAATCTGTCCTCCCTTGCAGAGCACGTGTTAAGTTCACTTGTTGCACGTCACAAATTTCATCACAAGATGGCTGACTTGAGGGAAGAGGGCAAAGGAAGGGAACATGTTAAAGTGGATCCAAATGCAGCTAATTCTTCTCCTTTGTCATCTTCTGGTTTTAATGCAGGTTGTGTGCATACTGCCACCTACTGTGCTGGAGTACAAAGTATGAAATGCTTCCTGGCCTGAATAAGACAGGAGATGTTTCATTTGTTTGAAGTTCTCGGAGTGAATGTGTGCTTGGCTTGTCCCTTGCGTTTTTGGCATGTGTTGCCTACATAATCAAATGAGCAATTACTGCAGCCTCAGTTAATTTCTAAAAGGAGCAAATTCCTTATGTTTGATTTGTATTTGCTGAGGCAAAGAATCTCTGTACTCAAATATGGAGACACATTCGGAAAGGAAAATATGAAAAAAAGAAAAATAACATGCTTTGCTAGTTGTCTTCATTTTATTATTATTTTTTTTAGGAAGCAGAAATTGGCTGAATAAC
>CM077284.1:2714757-2854682 GCA_039654925.1 Anguilla pacifica
GTGCGCTGTGGCGTGTTTGCTTGATCACGCGGTTTATAGTTTATAGTGTTTTGAATGTGTGTGATGTGTGTAGTCTGTTGAACGCGTGTGGTGTGTGTAGTCTGTTGAATGCGTGTGGTGTGTGTAGCGTGTTGAATATCTATGGTGTGTGTAGCATGTTGAACGCGTGTGGTGCGTGTAGCATGTTGAACGCGTGTGGTGCGTGTAGCGTGTTGAATATCTGTGGTGTGTGTAGTGTGTTGAATATCTGTGGTGCGTGTAGCGTGTTGAATATCTGTGGTGTGTGTAGCGTGTTGAACGCGTGTGGTGCGTGTAGCGTGTTGAATGCATGTGGTGTGTGTAGCGTGTTGAATATCTGTGCTGTGTGTAGCGTGTTGAATGCATGTGATGTGAATAACGTGTTGAATATGTGTGAATGCCAGTTATGGGTTTCATAATCATTTTGTTTCAGTGCTTTTCTACAGAGTTATGGTGGGACATTTTTTACCCTTTGTCAGAGGGAATTGAAAAATTATTTTTAAAAAACTATGAGGTATCACTAATATTTATAACCTCTCATAAAAGGTTTTGTATCATCCCGGACGACTGTATTTTTGTGGAATATAAGACTTTGAATGTTATTGTGAAAAACATAAATTCCTGAATGATTTGTCGGACAGAGCCATGCTGGGACTGTTTATTAGAAGTCGTCAGACGCAATAGATTTTCCCGTGGAAGGTGGTCTAATGGTGCTTTTGGTCAGCATCCAGTTATTAAAGGGCCAGTAACGAAGCTGTATAAAAGTTTGTGCTTGCGCTGAATACCCCCTCAAGGACAGGAGCTCGCTAGCTTTTTACTGCCACCCTTATATCCGCCATGACCTCAGAGCTCTGCTGCTCGGGGTCCCCCTGTACCCCAAAACTGACGAGCCTCCTCTCCCTTCTTCCACACACGGACGTTTCAGATTTACAGTTCCCTGAGTGCGACGAGTGCCCGTCAGACGCTTCTGAAGATGCTTTTTTTCCGAGAAGGCATACATGCGTCGCTTTAGTCTTATTTCAAAGGTGTTGAGTTACAGTTTTTGCTGAGTTTGACGTTCTGTCGGGGGGGGGGGTGGGGGGGGCGGGGGGGGTGGGGGGGGGCGGGGGGGGGGGTTGGGGGGAATGTAAACATTTCGTCAGTGTGACAGCGAGTGTGCCAGCTCTCTGCTCGCTGAATCGGCTGAGAGAAACAGAGCTGGAAAGTCCAGGGGGTCCAAAAGTTAAGGTCCTGCCGTGTGTTTCTTCCACCCATGAACTCAGCCAGCTGATCTCACTGATTAGTTCCCCCTCCTGGCTGAAGAATTGTGCTATTTAGCTAATCCAGGGTGACTGAAACAAAATACTGGGGAGGACTTTTAACTTTCTGAACCTGGATTTTCCAGCTCTGGGGAAAAGACTGCACAACAATGTGGCAAGAAATAGTGTGGTAGGGGGCCGAGGTTAAAATGGCGGGCTTTTATAGAAACAAGCCGCGTTGGAAAAGAAGGAGCTAACCGCTAGCAGTGTGAGCGTAGTGTGACACGCTCCGGATAAGTGGTGTGTGCTGCTTTGAGCCAGTCTGAGGCTTCCTGTCCGCTGCACATCCACACGGGTGTGTGTGTGTGTGTGTGCATGCATGCGTGCGCATGTGTGTGTGTGTGTGTGTGCTTGTCTAGAACAGCCTCTCTGAAAATCTGTTTTTGCTGAAAGGATTCACAGAAGTGCTTCACACTGTATTCAAGACTTTGTTCAGTTCTTCACCGTGTTACAGTTTTAGAGCAATTACTGTAATGGGCTGTGAATTAACATTGATCAGAATTTATCCAGCTTTAGAATAACTGACCTCACCAGAACCAAGCACGCAGTTAACAGACAAAGAACAGCAGGAAATGAAAAATGAAAATCCATTCAGGCTGCAGTGCATTGTGGGACAGGAGCACCCAGTAGAAGCATGCGTTGTTTGACCTCTGAACCTATATCACCTTCTTTTTTTTACTTTTATTTAATGGGGTTCTTCAGAAGTCGGGTTCCATCGTACCTGACTGCAGTGATGCACGGCCTGTGAACCTGCCAGTGTGTGTAGATGTTTCTGAAAAAGATGCTGGTGCACATGGTTTTCTCTCTGCAACTGCACCGGTCTTCTACACCCCCCACCCCCCCCCCCTCCCCCCCAATGTCCCCCGTTCCCCCCCTCCAACATCCCCATTCCACGGGGCAGGACACGTACATATACTATGCAGGGAGGTGAAGGGCTTTCGACCGTATATTATGTTTTAGATGCCCACCGGGAACAATCTTCTGAACAATGGATTCAAAAAGACCTCAGAGAGAGAGAGAGAGAGAGACAGGGGGAGTGAGAGAGAGAGAGAGGGACAGAGAGAGAGAGGGAGTAAGAGAGAGAGAGAGAGAAAGAGGGAGAGGAGGAGGGAGAGACAGGAAAAGGAATAATAAAAAAGTTCTTGGAACCAAAGTCAGGTCCTGGTTATTGGTTGGGTTCCGGGGGCCTGCAGGGGTAGCAGCCAGTCAATTTCCATTTTAGTGCCTCCGTCCCAGAAATTAGGGAGAGGAGTCCCGAGCGTACCGGCCTCTGTCTGCCCCTTCATTTGTCTGCATTAGCTTCACCTGCCCTGTTTCCACGGCGATAAAACTGGGCCAGGTTTATATTTAGCCCTCTACCCCCCCCCCCCCCCGTTCCTCCGCAAAGCACCTTGAAAGAGGGGTCGATGATTCTCCTCGAACCCAGGTTCAAAGTCAAACAGGGGCTTACATTTTTTTTTCTTCCCGCTGTCCTTCTGGAGTGGCTGGCTTTCTGTAAAGACGTATGGTTATAGCAGTAAAAAAAAAAAAGAGGTTCTGCTTTTTCTCTTTTCATTTCTGATTTGCTCTGATTCCTGCTGCTGTTATGAAAGGTAATTTTATTTAAACTAATAACAATGAAAACAACAACAAAAATAATAATAACAATAAAATAGATGTATGTAGAATGCATGGGCATGTGTACGTATGTGTACATGAGAATGGGCATATTTTTATGGGTATAAAATTGAAAGTGTAAAATTGTTAGTAATTCTGTTTGAGCGTTTGCCTTAACTCCTACAGCACTCAGCTTAGCAAAGCGCCATCACAACTTCCAACAGTAGGAGGCAGTCTTTCTGCATTTGGCTGACTTTATGTAACTTTAACCTTTGTCACCGTAATGAAAACCACCACAGGTGCAGTTCTTCAATTCTTCTAAACATTTAGAGAGGAAACTAGAGAGGAAGTCTTTAAAAAAAAAAAAGAGAGAGAAAACACAGATGCTACACAGTTTCACTGATCTGGCACCTGGAGCTATGGAATCTAATTCGCGTGGCTCAAAGACAATAATTGACCCGTCAATGTGCTTTATAGACAACCACTAAAGGAATCACCTGCGTGGAGATAATTAAGTAATAAAGGGCCGCGATGGCTTTTAGCGTTTAAGCCGTTTGCTAACCATCTCAATTCAATAACCGGTCACCGAGCTTCTGGCGTATTTCACGGTTGTATACGACCCCTGTTGTATAGTTCAGATATTAATTGGCCTTTAAAGTGCGAGATCGATATCTATTACAATGTCAGGACGTCCGAGCGGTGAAGGGGTGGATATCTGACTGTGCGTGCGCACGCTCGCCTGTTTTGGAAATCCAATTCCATCAGGAGGCCCCGGGGTCCCCAAGGGAACGTCAATATTTGCGACGGGTTTTTTTTGGACCCGGGGAGTTGTGTGACATTATAAGGGCCCCTTTTTCTCCGACCCTTTTAATGAAAATAGTGCCCTCTAGTTAGACACGGACCCTGGGTGCCCCCGCGTAATGGGACTGCCCACAAAAGGAGAGGCAGAAGGAGAGAAAGGAGGTGTGGAGGTTTGGCAGCCCCCCCCCCCCCCTCCGTTTTTTCATTTTTTTTTTGTTTAGAAATTGGCCGGCGTTCCCTTTCTTTCTGCGTTTGTCTAGAGCAGTGCATTTTCCTGACACTTGGTCGATAGCCGGATGGATGGAGCGGAGAGCGTTTTGGATGGCAGCTCCTGAGCGAAACTGTTGTTTTTGTGGGTTATGGATTTTGAAATACTCGTTAATTTTTTTTTATTTCTTTTTTTTTACTTTTCTTTTCTATAATTATCGACATTTTCCTCTGCGCTGCCATCTTGTATTTTCTCTCTTTATTCTCCCTGTTCTGGCACCGAAACTCTCCACCCCGCTTCTTCTCTGTCTGTTGCTTACGCACCCAATGTTTTCTGTTTCTCAATTTACATTACAGGCATTTACATTACAGGCATTTAGCAGACGCTCAAAACAATTTGCTTTGTTTTGTTATTGATATTTTAACCATGGGTCAAGGCAGAGACCCTCAGTGTGTTCAAGCCCGGGCCTGACACAGTGCTGGATGCTCTCTGCTCTGCAGTCAATGATGGGCCTTTTATCCTCATGTATTCTTATGTTCTAGATGGGCTGAATGGCCTGTTCTCCTCATTATGTATTCTTATGTTCTAGATCAGCTGTATGGCCTGTAATCATCTTAAGATGAAGGTAGGAGTCACATGGTCAGGAGGGTCTCATTTTTGGCACTTGTGTCAGACCTGGTTTTCCCTCCCATGGTGGTGTTTGCAGTGTCTGGGTTTGGGGCGCACTGGGTCACATTGATGGAGGTGTTTTGGGGCGACACCCCATTTTTTGTCTGTCTGTACATGTGCCAGGGTGTTCACTGCATTTAATTAGCATGAACATGCTTTGGAGATTCCAAGAAGCGAAATGGCGTAAATATTTCATCCTGGAGACACAACGGCAGGAACTAGTTTCAGCTACAAGCTTTTAAAATGAATGATGGCCAGAGGGTGAAAGGTACTTTGAATCACAGGATGAAATATGTATTTTTATAATGCGCAGAGTGTTTGGAAACCACAGCCTCGTGAGAAGTGGTGTCACAGTCAAGACAGGAAGGGGAGACTTTGAGAACCAAGAAAAAAAAATCTTTACAGATAATGGATTTTAAAAAAAATCTCTGAATCCTCACAATTATACCAAGGTTGTTTTCAAATGCCTACTTAATGCAGGGGTTTTCCTGGCTCAAAAGGGATTAGGTGGTGACTGGTTGGTCCGGGTTTACTGCCCTGCCAACTCCATGTGTTTTCTCCCTGTATTTAAAAAAGAGATTGAAAAGAATCTCTCTCTCTTGTAAAAAAGCAGTTGAAGATCTGAAGAAGTCACAAAGACATTCAGATGAAGAATCCGGAATATTCCACCGGAGTTATAAGAGATGTTTAGATGAAGAATTTGGTAGATTCCGGCAGAGTTGTAAGAGATGTTTAGATGAAGAATCCAGAAGGGTCCAGCGGAGTTGTAAGAGATGTTTAGATGAAGAATCCGGTAGATTCTAGCAGAGTTGTAAGAGATGTTTAGATGAAGAATCCGGTAGATTCTAGCAGAGTTGTAAGAGATGTTTAGATGAAGAATCCGGTAGATTCTAGCAGAGTTGTAAGAGATGTTTAGATGAAGGATCCAGAAGGTTCCAGCGGAGTTGTAAGAGATGATGAGATGAAGAATCCGGAAGGCTCCGGTGGTGTTGTGAGGTCCTTCTCTCCAGCTGGTGGTGGTTGAGCGGAAAGCTCATTCGTCACTCTGCATGAACACACAGTGGGAGATCTGGAGCTCAGATGCAGTGGGCAGTGGGGTATCTGCCGATGGCGACATGGACACATTTTGTTGCTGGCATGACAGCGTTGGCATGGCAATGTCGCCACGGCGCCGACGGTTCCGTCTGTCTCCTCGCATCAGCGTCGCCAGGGCGACCGTCGGTCCGGCCTCCGTGCGCACACCTGTCTGCGGATCCGCCCGCCGCAGGTGGATCAGTGAGCAAAACACGGAGCCGGGGGGCAGACTCCGACCAATCACAGCACGGGATGGGAGGGGGCTCCATGGCAACCGCGACACCAAGGCAACCGTCTAGCATGTGCGGTTGTGTCTGTCTCTGTTGGACGCCCCTGCGGTCCCTGTCGGGAAGCCCCGGGGTCTGGCCTGTAATGAATTCTGCCCCGCGGGGGTAACAGGGCGGTGTACAGACAGACCCGCGGGGGTAACAGGGCGGTGTACAGACAGACCCGCGGGGGTAACAGGGCGGTGTACAGACAGACCTGCAGGGGTAACAGGGCGGTGTACAGACAGGCCCGCGGGGGTAACAGGGCGGTGTACAGACAGACCCGCGGGGGTAACAGGGCGGTGTACAGACAGACCTGCAGGGGTAACAGGGCGGGGTAGAGACAGACCCGCGGGGGTAACAGGGCGGTGTACAGACAGACCCGCGGGGGTAACAGGGCGGTGTACAGACAGACCCGCGGGGGTAACAGGGCGGTGTACAGACAGACCCGCGGGGGTAACAGGGCGGTGTACAGACAGACCCGCGGGGGTAACAGGGCGGTGTACAGACAGACCCGCGGGGGTAACAGGGCGGGGTAGAGACAGACCCACGGGGGTAACAGGGCGGTGTACAGACAGACCTGCAGGGGTAACAGGGCGGTGTACAGACAGACCCACGGGGGTAACAGGGCGGTGTACAGACAGGCCCGCGGGGGTAACAGGGCGGTGTACAGACAGACCCGCGGGGGTAACAGGGCGGTGTACAGACAGACCCGCGGGGGTAACAGGGCGGTGTACAGACAGACCCGCGGGGTAACAGGGCGGTGTACAGACAGACCCGCGGGGGTAACAGGGCGGTGTACAGACAGACCCGCGGGGGTAACAGGGCGGTGTACAGACAGACCCGCGGGGGTAACAGGGCGGGGTACAGACAGACCCGCGGGGGTAACAGGGCGGTGTACAGACAGACCCGCGGGGGTAACAGGGCGGGGTACAGACAGACCCGCGGGGGTAACAGGGCGGTGTACAGACAGACCCGCGGGGGTAACAGGGCGGTGTACAGACAGACCCGCGGGGGTAACAGGGCGGTGTACAGACAGACCCGCGGGGGTAACAGGGCGGGGTACAGACAGACCGGCGGGGGGGGGCGAGGGGCATTTGGCCTTCACGCCGAGCACCGTGCTGGTCCCACGCGGTCCCGCCGCGGGTATGGCTGCTCTGTCTCAGGTGTTCTGGAAAGGAGCCGCTGGTGTTACTCCCTATTAATCAGGCCCGGGACCCTGCTGTTTAAGGGCTGTGTGAAGGCCACACACTTCCTCCTCAAACCATCTGAGAGAAATCCAGGAGTGAAAACGAGTCAGAAACACACAGTGCGCTAAGGAGGGAGAGAGAGAGAAAGGCGGAAGAGAGAGAGTGAGAATGTGAAAAAGAAGCCAAAGGAGGAATGGAAAGAGAAGAACGGAGAGAGAGAGAGAGAGAGAGAGAGAGAGAGAGGAGGATGAGAGTGTGAGAGAGAGAAAAAGGGGGAGAGAGAGAGAGAGAGAGAGAGAGGGTGGGACAGAGGGAGAATATGAAAAAAGAAGCCAAAGGAAGAATAGAAAGAGAAGGAGAACAGAGAGAGAGAAAGAATGAGAGGGAAAAAGAGATAAGGAAAAAAGCGAGAGAAAATGAGAGGGAGGAATAGAATGAGAGAAAGATGGAGTGCAGAGAAGAGGGCAAAATTAAAAGAGAAGGAATAGGCAGAGAGGAGAGAGGAGAAAAGAGAGGGGGAGGGAGAGAGAGAGAGTTGTGGGTCTGTGAACAGAGGGTGGAATGAATACTGCAAGCAGGGGCACTTGAGCATAAAATTAGATTTTACAAATGTGTTGTTACCTGACAGTTATTTGACAGAAAAAATATTAGACTGTTATAGGCTATATATGTATTACTAATCATATCAGATAAATAAGCAGGACTACACTGCGGTCCGGAGAACGCCGTGGAATCGGAGGCAACCGGAGAGAGCAGGCTGCTGAAAAACATTACTTAATTACGTCTAAGCCCATTTTCTTATTATGGACTTAAATGTAAGAATTATCACAGAATGCAATTTATATGATAATGGGGAACGCGGCATAACATGCGAAAGGTTATTTATTCCAACATGCCCTTTCGCTGGTCTCAGGCATGATGCAGAACCCGTAAAATAACACAACGTGAATTTTACGCTCGAATGCACAGAATATTATGATTCATTTCTGAGGTACAGTATATATATATATATATATATACTGTGTGTATGTGTGCATAAATATATATGTATATACATACACACACACACACACACACACACACACACACAGCTGTGACTTTAACAGGCCATTTGTATTGCTTTCTATGACATCAGGAATTAAATTAGGAATTAAAATAACTGATGTCATGTTTCCAATGGGGCCATTATATACCTACAGAAACTTTTGCTAAATTTAATTCCATACCTGTTACTTAGCTTCATGTGTACTGCAATCAGATTATAAATTGATTTCATTTATTTGAATTTAGAAATCTGAAGAAAGAAGACTGCATTTACCAAAGCAGCGTTACTATTCTGACCTCCTTAGTGTTGCATGTGTAATCATACCTGATTTTAGTTTATATTTTTAATATAAGAAAAAAGTAAATAAAATAAAACAGTAAAAAAAGACACCCCAGGGGTGAGAGCAGCTTAGGCAAGGGGGCACAAGCACTGTGGTCAGGACGAGCACCTTTTTACCCCTTTTTAAGGTGTGACATCACAAAAACTGTGATTGGAATGTTATTTACCAAACATTCTAATGCTGATGTAACAATTCTAGAGTTCTAGAACACTTAGAATTTTGAAAAAATTAAAAAAAATAAACATTCCGAAAAACCTGACACAACAAAAGGGTTCAGTACACTGAGTGTTCCGGGTTCCGGAGTCGCATCCCCCCCCCCCCCCCCCCCCTTCCATCCTGCGTGGCGTGGCGGGACCCGCGGGTAGCGCCGGTGGTTCGTGCGCTCGTTCTCCGCGCCGGTAAAGGATGAGCCGCGCCAGGCGGCCCGGTGATGTTCACGGTAATGAAAGAAGGCAGCGGTAATTAACACGTTTTGCTGCAACGGGATCGAGACTCCAGAGATTAATTAGCCGTCTCTGTAACGAAGACTACGAGCGAGGAAGCTGATTAACTGCAACCGCCGACTGATCTTAACCGAATAAAAAACAAAACTAAACAAAACAACAAAAATACCCCAGATCTTATCGTCCCTGCATTTCCCTTTCATATCTGTCATTTTTGTTTCTGGTCTCCGATCGAAAGACAAGAAGCACACTGATAACTTTTCAGAGCTGGAAATCGAAACACGCATTTCGAGGGTAATTAATTTACATCATTAATGAGCTTTTATCTGTATCCATGGAGATTCCCGTGTAAGACTGAACGGCTGTGTCCCATTGTTTGATGTAGAGCGGGATCCTAATGTATTAATCCCGGTGCTGTGCTCATGGCAGAACCCAGAGAGGCAATGCTAATTATTCCCTGGTTTTCCAGGGAGCGGGAGAGCCTGTTGTTTATTGAATTTGTTAAAGTGCTTCTGAGCTATGCACATTTTATCCTCTTAACAGTCAAATTAGTATATACTCCAGCAATTACTTAATGTACTTTAATGAGATTTCCCATGAAACAGCAGGATTCATTTATTTTAATGCGCTTTCTTTTCCGGAGTTTATGCACCATGTCCCTGGATACAGGGAGCCTAGAGTTATAAATAGTCAAACATACTTCACTCCCCAGTGCACACTCTCTCTCTTTTTCTCCCTCCCTCCCCCTCTCTCTCTCTCTCCCTCCCTTCCTCTCTCTCTGTCTCTTTCTTTCTCTTTCTCTCCCCCTCTCTCTCTCCCTCCCTCTCTCTCTCTCTCTTTTCCCCTCCCTCCCTCCCACCCCTGCTTTTCTTTCCCTCCCTCTCTCTCCTCCTTCTCTCTCCTTCCTCCTCCTTTCTCTCCTCCCCTCTCCCCTTCTCTCCCTCCCCTCTCTCTTTCCCTCTCTTCTCCCTCTCCACCCCCCCCCTCTCTCTCTCCAGACTCAAATTCAAGTTTTATTGGTATGACAAACCGTGGTTATTACAATGCCAATGCGCAGTGGGAACAATGCTGATAATAGCCATAAAGACCTATGGAGACAGCCGGAGTCTAAACTGACCTATCCTCAGGACAGTTCCATGCCACAGTTAGCCAATCACAGTCTCCAGGCCACTAACACATATTCTGTAGGCCATGCTGGAGTGGCTCCCTTGCTGAGTAAGACTAATGGCTTTTATAAAAAAAAGTGTATTAAAGACTGCAGACAAAACATCAGTACTCTAATGTTGACATACTTTTTTACCATGTTGGAGAAAGTGCATCTCCGCCTCACCGGTCTGTGTGGTCTTTCCAAACAGTTTTAAAACTACCTTTTGGTAGATTTGATTTGATCTGCACCTGGTTTCAGTTAGGGTGAGGTGTTTAGTAAAATTTCATTACCGGTTGACCTCTTGAGCAGTCAGGGCTTTGTATTATAGCATGTCTCGTTGACTTTGTGATCCAGCTCGCCCAGATCTGAGCCGAATCTTTTTTTTTCCTTTTGAGCGTGTATTGTCAGTGGAAACATTCATTCTGCCCTTGGTGCATTATTTGAATTTTTTCCTTTCCACTTGTTAGATGCTTTTGTTATAATTCTGCTTTTAGTCTTTTTGTTGAACACTGACAAGAGTGGACCCTTAATTTTTCCATCCATGCAGCTCAAAGGGCTGGCTAATTCTGTCAAAGTGTTTGGATGAAATGGTAATTGCTGCATTTATTTTGTGGTCTTTATCACATGGAGTGCTCCGTGAGCTTTTATTTTTTCCCATTAATGCCTTGCCCTGCTATGCTAAAGCTTCCTGATTGTCAGACTGAGGTAGGTGTAAATTAGGGTGCCTTCTGCGGCGGCCCTGCCAGGAATAAAGTCTGAGAGATGAGATGGTGATTATTTTAGCATTCGTTAAGGTGACTGCCAGGGCCAGGGTATGACAGTACTCCTCTAACGGAGTCAAGTTCTGATTTTGCAGTCAACACAACCGGGTCAACTGCACAGAGAAAACAAAACGAAAATGTGAATATTTCACTTATAGGTGCAAAGCCAGGGGCAAAACAACCAACTTATTACTGCATATATTTCAGTGTTTTGGACTCCAATTATCAGTGCAGTCTTTTCCTATGTACGTGCACCTTATATTTTACTACTTCATGCTTTTTTCATAAATACTTCAGCAACTAAACCCCTTTAAACCCATTTCATGATTGTTTGTTTGCGTACTTATTTATTATACTGGGAAAGAAGTGATTAATAGTGCCCTATAGGTATTAGCATACAAATGTGAATTAAAGTCTGTGAGCCCTACTCAGTACAGAGACTGATTTTCAGAGTGCTTCCTGTCCTGCAGAGAAGAGAGGAGGGGGGGATGAAAAATTAGAAAACATGAAACGAAAACTTACAAGGAATAAGAAGCGATAGAAGTGGGAGGAGATGAACCTTTGTGCCAAACACAGTTAAATCCTTCTTTGAAATTAATGAAGCAAAAACAAAATGTTTCCCGTTTTTGGCTTGGTGTGCTTATTTAAGAAAAATACAGTCTGCAGTCAGATGATTTGGAGGACAGCCAATCTGGTGTTGTGCTCCTTGTAGAAGGTTAACAATATTGTGGCATGAATGCTACAGAATAACTTGCAATTCCAGATTGCTGCTTAAACAGATGCCTTATTGGGGTGTTTTTATTTTTTGGATCCCTGTTTAAGCAGCAATCTGGAATTGCAAGTTATCCTGCAACTGAGGTGTTGGTAAAGCAGGGAGTGCTCAGATGCAGGGTGAGGTGTTAGTAAAGCAGGAAGTGCTTAGATGCAGGGTGAGGTGTTGGTAAAGCAGGGAGTGCTCAGATGCAGGGTGAGGTGTTGGTAAAGCAGGAAGTGCTCAGATGCAGGGTGAGGTGTTAGTAAAGCAGGAAGTGCTCAGGTGCAGGGTGATGTGTTGGTAAAGCAGGGAGTGCTCAGATGCAGGGTGAGGTGTTGGTAAAGCAGGGAGTGCTCAGATGCAGGGTGAGGTGTTGGTAAAGCAGGGAGTGCTCAGATGCAGGGTGAACAGTTCTGCATTGCTCTCTGCAGGTCAGAGCAGCTGAGCTTGGCTGCTGATCTTCAGTTTCTGATCTTCTGCTGATCTTCAGTTTATGATCTTCCGCTGATTTCCAGTTACTCAATCCAGATGCTTCCGAGGCCTCTTGCTTCCATGGAGGTGTCAGTTCTCTTAGTTCTTGTAACCGAACCGGCTCACTCACTCAAGTTTTTTTTATTCTCTTAATGTGAAGATCTAAGCTCCTGTGTCTTGTGTGTGATATGATATTCTGCTGAAAATGTAACTCAGGAAGCTGGTGTTGCTTTTTAAAACATTATTAAAATATTGTTTCCAAGTGTCTCTGAATCTGCTCTGAGCAGCAATGTTGAGCTCTCTCTCTCTCTCTCTCTCTCTCTCGTGTGAAGGAAAAGCTAATTCATGATGGTTGATCCCTCTCCTTCACTCTCTGTGTTTCTGTTACTCTCTTCCTCTGCCTTCCTCTGTCACTTTCTCCCTCTCCCTCGCTCTACCTCCCTTTCCCTCTCTTTCTCTCCCCCCCTCCTGCACACAGGAGTTTTGAGATTGGTGCGGTCTAGCGCATGTGGAGCATCAGTGCCACAGGTCATATCCTTGACCTCGGTGACACGGTATATTCTGTGGGCAGGGTGTTTGGAATGCTAATGGGGATGTTATCCACTGAGGTTTGCATTTGGCTAGATTAAGATCCTGTCACATGATAAGCCAAACTCCCTGGGTTCTCATTTCTACAACCCCCACCCCCAGCCCTAACCCCACCCCCTAATTTACAGTCCATTTTCATTTCCACGGTGGATTCAGACAGGCCCGGAGTTTGTGTGCTCTCCATTTTTCATCTCTGCAGGGAGAAATGCGTTTTACTGAAGATCCTCCTCCCAGGAAGGCCTTCTTATCGGCTGCTCTGCGTACGTCTCCGTCCCGTCCAGCGTTTCCGCGAAACATTTTTACCGCCTCTGTCACGGATCCGTAAGGCTGTTGTCAGGCTGACGGATACGCCCGTACCGCGCGCGGTTTCCCTGTCGCCTGAGCGCCGCCGCGCCGGATCGCGCGTCGGAAATCGCGGAAGGTTCCGGAATCCGACCGCCTGCCCGCTCCCCCGTTTTCCGCTGGTGATTTCACACCTGAGGGGACAGTGCAATCAATATGCAAATTGGTTTGGCCTGAGCGTTTTCGCGTACAATTGAGGTGTCACATTTCGTCATAACTTACAGTGTGTATCTGATTTATGTCGGGCCCTGTTTGTCAGCCTCTGCGGGCCGGCTTATTTGGCCTAAATAGATGTACTGTTGCGCTGGAGGGAATCCCAAACCCCCGTCCCCCTGAATGCTGGTCTGCCGGACGCCTCTCTCTCACGCGCCTCACACATTATCTGCTCTGTTTCTGGTGAGTGAGTGAAAACAGAGCCTGCTGCCGAGCCAGCCCGTTAGAATGTGTTCAGCGCTATTGTTCTTTAGGCCATTAATATGCACACACACACACACACACAAATACATACACACACTCCCTCACTCACGTACGTACGCACACACTCTCACACACACACACACACACACTCACTCATGCACACAAACACTCGCCTCTCGCCACTCGCACACGCACACACACACACACACACACACACACACACTCACTCATGCACACAAACACTCCCCACTCGCACATGCACACACACACACACACACACACACACACACACACGGTCTGTGTGGTTCAGCGTTCTTTATTTCGGGCTGGTCTCCGGGAAGTTGCCAGGGTAAGGAGTCCTTCTATGTGCTACTTTTTTAATTAATTTATTTTTTACTTTTTCCAGTGGGTCCAGAGCCCTCCTCTTTCATTAACGCTATGTTATAATGTCATCCCAACCTTTGCAATATTCAATCTTTTCGGAAATATTTTTTCCTTCCGTCTGTGAGTTGCAGTGATAGAAAGAGACACGGTGTTCCCTTTCCTGCGAAGAGGTCGTGGTTGTTATTATTTATATTTATCACAGATAGGGCAGATATTGAGGGCGGTGGCGGTGGTGGTGGCGGCGACAGAGGTGTTATGCGGTGCAGTGTGTCACGCTGTTGTTATTCCGGATTTTTCTGCCCGGTGGAGATCGCGGCTCGGTTCTTATCTTCCCGGTTCTGCCCGTTGGTCATGCCGGCAGAGAGCACCGGCTCCACAGGTCCTCCAGACACCTCTCATAAGCCGCCTCCCGCTTATCTCCCCCCGCATCGTACATCTCTCTGTCCTTCTGCGCTCGCCTGACCGCAGCAGAGGGCATTCTGGGAGATGGAGTTCAGCCTCGGGGTCTAGGTTGGGAGCGAAGGCAGACAGTTACCCTGCTCATCAAAATGGATCACCTGGAGTCCATTTTTTTTTTTTTTGCAGGTAGAGTTTTTTTTTGTTTTTGTGGGGGTCGAAACGGTGTTCCAATTTCCTGTTTGACACAAGAATATAATGCAGTTTATCCCATTTCCTTTGGAGGACTTCCTTACACTCAGTCGCCTTTAGCAAGGCTAAGAAAACTCAGCCTTCGTACCAAGGTCACGTACATGCAGGCACAGAATGGCGTGGCTACACGCTCCTTCTTTATTGCAGAGGAGAAACAAGATATGAAGGTCACACATTGTTTTATCTTTAAAAACATGACTGTCATATTACAGGATATGCTATGAGCCTGATATAGACTGGAGGGTGGGGGGGGGGGGGGAGGGGGGGGGTTCTGAAGGACCTGCAAGCTAATGGGGATTTTTTATTTTTTCACATCCTCCTTGCGCCAGATCCATTAATCCATTAAGGTCTGGCTTGAAGAACAGGCATCAGAAGAGGCTTCTGTTACACAGTGTGACAGACCACTTCCTGTTTACACAGGAAGTCCAAGCCACTTGACCTCAGTGCCCCGGAAGTACTTAGCACATGGCCTCTGGGAGCTAGTTAATGGGAATGGAGTGTCGGAGCTCTCAGATTAGATGGACTCCGATGGACACAAATTTTACTCTGTCAGTGTACAATTCATCGCTGTTGGACTCAGGCTCTGTTGGAGTTAAAGTAACACTGATCGCTGTGCTATGTTGCAGAGGTAATAACACCAAGGACCCACCGCACCGCAGAGGTGCTGGGCCGATGAGATGTTTGCAAAAGTGGTTTCTAGTTTGAACTGCTATATTCACTGCATAGTTGATGTAACTGGTTAGAGGGCTCTTTATGTTCTCTCCTTGCTCTGTAACTGCTTTAATTAGTGTGCCCACACAGTAAAATGTTGAGTGTTGAATTAACTCTTACAATGTACAAATGGTCCCTATTGGTGTTGAATTAACACTGGACATTTATCGTGCAGTGTCTGCCTGGAGTGGATGGTTGCCCCCACTGTCCGGTTTCCTCCAGGGAGATTTTGCCACTGTCATCCTTGGGTTGCTCATGGGGCCCTGAATGTCTGTAAAGTGCTCTGTAAAAAAATAATAATAATAAAACTGAATGTAAGTGGGTTAGTCTGATGCTTTTGTCGAGCTTATGGTGGGAGATTATGAGAGAGGAGGTGCAGATCTGGTTCTCCTGACTATGGGTGAGGAGGTGTGTGTTCTCCCTGGCACTCCTGACTCTGGGAGAGTGGGTGCAGATCTGGTTCTCCTGAGTCTGGGTGAGGAGGTGAGTGTTCTCCCTGGCACTCCTGACTCTGGGAGTTGAGGCGCTTGTGCTATGCGGGGGCCAGATGCTCACCCCCTTCTCTCCTGTCTCTGTCCAGGAGGGATTTTTGAGCAGACGGAGGGCCCGGTGGCCATCGTCAGCGCGGAGGAGCAGGCCTTCAAATTTGCCGTCAACAACATCAACAGGAACAGAACCCTGCTGCCCAACACCACGCTCACCTACGACATCCAGAGGATAAACATCTACGACAGCTTCGAGGCGTCCCGGAAAGGTGAGGCCCCGGCCTCAGGCCGCGGGACGGGCTTTCGGGCCGAACTCGGGTTCGCCCACGGCCCTGAAAAAAACGCGGGACCAGATCTCAAGTTGTTCTCTACATAGCGCTGTCTTGCATTACATTGCATTTAGCAGGCGCTCTTATCCAGGGCGAATTACACAAGTTTTTACACAGCATTTACACTGCATCCATTCATACAGCTGGATATACTGTATACTGAAGCAATGCAGGTCAGTGCCTTGCTCAAGGGTACAACTGTAGTGTCTTACCCAGGAATCGAACCTGTGACCTTCAGGTTACAAGACCAGCTCCTTGCCTGTTATACTACACTGCTGCCCCACGAAGCAGCCAAGCTGCAGCCCAGCTGCAGGGAACCGTGTCTCACCTGCAGTTACCACGGAAGTTTAGAAGTCAGTCATTAAGGGCATTAAGTACCAAGAGCACGATCTCTGATCAAAGCTGATCACGGCTGCAGCACCTCGAGCTGCGGCAGGTGTGTGTTTTATGCGTAAACATATAAACACACAGCGTTTTTTTATCCCTGGCAGCGGTGGTGGGCGTTGTGTTTAACTTCACAGAATCAGACGCCTTCACCTGTAAAATACAAAAAAAACGTCGAAACCCAGCTGAGAAATTACAGGAACATCAAAGCGAAAGAGGCAGATTCACAGACGCGTTCAAAAGCTAGCGGAATTTTCAGTGCCGCCGCCGCCGCTGCCATCGCCGGATCGTGACCCCCCGACTGACACCTTCCGCGCCGCGTCGAAAAGCTCGGCGTCGGAATTTGTCTCTTACGGATTCGCGAGCTCTAGATCACTGCTCCAGAGGGCCCCTTCGCCCCGGACGCTCGTGCGCTAATGGAGCGTTTACCTGCCCCAGGTGACCTCTGAACGCAAGGCTGGCCTGAGAGCCACAGAGCCTTCCTGCGGCGTGGCTCACTCAGTCAGCGGGACGGGGCGGGGCGGGACGGGGCGGGACGGGGCGGGGCGGGACGGGACCGATGCGTCTGTGTTCTGAGGAGTCTGTCACAGATGTCTGATCTCGTCCTGTTTATTAAAGAGCTGTTAAATGCCTCAGATGATTTCTATCCTACTCATTCTTGGGGTTAGTCGCTTTTTTTTAATTTTCACACCTTACGTGTGTTCATCCTCCTGAGAGCCAGCAGAGAAAAGCTGACATTTTTTAAAATCATAATACAGGTGTTTTGGATGACAAAAACATGTTGCAGTGAAAATGTTTCCAACAGTTATTATTAAATTTTTTACTTTTTATGTCCCTTGCAGTGTAGTTTGCAGCACAGTAGCGTATATTGGATCTTGAGATGAAGTCCAGATCATTGTGTCCCCTACAGTGGACATAGATGAATTGGTGGGTCTTGGGAGGACGTGGGAGCTTTCCCAGAGGATGAAGTGTTTCTCCTGTTCTCCCCCCCCCCACCCCCCACCACCCCCTCAGCGTGCGACCAGCTGTCGCTGGGGGTGGTGGCCATCTTCGGCCCCTCCCACAGCTCCTCGTCCAACGCCGTGCAGTCCATCTGCAACGCCCTGGAGGTGCCGCACATCCAGGTGCGGTGGAAGCACCATCCCATGGACAACCGGGACACCTTCTACGCCAACCTCTACCCCGACTACGCCTCCCTCAGCTACGCCATCCTCGACCTGGTCCAGTTCCTCAAATGGAAGACCGCGACAGTGGTGTACGATGACAGCACTGGTGAGAGACATTATTATTAATAATAATAATAATAATAATAATAATAACAATAATACTACTACTACTACTACTACTACTACTACTACTAATAATAATAATAATAATAATAATAACAATAATAATAATAATAATAACAATAATACTACTACTACTACTAATAATAATAATGGATGAGATTTATATAGCACCTTTCTTCTCACTACCTTAAGGTGCCTTACACCAAAGAGGAGGAAGGACTCACCCTGGAGGGGGGAAAAGGTTCACTGGGGTATAAGTGACTCACCCCCACCTGTGCAGACCCCACCTGGGCGATGCATGGCAGCCATAGGTTTTTGTTCCTGAAAGCTTGTTGCATACGGTCTGCGGGGGGGGGAGTAAACTTTTTACACCTCAGTAAACCTTTTTCCTCTCTTGGGAAACACAGCTTGTGTTTAATAAATGCTGCGGCGGGGTGCTGGGGGGTGGGGGGTGGGGTCAGCCCCTGAGCTGTGTCAAACCCAGTCAAGCCGGCTGTCCCTGACCCATTTTAACAGGCCACAGATCTTACTTTGCCACTCTCAAGGTTACGAGTGATGTTACCCTTTGAGTGTCGAGGCTTACTTTTGGTAACCATGACAACCACTCTTTGGCTAACATAAAAAAATAAAATAAAAAAGAGCTGTAGATATGTGTAATTTCTGCTGTGCAGATAGCATCTTTAATTAAGTTCGAATTGTATTTTTTTTTCCCCCTCGGCAGAAACAAAAAAAAAAAAAATTATAATATTAAAATTTCAATCTAGCATGTGAAATTAAATGTCGAAAATAAATATGAACATTAAAGTGGACACTATGTTGATGTTTTAATGCTGTAGCTGAAGATGTGAACCGTGTTGTGCTAATTTAGCATTAGCTCTCTGACGTTTATTCCCCCTCCAAGGTCTTATAAGACTACAGGAACTCATAATGGCCCCCTCCAGGTACAACATCAGGTTAAAAATTCGGCAGCTCCCCCTGGACTCTGAGGACACCCGGCCGCTCCTCAAGGAGATGAAGAGGGGGAGAGAGTTCCGGATCATCTTCGACTGCAGCCACACGATGGCTGCGCAGATCTTAAAGCAGGTGAGCTGGCTAAGGCCGCGCGGACGCTAGCTATCGCAACGGGACTCTGCAGGCCACCGTCCGACAAAAAACAACGATATCACTCTAGCATTAACAGTCTGTCTTCACTGGAACTAAGCGGTCCAGCCCACACCAGGACAAACAGCCCCAGACCGAGCGGTGGCCCGATGCTTTTGGTCATGTAGTGTAGTTAGCGAGCACGTTTCACATGAGCGGTAAAATAGGTCACATTTTTAGTTGCTCTGCCTTCATGGGGTTTTCTTTGAGTGAGGGTCACGCCAAGGCCCATCTTCTCTGCTTCCTCGTTCGCTTCTCGTCCGTGTCGCCTTCACTCAGTTATATATATATTTTATTTTATTTTTATATCTCAAAAGACCAGTGCTTCATGTCAAGCTGTCCCCCCAGAAGCAGGAACAAAAGTAATAGGCTGGTTTTTTTTTTTTTTGGGCTCACACCTGTTTTCGAAGTTGAATGAGTGCTGATTCAGATCCATTTGCCTGTAAACTTGCCAATCATCTTTCCAGGGATTACGTTTAATTTGGCCCGCAAATAATAGTGCGGAAATAATGACGGACAGACGAAAGGAGCCATCTAGCCGCAGATTAGCTGGATTGAATAACCCGCTAATGGCGTTCTTCAGTGCTTCTTGGACCGGCTTACTATCTAAATTCGTAGAACTGGACCATTTCAAGTGAATCATTTCTGTTAACGTAACATGGTAGTTAGAGATCAGATGTTTGCCTCAGTGCGATGAATCACGTAAATCATTGCAGGAAAAAAAAAAAACATTTAAACATTACATTTACAGTGGGCAGCCTTAATGGTCCTCAAGCAATTATTGTGTGCTGGAAATTATAATAATATATATATATAGAAATATAATTTTTGAAAAGTCGCTGTCTTGCACATCTAACCTGTTAGTGGTGTCATCCTCCGGTAACTATGACAACATGTTATGGCTCCCAGGTGGCAGGAAGAATGCTACCTGTCTGTAGCACTAGCGCCCCCCACTGGCCGTGATGGGGTTCGCTGATTTTGCCCGTATTTCGCCGCTCTTAAGGGCCTGGGGGAGTCTATGAGACGAGGGCAAACGGAGGTGAATGCAGTGAAATCTGATGCTGAGATACAGCAGGGAGCTCAGAGGGAGGGGCCTAGCGCCCTGCATGGAAGTAATACAGGAAGTATCCTTCACATGAAGCCAATACCTGAGGTTACAAGAAGTAGTGGTTTCAGGAAGTAGTGCCTAACAGGAAGTAGTGCCTAACAGGAAGTAGTGCCTTACGGGAAGTACAAATTCAGATGTAACACATCTCAACAGAGTTCATCCATATAATTTATTGTGAGTGCATCTGTGCATGTGTGAGTGTGTGTGTGTATGTGTGTGCATGTGTGTGTGTGTGCACAGTGAGGGAAATGGAAAGGAGGTGCAGATTGAGATGTCTAATCTGGAAAAGGTGCTGGTGTCGTTTGCAGAGATAAGGAGCCCCCCCCCCCACCCCCCCCGGTCTCACGCTCACGTCCGGGCCTTTAAGGACTGATGAAAGACCGCCATCAGTGAGGGAGTCTTTATCTCTCCCTTAGATAGGGAGGAAAATAAATAACGCTGTGTGAGTGAGGTAATACATCTGCCCGCCGTCCCATTGGTGGGGAGGGGTAAGGGGGAGGCGGCTTAGGAGCCCCACTCGGCTGCTATTTGCATAACCTTGGGTATTCTTCCCAACAGATGGCACAATTAAAAATGAAACATGCCCGCTATGGGAAAAAGGCAGCGTTTGAATGCAGATTGTGCAAAACAATGGGGGGTTTAGGAGATTACGCCTCGCTTTGATTAAAAGACCTTATCGCCAGGGAGACTGTGGTCGGTCATGTGACCCCCCCCCCCCCCCCCACATCGTTTATGCACTGCAGGGAAGTCAGTCCGTATGCCTTTTTTTCCCCCATCTTCCTCTTCTTCAAAGATCTCACGCAGGTTTCTGATACCAGGGAGAAATTAAACCACGATGAGATACAGAACGAGTGAGCCAAAACAGATATGGCTGTGGAGGAAGAGAGAGAAAAAAGAGATATGGCTCTGAAAAGAGAGAGAAAAAAAACAGATATGGTGCTCTGAGAAGGACCAAATCAGATATGGGGCTGGACAAAGCTGCGGGCCAATCCAGGCCCTGTGGCCTGACACACAGCCGGAAACACAGCCGGTCACTTTTCTGTGTTACTGAAGTTCTGACTCCAAATTACCCAGTGTAATTGCCCTGCGACCTTTCCTTCTCTTTTTTCATTGTTGTCTCTCTCTCTCCCTCTCTCCCCCTCCCTCCTTCTCTCCCCCCTCTCTCTCTCTCTCCCTCTCTCCCCCCTCTCTCCCTCTCTCACTCTCTCCCCCTCCCTCCCTCTCTCCCCCTCCCTCCTTCTCTCCCCCCTCTCTCTCTCTCTCTCTCTCTCCCTCTCTCCCCCTCCCTCCTTCTCTCCCCCCTCTCTCCCCCTCCCTCCCTCTCTCCCCCTCTCTCCCTCTCTCTCCCTCTCTCCCCCTCCCTCCCTCTCTCCCCCCTCTCTCCCTCTCTCACTCTCTCCCCCTCCCTCCCTCTCTCCCTCTCTCCCTCTCTCTCCCCTCTCTCCCCCCTCTCTACCTCTCTCACTCTCTCCCTCTCTCTCTCTCCCCTCTCCCTCCTCCCCTCCCCCCTCCCTCTCTCCCCCCCCCCCCTCTCTCACACCCTCCCTCTCTCTCCCCCTCCCTCCCTCCCTCCCTCCCCCCTCCCCCTCCCCCTCTCTCTCCCTGCAGGCCCTGGCCATGGGTATGATGACGGAGTATTACCACTACATCTTCACCACTCTGGTAATCCTCGCCTTCACTCTCCTTCCCTGTACGGCCGAATCTCTCTCTCTGTCCTCATCCGGCCCGTTTGATGAGTTCAGTCGCTGATGGGGGTTTCGGATGAGGTCGACGCTCTCTCTCGCATTGCTGGGGGGAGGGGGGGACATTAAAAAAAAGTTTCCAGTATTTGGGAGAGTAAATACTTCCCTTCTTCTTAAAAATGGAAAGCAGCCTTTGTGAGCGTGTTCACTTTGCGTTCTGTCGTCTGTGCGGAGTGCGGGTGTTGCTCAGTAGCTCAACGCAGGGTCAGGATGATAATAAATTCAGCAAGCGGGCCTTTGGATTCCTTCATCTTTCTAATAATTTGGTAATTGCATGCGAATGTACACAGGCCAGGAGTGACGTGAGCATGCACTCACAGCCTCGCGTCCGACTCATGGGTGTCACCCGATATGCGGTCCCCGGACACGGCGGGCTTATTGGTTCCACGTTCTCATTTCCTCTGCGTCGCTCCCGAGTTCTACAAGGCGCTCGACACGCTAAACCACCGTCTCACAAGACAAGGCGCTCGACACGCTAAACCACCGTCTCGCAAGACAAGGCGCTCGACACGCTAAACCACCGTCTCGCAAGACAAGACGCTCGACACGCTAACCACCGTCTCGCAAGACAAGACGCTCGACACGCTAAACCACCGTCTCGCAAGACAAGGCGCTCGACACGCTAAACCACCGTCTCGCAAGACAAGGCGCTCGACACGCTAAACCACCGCCTCGCAAGACAAGGCGCTCGACACGCTAAACCACCGTCTCGCAAGACAAGGCGCTCGACACGCTAAACCACCGTCTCGCAAGACAAGGCGCTCGACACGCTAAACCACCGTCTCGCAGGACAAGACGCTCGACACGCTAAACCACCGTCTCGCAAGACAAGGCGCTCGACACGCAAAACCACCGTCTCGCAGGACAAGACGCTCGACAAGCTAAACCACCGTCTCGCAAGACAAGACAGTGAAAGGTTTTAAGGTCGTCGTGCCCGGTGGTGAAACAAACTGCCGCCGAGTCGCTTATTGAGTGTCCTGGAGTCCTTTAATTAACATCCGCTGAGTCCACACGGCGCGTCCGCGCGACGACAGGAAGGTTGCCGTGGTTTCCCTCGACGCCCGGCGCAGGAATGCCGATGGTTGCCGTGTTTGCGCTGCAGCGGGGAGATGACAGCGCAGAGAAACTAAACGTTGACACTTAATTTTCTCCTCAAACAAGAAAAGCCGCGAGACTCCCCCCACCTCCCCCACATACACTCCACCCCCATCGTACCACAGCCCGGGCGATTTGCCTTTTCATTTCCAGTGCAGGGGGGTTGCTGGACTGTCCCGGAGAGGCTGGACACTGCGCAGTCCCTCCCCACTGGCACCCCACAGGGATGGCTGTGTTTTAATCTCACTCTAAAGGGTCAAATGGTGGGGGGCGCTGGCCTAGCCCCCACCCTGCAATGAGCTAACATGCTCTCGTACCCTTATAAGCATGTTATTACTGCTTTATAAAGCATTTGTAGACAGCTAAGTCAGCAGCTATAACCAGCTGGTGTTCTGTAATCAACACTAACAATGTTTTAGCACGTGCTCTCTGCTGGAGAACGCGATGTCAGCCGCCATCTTTTACCACACCGCGGCTCGCGAACCCGGGGGCTCCCACAGACACGCGTCCGATGAACACAGGAGCTGTCGGCCGGCCCTGCCTCCGCCTCACCTGCGTGTGCGCGGCTCACGAACAATGCGCTTTTCACTCAGCGCCCCACCGAGCTGTGATGTCATCAATAGAAATCAGGGATTTGGGAGGGTCGATAAACGCCTTGTTTTCTCACCTATTTTTGTACACCTGACAGCAAAAAACAGTCTCACAATGCAGCGCGTTTTCCTTTTAATGCCAGACGCAATTGTTTACACCTGCTCCAGAAAGAAAAAAAACCTTATGTGAGAAGTGCTTCTGTTTGTGCAGGCGCTGTGTGTGTGTGTGAGTGTGTGTGTGTGCGTGTGTGTGTGTGTGTGAGTGTGTGTGCGCGTGCATGAGTGTGTGAGTGTGTGTGCGTGTGCGTGTGTGTGTGTGTGTGTGCGTGCGAGTGTGTGTGTGTGTGTGTGGGTGTGTGTGTGTGTGCGCGTGCATGTGTGTGTGTGTGTGTGTGTGTGTGCGCGCGCGTGTGTGTGCCAGCCGAAGCACTCCCCGACTGTGACGGTTTTATGTGCGGAACAATAAGCTGGCCTCCAGCTGCAGAGAATCGCGCTCCCGTCTTCCCCTGAAATAGAATGTGTGTGGGGGGGGGGGGGGGAGTGCCATTAGAGGTCTCATTTTTAAATACCAATTAATTTCACGGGCACTTTTTTTTTTTAAATCGCAATTTTGCAATTACCTGTAACCTGGGGGGGCGAAGCGGGTTTTTGTGCAGACACATATTACAGGGCTGTGCGGTTTCATAAAGAGGAAAATGGAACGGTAGTTTAGAGAGAGAGAAAAAAGAAAAGAAACCCTTCACATTAGAAAGGTGGGAGAGAGAGGGAAAAAAAGCTTCAATTTGTCGTGTCTGGGGGCAAACTTTCCTCAGCGTGTCTCCTCGCTGGTTTTGTGGTCACAGTCTGAGCCCTGCGGGACGCTAATGAAATAGTCTATTATGTTCCAGTGAATGTCTTCAGAAAGCCCCCCTGGTCCATTCCAAATAGAATGCGTGTCGACATGTGACTTTGCACAGATACCGGCACTGATGCATTGTAAGCCACCGTGCGTGTGTGTGTGTGTGTGTGTGTGCATGTGACTGTGTGTGTGTGTGTGTGTGTGTGTGTGTGCCTGTGTGTGCCTGTGTGTGTTGTGTGTGCGTGTGTTTGTGTGTGTGTGCACGCGCATGTGTGTGCTTGTATGTATGCATGAGCGCATGTGTGTGCTTGTGTGTGTGCGTGTGTGTGTGTGTGAGTGTTTGTACGTTTGTGTGTGTGTCTGTGTGTGTGCTTGTATGTGTGTGTGTTTTGGTCTGTTTGTGTGTACGTGTGCATTCGTTTGTGCTTTAAATAAAGAAGCCGAAGCATCCAAAGGACAGCTCCACTCTGTTCGTTTGCCATAGCAGATCCACTCGTGTGTCAGTCTTGCCTGTGGCTGAGCTGCCTGTGTGGCAGGATGTCAGCTAAAAGGCCATTCCTCAGGACATGGCTGCACCCAAAAGAGGGGAAGGGAACTCCGGTCCAGGACTCTGTCCTCACCGTCAGCTGTGTGTATTTTATCATTATTTTACTCAGGACCGCCGTTGCCATTGGCGACTGAGTGGAAATCCGCAGTGAAGGGTGTTCTTTTTTTTGGATGTGGAGCTAATATTTGGGGATTGGGGGTTTATACCTGTACGCCAGCCTGGCCACGGTCTCGGGGCATTTTCGGGGATCATCCGCTGCGTTCGGCGTCGCCTGCGGGTCTCGGCGAACGATCCGGACGCCGCCCGCTTTGTCTGCGCTGTGCTAATCCCTCTCTTTTTTTTATCGCTTCTTTTTCTTCGTTCTTTTTTTCCGGGTGGACGGGCGTTTCAATCCCCTGCTTTAAAAAAAAAAAAAAAAAAAACCAGGGGAAAAAAAAAAAATGGAAAAACACAGACTTAGCGCCAGCTCATGGGTCCATTTTGATTTCACAGACAGAGAACACAATGCCCCAGGCGCATTATCCCTTCTGCTAGCCTGTTTGCCACTCGCCATTATCCTCTCTTTCTCTCTCTCTCTCCCTCCCTCTCTCTCTCTTTCTCTCCCTCTCTCTCTCTGTCCCTCTCCCTCTCTTTCTCTCTCTCAAACACAAAAGAGCCCCGGCCTCTCCCTCTCTCTCCCTGCACACAACAAAAGCGCCGCTCTCCCCCGTGGGCTGAACGAGGCCCTTTCTTCCTCCTCTCTCCCGAAGGACCTGTTCGCCCTGGACCTGGAGCCGTACCGCTACTGCGGCGTGAACATGACCGGCTTCCGCATCCTCAACGTGGACAACCCTCAGGTGGCGTCCATCGTGGAGAAGTGGTCCATGGAGAGGCTGCAGGCCGCGCCCAAACCGGAGTCCGGCCTCCTCGACGGGGTCATGACGGTATGAGGCCTGCTTTTCATTTTCACACCCAAATTATTATTATTATTATTATTATTATTATTATTATTATTATTATTATTATTATTATTATTATTATTTAAAGGTTAGCACCTCCAAACAGCCATGCCCCTATCCCATAGCTCCTCCCCCCCCTTATTTATTTATTGTTATAAATAGTGGTTTTGGGTCTTGGTTTAACAGCCCATCCGAAGGACAGCACCTCCTACGGAACACTGTCCCCATCACTATCCAACAGTTTGCAACAGTTTAGTGCACCTAATGTTCTAATCAGATTCAGTGCTGTCCCCTCACACAAAGATAGACATCCCATTCTAAGGCTTTTATTATAGTTAATTTGTTTTGTTTAGTTTCTTTTCCTGGGTGGGAGAATGCTGGCTGCACGAGGAACTTGTCTCAATGTTTTTTTAAATGTAACTGCTCAAAACTGCAAAAAGAGGGCCTGGACTCCTCATGAATTCACGAGGCAGTCCTGTCTGTCTGTGTGCCTGTATTTCACTGAGGTTAAAACGTCCGCGCTCAGTTGTCTCCAAGGTCTAATTATATCTGTCTAAATCCGTGTAAGAGAGTAGACTTCTAAGGATCTTTAGCTTTCTATTTAAACTGCATGATGTTAATGCATAATTTCTCCAAAGCAGAGTATTTTTCTTTTTCAAACATTTGTCTCTGTGCAACATAAACAAAGATTTTTTTTTCATGTCTGTTTTTATGACCCCCTGTAAGTCTGCATCCAGAGTAGAGGTTGGCAGAGTGGACCGTGTGACAAATCTGTGCAAATTGCCTCTCATGTCTTTCCTGGCCCCAGAGATATGGAAAGATCCAGATTTCTCATGCACACATCTGGTCGTTTGGATCTGGATTTGAGTTGGAATACATTGTCTATCACCCGTGCTGTCCTGTCGCTGCGTAGAATTGTGATTGCACATGGCTTTTTTATTGACAAACAGGCCTTTTGCTTCTCATAGATGAGTTGAGGGGGGAGAAGAGAAACGTAGAAGAAGAAAGGTGTTGTGCTACGCCAGGGCTGTCCAAAACTGTTCCAGGAGATCTGGTTGTGATTTCAACCATAATCTGGCACATCTGATCCTGCTAATTGGCAGCTTAATGGGATCTCTAGCTGTTGAATGAGGTGTGGCTTTGTTAGGGCTGGAGTGGAAACCTACGGGACGGCACTCCTCCGGAAACAGGGCTGGGTAGCCCTGCTCTAGTGTCTAGCGCAGACTAATCTGTATTATGACATCAATGTGAACAATCGACACACTGCTTCCTGTAGATCAGTCTTTATTATGACATCATAAGAGAAATGTGAACAATCGACACACCGCTTCCTGTAGATCAGTCTTCATTATGACATCATAAGAGAAATGTGAACAATCGACACGCCGCTTCCTGTAGATCAGTCTTTATTATGACATCATAAGAGAGATGTGGAAAAAAGCAGCACATTGCTCCCTGTGGGACGGTCCTGTATTATGACATCATAAGAGACGGCCCGCGGCGGAGCGGCGCTAGCGGTCGGCTCCCGTCAGCTGAGATAATGCCGGCTTTATTCCAGACAGATGCTGCTCTGACGTACGACGCGGTCCACATCGTGTCCGTGTCCTACCAGCACGCCCCGCAGATGACCGTCAACTCCCTGCAGTGCCACCGGCACAAGCCCTGGAGGTTCGGCGGTCGCTTCATGAGCTTCATCAAGGAGGTGAGGGACGGACGGACGGACGGACGGACATGTACTGACACGGAGGCTCGGGGGGTTTGGAGAGTAAGGCTGGCTGCCACGGCAACACTAGGTCAGCTGCAGCCCTGTAGCATCCTGTCTGACGTTGATCACACTTACCCATGTAGGACAGGCTCGTTTTCACAGACCCTTGCAAAAGTGCGCTAAGAAAGATTTGGGAAAGAATGGAAACCGTAACAAATTATATGTGTCACAGACCAATAGCAGGAGTCATTACGTAAACTAACAACCATTTATATATGCGGCAAAACATTGTCATGTTTTTATTAATGTGCCAGTTTATTCATATTTATGTGAGTACTGGTTCATTTATCAACATGTATGCATGGAAATTGCTTAATTTATTTTGAATTAAATCAAAATGTTTTTATTGCATTTTTTTATTGCTGGATGTTCACACAAAGATGTTGCCATATCCGTTGATGGCTAGGGCCACTACGAATGTGGACATGCACCCCACTGTTTCCTCTTTTCTTTCATTAAAAAAAGGATATGAGGAATGGCATTGAAATGTCCAAATAAATAAATAAAAATTTTTAAAAAAGAACTGTTGACATCAATGGCATGAACCCATGAGAGACGTGGTTCCAGAGCTCCATTGAGACTCAAACACAAGCCCATGTTAAAGAAAGACAGGCTAATTGTTGCTCCCCCAATACGCAGTGTATCTCTCTCTCTCTCTCTCTCTCTGTCTGTCTCTCTCTCTACACATTTAAAACAATTTCTACGGGCGTGCGGAGCCGACAGTGACTGCCCTTGTCTCTGTTTAGTAATGGCTGGCTGCAGACACAACAGCCCCTCTGTTTCAGAGATATCTATGGTAATGACACAAAGACCACGGAAATGATGAATGGCCTTTATTAGCGCCTGTGTTGTGTACAATGGGGTCTCATCTTCGGGAACCCCGGTAGAATCCGGTTTGGGGTACGGAAACTGAAATGGGGGGAGTGGGGGGGGGGGGGTAGAGGGAGAAAAGGGTCAGAGAGAGAGGGACCTTGTTTTCCCCCATCAGGACAAGCGGAACAGACACCTCATTAATCCCCCTCAAACCCCCCCCCAACCCAACCACCCTACACCCCCCCCCCCCCCCCCCCCCCCCCGTTTTCCGAGGACCGGGTCCGACACTGTAGAGCACTATCACCCACATCACCCGCTTGTGCTTGTTATGCACCCCCACCCCCCCCCCCCCCCCTTCTTTCATAAGGGGAACAATGGGCGAGATGGATGTTAATTAATCATGGTCCACCAGGAAGGAGTATCACAGGCATTTGGATGTAAACTGTAATTAGAAAGGAGAGGGGGGAAGGGGGTGATTGTGCAGGGGCGGGGTTGGGGTGGTTGGGATATTGTTGGGGGGTGGGGTGGGGGGGGGACTGGAAACCCGGTGGATTGACAAGGAACTTGCGCCCTTTCAATGAAACAATTTTTTAAAATTCATCAGTAAATATAGATTTTTTTTTACACCCCTAAGTTTGGTTCTGTGGACTCACAAGGGCCTTGTTGTCTCTGCAGTCAAAATCGCTTTTAGAAGCGGTGGGAAGGGACGGGGTGGGGGGGTCATGGGTGGAGGTCGGGGGTGTGATGAGGGAAGTAGGGACAGGCTGGGGGGGTCACGGGGTCACGGGTGGAGGTCGGGGGTGTGACGAGGGCCTTTTTTGTCTCCACAGTCGCACTGGGACGGGCTCACGGGTCGCCTGGTGTTCAACCGGACGAGCGGCCTGCGGACGGACTTCGACCTGGACATCGTCAGCCTCAAAGAGGAGGGGCTGGAGAAGGTGAGGCTCTGATTCGCCGAAACAGAGACCGAACAGGAAAAAGTAAATTGTTTATTTGCTGATCATCTCTGGTAATGTAACTTCAGCTTACATCTTTCTCTTTCACTGTCACTCTGTTTTTCTGTCTTTGTCACTCTCTCTCTCTCTCGCTCTCTCTCTCATTTGTGGAAAGGATAACAGCCTTAAATGTCAAATTTTACACCCTGTTCTTCACATTCGCTTGCAGTTGGTAACCATACTGAAGGGGTCATTTGTTTTAATAACTAAGAACTTGGTCTCATTTGTAATCATTGATTATTTCAAAATGCATCAATAAAGGCGCTGAACGCTTAGCAAAGTAGAAGCCGAAGCCTACTCTTTGTGTGCTGAGCCATAGCGCGTGTAATTTAAATTTATGTCCATGTTGGCCGTGTGCTAACATCGTGCTAACGTGCTAACAGGGAGCAGCCTCTTTGCCGCACATGCTGGAGGTCAGAGACAAGGCGGATTTCAACTGCATTTCCACCTGAATGTTCACGCGTATCTACACTTCAACAAAAAACAGTTGGATATAAATAGCTGATGTATTTCAAGATAGCCATCTGTACAGCTCTCTGAAAGCTTGCAGAAACCATAACTTGCCGCAGAGTTATAAATGGATCCATTCAGGAATAGCTTTGCGGGCTTGGAAAGTCAGGGCACGGTGTCTAAGAGTAACAGAGATTTTAGGGTCCCGTCCTGACGCGGGACCCCTTTAAATGTTTACAGTTTGTTCAGGATTAATGCACCTGTGGGGTTGGGCTTGCGGGTGTCATCACACAAAACGCCGCCGAATTTTTATGAATTTTTCTCCACAGCGGTACAGTGTAATCCATATTTGACTGTATAATTTACCTCCTAACAAGGGAGCCAATGGTCTGATTAAACATAACCATAAGTTAGCGGGTAATGAAGCAAATTGGATGAGATTACTCCAGTGTTAATTGCGAGCTGTGTTAATGACAAGCCGAGGTTTCGCGGTAATGAGGTGTTGCAGTGTGTTTGCCGAAACAGCCTTTTAGAAAAAGGAAGGAGAGGAGAAGACTTCCAAGAATCAATAAAAAAAAAAAAAAGATTTTTTTCTGCTACGGGATGGGCTAGTCCTGTTAGCGATCAGCCCCAGACTGGCACTGCAAGCAGGACTACTTAACAGGAAACGTATTATTCTGCAAAGACACATAAACAACAAATAAGTGTTCCTATGACGCCCATAAAGGAAACTGCCCTGGGTAGGCCTTATCAGTTCCTGCAATTGCTGTAGCACAACAGGGGGGGGGGATAGCGACCACGTTCCGCCAAATATCCATCACTCACCCTGATATAGTGGGGCCCCCTGGATCCCCGAGCGCTGTCAGTCTCCTCTCCGTGCCGCTTCTCTCTCTCTGAACGCGACAGGCCCAGGCAGAAAGGGAGGGGGAGGGCTGGCGGTGGGGGGGGGGGGGGGGGCGCTTGTCACAACTCGGTAAAAACACATTGATAACTGAAGCTAAGCATTGCTCGTGTCACGCGATGCGACCGCCTTACTCCGAGAGAGAAGGGGGCGGTAGCGGAAACGGATTGGCTGTTTTTTTTTTTTGTTTTATTTTTGACTGGCTTTAAGTTGGCGGAACTCTAAAGTAATCCTGCTTAATTAAATATTCGTCACTGCGCTTTTTTTTTCCCTTCTTCTTCTTCTTTAGGGCTCTTTATTGAATTAGCAGACGTTTCCTGGATGGAGAAGTTACTTGATGTTTGGCTTTAATTTCATTTAGAAAGGGGACGATGGGGGTGTGGGGAGAGGGTGGGGCGGGCGGGGATAAAATAAAATCAAAAGTCGGAAAAAAGCTTTCCTTGCAGTGTGCGCGAGCAAAACAACTTTTGGAATTGCTACTTTGGATAATCACGTTTAATGAATTGAGTTAATTGCGTGCAATTAACCGGAATGAGCTGGCGTGCTGAGCGGAAGTCATTACCGATAGTTTTGAGTGTTACTTTCCTGAAATCTTCCCTCTCGCACAAGCTGTAACTAATACACTTTTCAAACCGCGGCATATGCTGCTCTTCTTCTTTTGATTGGAGCAGGGATATTATTGGATCGGCTGGTTTTTGTTTTTTTTCGTGAGCTGACTGCAGTGTCTGTTCGTTTACGTGGCATTAAACGGGTCCCATCTCGAGAGTGGCGCGCTTGAATATTAAAGATCTCCGTGGAAATGGCGAGGGGGGGGGGGTCGGGGGTGGGGGTGGGGAGGATAGATGCACAAGATGTTATTTTATTTTTTTCGTTTCTTCTTTGTGGGAAGTGCGGGCGCACAGCGACAGCCGCGGGACTGTTTGCGACGGTGATGCGTTGTGGCGTTTCTGTGGCGCGGAGCGCGCGTTAGCCCCAGGGCTAGCTCCAGCACGGATCCGCGGGTCTCCACGCGGCTCGTTCCCGCTGCGCGCAGTTCCAAACCGCCATCCGCACAGCCCGCCACCCCATCGCCTGCGCAGCCTTCGTCCCTGGAAACCGGCTTTTCTCATTTTCTTTTCTTTTTTATTTCTTTATTTTTTTCCCCCGTTTCTCGACATCCCAGATACTGTTGAGCTCGCAAAGAGGCCCCATGTTCTCTGAAATAGAATTCCGCTCAGGAATAAAACACCCCCCCCCCCCGTTTCTCAAAGTCGCCATTTTAAGTAATGTAAATTTAAACTTTTATTTTGTTTTTAAAAAAATGTAACAACATAATTTTTCTTCAAAAGAAAAGCGGTATGCGTCATGCTCTGCCTCTCCCCCTCTCCCCCCCCCCTCTCTCTCTCTCTCTCTCTCTCTCCCCCCCCCCCCCTCTCTCCCTCTCTCTCTCTCACACACACGCGCGTCTCTTTCGCTCAAACAGCATCTCTCACTTTCCCCGTTATCAGACAGACAGGGTGAGTTCAGAGCTGCTCGCTGCGTTCATCCGTCCTCTCCCCGCCATGCGCGCAGCCACAGCCGCCGCAGTTCTTTACGGCCGATCGTCACGGTTACGATCGCTCACGGCCCTGTCAGCTCTTACCCGATTGGCTCCCGTTCGCCGCCGCTGATGTACCGGGCTCAGCGGGAGGCCGGTGCGGCGACGACGGCCTGGAAAAGGCGCCCGTGACCACGGAATGTGACGTTATGACAGAGCCGCGGCTGTAATGGGTCACACTGTGACCGTGATGTTCTCAGATAGTGGAGAGAAATGGGAGTAATGAACATGAATGAATGGGCCATAACTGAAACACACACACACATACACACACACACATACACGCACACGTACACGCACATACACACACAGACACACACACACACACACGTATTCGAACAGAAAGCATCTCTGAGAGTCGGGCAGTTGAATGTGTTGGAGTCCGACCAGGCCACACCATGTCAGCGCTCTACGGTGCTCCCATTTGCTCCTGAAAATTAATGTGTGCAAACTGGAAAAAAAATAAATAATTTAGCAGCTCATCCACTAATGGGGATGCATTAGTGCGCTCTTACATTTCTCAGCTCTGCAGCACGTGCTCCGTTGAAAAAAAACGTTAGCGTTTAGCCCTAGTGTATGCTTGTTGTCATCCTACCAACATCTGCCTGACGGTTCAGAAAACGTTGCAAATCGCTGCAAACATGTATCCTACGTGGATTTAAACACATCTACCCTCTGTAACACAACGTTAGCCTGTACAGTTTACGCATTTTTATTTGTCTGTGGAAGAATACCTTCGACACGCTGTCCTTGAAAATACATTTTGTCAGATTTTTTGTTTTGCTTTTAAAAAAACATAACTGTTGCTATACTATTTATTATTTTAAAAAATTTAAATTGTCTTGTCTCTCTGCAGTTTATTCACTGCAGTTTATTAAGAGCAGTTATGCAACAGAACACAATGCAAAGCCATGATAATTCTATTATATATAATATAATTATCTCTATTTATGATATAATTATAATTAAATTATATTATATTATAATTTTTATTGTAATTGCAGCTGTGAAAGGCACTTCCCCTGTGAATTGAAAACAAAAAGCAGACTGCACCTTCTCTGTTTTTCACAGGATTATACACAGAGACCTCAAAGTGGCAAATGTAGAAAATATATATATATATTTTTTTTAAACAATATGATGGAAAGGTTGAACCAAATAAGATGACAGTATGTTCAAAGACCAAGGCAGTGTAAAAAAAGGTCTATGTCGTATAGGCAAAATAATCATGGACAGTACAGACAACATTGTATACAATATAAACCAATTGACTGTATTGACAACAAAATGCAAAACATATGATATGTACCAGGCAGTACATATGTTTTATGAATGTTGTTGTGTTGTGTATTATATGATATAGATGACAGTTTAAATTAGATGATCAAATAAGAAGCAATTAACATGAGCTCAAGACATTGAAAAGAAATTTGGGTAGCAGATAACTGTTAATTTAATCTGTTGTTGTTCATAAGGTAGGTTTGACTGTGAATCCATGACCCTCCTTTTTATTTAAAAACTGTATTTTTCCTTTTTTGTAATCCTATCATAACTGTGCTCAAAGACAGAATCAGTTGCTAATTGGCGATACCTTTGTGAAAGAGCTTAGTTTGTTCACCTTGCGAATCATCCTGCAGGTCCGGGATAATTATGGAATAGAAGCAGCCACCTCTGATCTGGACCGAGCATGAAGGAATTTAAAAAAAATTATCCCCTCAAAAAAAAAAACAACATTTTTTTAAACTGTGAGTGTGACCCAGAGGTCAGTGTTTTAAATTCCACGGCCGATTTTGCACACACTTGTTCTGTTATTCGTTCTGTGCTGATACTCTTCCCTGTAACGTCACCCCCACCTTTCTGATGTGAGGCACAATCCTGTTCATAAAACTTCAAAGGCGCCAGCACCTGTCCTGTGACTCTCCATCGCAGTGAAGGGCCGGGATGCTGAGGGCCCGGGCCTTGTGTAACCGGGCCCACTGGGCTGTTCTCTACCAGGCCCAGCTGGGTCATTGTGTACCGGGCCCAGCTGGGTCATTGTGTACCGGGCCAAGCACTGTGACTGTGTAGCATTGTGAAGGTACTTGGCTTCAAGGGCACCTTTTTCCCATGAGCCTCTCTGGTGATGAGAGGGAAGAGCTCTCAGCTGATGATGTAGCAGACCTGTTACTGATGATGGGGGGGGGGGGGGGGGGGGGCGAGGTCAGCGCTCTCTCAGCGAAAAAGGTGACGCAGCCAATCAGCTAATGCCAGGCCGGGGGAAGGGGGGGGCGGTGCTAGGCTAATTCGGGGGTGGGGCGGGGGGTACACGCTGTGGGGCGGGGCAGTAATGTGTTCTTAACCTGCCGCAGGTGGGGAAGTGGAGCGCGTCCGGCGGCCTCAACATCACCGAGATTCCCAAACGGCGAGGACTCAACATCACCGACTCGCTGTCCAACCGCTCGCTCATCATCACCACCATCCTGGTAGGCCCCGCTCGTCCTCCGCCAAGAGCGCACACGCTCGGTGTTAAATCAACTCTCACAGAGTCAGTGTGGGTCCGCTGTGGCCAGTGTTCTGCTCGTGTAAACTCTGCGAGGGTTGGATGAACGCTGGACGTTTCGCTGTGTAATAACAATGGCTAGAACAAACGCCGTCCTGATATTGATTGTTTCGTAGACCCGGACCTCAGAGAGTTCAGGAATTATCTGTATCGATCCTCTCGGAGCTCAGAATAATTCAGCAGCGGCGGCGGCGCCAGATAATTCCGGAATTGTGACACAGATGATTCCGGAATTATCTGCATCGATCCTTCGAGGGGCCCGATAGTTATGCGGTGACAACGCCGATAATTCCTGAGTCGTAACACAGATAATTCTGGGATTATCTGAATTGATCCTTTTAATAATTCTGCAGTGATGATTTCAGAATTAGCCACATCATTCCTGTTTGTGGTTTTTTTTTTTTGTTACTTAGTGAACTCTGGAAACATTCAGTAGCTCTTTGAACCACAAATGGTGGTGTTCCACACACACTGACTGAGTGACTGACTGTTTCACTGTCTGATTGATTGAGCAGCTGGTTCCCATAGTGACTGACTGTTTCCCTGTCTGATTGATTGAGCAGCTGGTTCCCATAGTGAATGACTGTTTCCCTGTCTGATTGATTGAGCAGCTGGTTCCCATAGTGACTGACTGTTTCCCTGTCTGATTGATTGAGCAGCTGGTTCCCATAGTGACTGACTGTTTCCCTGTCTGATTGATTGAGCAGCTGGTTCCCATAGTGACTGACTGTTTCCCTGTCTGATTGATTGAGCAGCTGGTTCCCATAGTGACTGACTGTTTCCCTGTCTGATTGATTGAGCAGCTGGTTCCCATAGTGACTGACTGTTTCCCTGTCTGATTGATTGAGCAGCTGGTTCCCATAGTGACTGACTGTTTCCCTGTCTGATTGATTGAGCAGCTGGTTCCCATAGTGACTGACTGTTTCCCTGTCTGATTGATTGAGCAGCTGGTTCCCATAGTGACTGACTGTTTCCCTGTCTGATTGATTGAGCAGCTGGTTCCCATAGTGACTTACTGTTTCACTGTCTGACCGATTGCCGTTTTCCTTGTGTGATTGACAGACTGATTCAATGAATGACAGCTAACTGAGTGGTTTCCTTGGTAACTGGCTGTTTCAGTCTGGGGCAGTCTCTATGAGGCCAGAGCAGAGGAGCACCCTAAAGCTGGGATGTTTCTGCCTCCTGCGATGGTAGAAGACAAAATGACTGACTGGCTGAGTGATTGGCAGGCTCGCCGACTGACCCTGTTTGACTGACAGACAGCGGAACGCCCACGCCAGGCACCAGAGGGCGCGAGGCGAGTGGAGCAGGGTTCGAGGCTCGAGGGTGTTTTTAAGCGGGACAGACAGCTGAGGGCGGAAAGGGCGGCTCGGCTGGCAGCGATGAACACAGGCAGAGCGAGACACATGAGGCCTGTCTGAGGCCTATCTGAGCCTGTTTGTTTACTCTGAGCATGGGAGAATATAAAGGAATGCCAAGAAACCAAACACCAAGACCAGCATGTGGCTGTGAACCATCAGTGTGTGTGTGTGAGAGAGAGAGAGAGAGTCTGTGTATATGTGTCAGCCTGAGTATGTGTGTGTGTGTGTGTGTGTGTGTGAGAGAGGGAGAGAGAGAGAGATGGGGGGTGGGGGTTGACAGGCTTTTTCAGACCTCTCTCTCGTGGGGGGGGGGGGGGGGGTGTCTCCAGCAGGGGCGAAAAATGTGGCCACCGTGTGATTCATTAGCGCACCACGGCTCCACAGAAGCTGCCAGAAAGCTCTCTTAATCACAGCGCTGGAAATAAACAGTTTTTTTATAAAATCTCTTCTTCTTTTTTTTTCTCGGCGCAAGGCCTCAATTTGTCTGCCACATGCGGCCTGTGTTTAAGGCTGTCACTGATGGGGTGGGGGGGGAGGGGGGTTGTGGAGTTGTCACAGGGGACTGCCAATGAAAAATACCCCCCTCTTGGACCTATTTTGGATGGGGGGGAGACATGAGTTATCAAAAGCCTTAAACACTGTCATTATGTGAGATAGCCGTTAAGCTGCAATTATTACCAAGTGAAGTGTGGGTGGGATGTAATCAGCGTTTCGTCCGTGGCAAATATGGGATGGGGGGGGGGGGGAATGTTTTTCTATCAAAGAAGGAGAGATAGAATAATAAAGATAGAAAGGGGAAAAAACACCTAATTTAAAGGTAGGTGATTCACGGCAGTTAGACAAAGAGAACAGCACAGAATTCTCTTCCCGGCGTGCCGCCATTTTGGATGCGGACGTCGAATCCTTCGCCGCGGGTGCCGATGACGCTCGACGGACATGTTCTGGGTCCCCGCTCCCCGGGCCGCTCCCGCACCTGCAAGTGCTCTTCTCTGCGACGTGGAATTTTTGGGTGCTGTTCGAAGGAGACTTAAATTATGGTTCAGCAGCATCCGTGGCACGACCCTCTCTGGGATGTCTGCAATCAGCTGCAATGAAATCAGGAAGAAGAAGAAGAAAAAAGACGTTTAAAATGATTAGCGTAGCGGCTTCTGATGAGCCGGCTTCCCTGGTGCACATACATAAGAGGCAGACTGGCAGCTCCTGTCATCAGCAGAGCAGGTTATGATATTAATGCGCTCTTATTTTTTTTTTGGCCTGGTAAAGGTCTGCGCTCCACGTGCCGTGACCGCGTCTGAAATCCCAAAAATAACAGCCCCGCCTCGCTCGCCCGTGCCTGTGTGACGGTGCAGACGGAGAGCGGGACGGGTTCACGTTGCGGAATCCTCCGGATGAAACCCAAACCTGGGGGGAAATCAGGGAGATACAGAACCGAGATCTGAGCTCAGAACAGATGTCACCCCCCCCCTCCACCCCCGCACCCCCCAAACCCTACATACAGACCTTATTGATGTAGACCTGTGGTAACGATCCCTGTTCCTGGAGATCTATCATCCTGTAGGTTTTCATTTCAACCCTGATTTGGCACACCTGATTCTCCTAATTAGCAGGTCAATGCAGATGTTTAGCTGCTGAGTGAGGTGTGCCGTGTTAGTGTTGGAGTGAAAACCCACAGGACGATGGATCTGCAGGAACAGGGTTGGTTACCACTGATGTAGACGATTGGACTTTTACGAAGTTTTCTGTCGGAGCAAAGCGGGTCTCACTTCCTGCATTTCTTCAGGCGGGTAATCCAATAGGGTAAGGCCTACAGTAATCATGGCGACGGATGGAGTTGGGGCTTTGTGCGTTGCCATGGCTACAGCATGACGGGCAGAGGCGGGTAACCCGGCTTCAAAGAGTAAAAAGACTGACCATGTATTTGCTCCACCAGCATGCACTAAACCAGCTGATTACAATAATTAGTTCTCCTGTCATGCTGAAGAGTTATGCTAATTAGAATCAGCTGGTTTATTGCATGGTGGTGAAGCAAATACATGGTCAGTCTTTTTACTCTTTGAAGCCGGGTTACCCACCTCTGATGACGGGCCAGGCAGACTGCTGAGGAGGGGATTGTCTGGAACCCTCGTGGAGGTACGCCCCGTGCCCCTGGTGCGTTTCGAGCCCCAGGTTACAAGCTCACCACGCCACTTTTCCATGATTGGTTGGCCACCAGGCGGGACACGCCCCGCTGTCAGCTGATTATGGGATGGCCGGAAGTCCTCCCGCTGACTCTCCAAGAAGCGGCGATTCCGTCGCTGGAAAGATTTTAGCGCTTTCATCAGAGCCTCGTTTGGTCCTGGGACTGGGCCAAGCGCCCAGAACACAGAGAACTCTGCCAGGTGCTGAGCAGAAATGATTTTCCCTAATGTGGAGGTCCAGGAAATAGCGTGCGCTATTTCAGCACACGCACGTTTCCTGGACCTCCACATCAGTGAAAATATTTACTGTACGAGCACTACAGGCAGTTAGAGAGGAGGTTAGCAACTACAACTGCTACAGCAGGAACTGCCCTCCTTTCTTAAAGGGAGAGAACAAACACAAACTGAATGTGCAGAGAATGGTAAATGATCAATATTTCCATTGGGGGTTTTCTTTTTTATAGGTGTGTGTCAGAAATACATTCAGGAAGCCCTCTAACATTATCATTTGTTTGCCCGATCGAAACGTTTGTACAGCATCGTCCAGAGAGAAGTAAGAGAGTCCCACGGTGTTCCCGTTCGGCTGTGAATGAGAACCCCGGGGCAGGTCGCTGCTCCACGGGCAGCACACGTGCCTGGGACACGCGAAGCCATGTGACGGGCGTGGTCTGCTCTCTCTTCAGCATCGGGCTGTTTTATACGAGCCATGTAACAACCTGCCGAGAGAAATACCCCGGGTCATTAAAAACACGATGGCACCATCCTGCTCGTAAACTCCGTCCTCCCCCCCACCCCCACACCCAGCCCTACCTCCACCCCTACCTCCACCCCCACCCCCAGCCCCAGCCCTACCTCCACCTCCACCCCCACCCCCTACCTCCACCCCCACCCCCACACCCAGCCCTACCTCCACCCCTACCTCCACCCCCACCCCCACCCCCAGCCCCTACCTCCACCCCTACCTCCACCCCCACCCCCAGCCCCAGCCCTACCTCCACCCCCACCCCCACCCCCACCCCCAGCCCCAGCCCCCATACCCAGCCCACCCCACCCCCAGCCCCCAGCCCCCAGCCCTATCCGCACCCCACCCCAGCCCCCATACCCACCCCAGCCCCTATCCGCACCCCACCCCCAGCCCCCATACCCACCCCAGCCCCAGCCCCAGCCCCCATACCCAGCCCACCCCACCCCCAGCCACCAGCCCCACCCCCACCCCCAGCCCTACCTCCACCCCCACCCACAGCCCCACCCCACCCCCAGCCCAGCCCCAGGCCCACCCCCAGCCCTCACGTTACTTTTTAACATGTAAAACAGACTCAAATTAATGCTTCCTATAAGCAGATTTGGGAAACTGGTATCACATAGAACAGATTAGCCATTTGGGGATGTTGATGTAGTTTCTCCTTGAAACCCGAATCACTCCCATCTGGAAAGGTACAGAGGTTCTGTGCACTCGGGTCTGTTTGAATACATCAGCGCTGAGAGCCACGTCGGTATTTATTTCTGATTTATTCGCCAATTTGAGTTAAACTAATGTGTGTGTGTAAGGTGTTCTCTCTGAATTAGCAGATCTTCAGATCATGACCTCTCCGTTTCCCTATCACCGAGTTGTAATGAGCTCTGCGGCTTTGCCTGCTGACTTTAAAAGCGTGCTAATTGACTCATAGCCTTGAGTTATATTTTGTTTGAGGCACGAACCATATGCTACTTGCCTGCTTGTAAAGTCATTCTTGGAGTTGTCAGGGATGAGGACTTGAAGCAGATGCTTTTCGCTGTAAGGCGCCGTCCTCCAGTATCGTGAAACGCATTGTGTCACTTGACTCGAGGTCTCTTCTCAATGTCTTACACTTCTTAGCACATAATATTCGCATGAAAGATATGATGTGCGTTTTGATAGCCTGTTCCCCTTGAACCCTAAGAGCACGGCAAACACAAAAGGGAATAATCGTGCTAAATACTGCACATACCCTCAAAGGACATATTCCAGAGGTATAATATTCTGAGGTGTTTTGTGAATTGTACATTTTACTCTTATTATTATATTTTACAAAATTATATGCAGCATATATCATATTTTATGCACAAGATTTGAAAAATGCTCACATTTTTTTTATTTGCCATCACATCAAACAATTCATGGTTAATTAACAGTTAATTGATGGTTAATTAAACATGAATAAAAACTTTATTGATAACGTGCGCGAGCGGCAGAGCTGCCGCTGTGTTCTGCGCTCTGTCGTGAAGTCGCTCTGAGCCAGCGCAGCGTTTGACGACGCCGGCGTGTTTTCGCGGGTTCTGAGGTGCGGTCAGCCCCCGTTAAAGGGAACAGGCGCTCCTCAGCGGAGATCGCCCCGCTCCAATTAGGACGGGGGGGGCGGCGGGGGGGGGGGGGAGACCGGGGAAAGTGACCCAAGCGCGGGCTCTGTCTGCTGGCGCAGGAGGAGCCGTACGTGATGTTTCGGAAGTCGGACAAGGCGCTGGCGGGGAACGAGCGGTTCGAGGGCTTCTGCATCGACCTGCTGAAGGAGCTGGCCAACGTCCTGGGCTTCTCCTACGAGATCCGCCTGGTGCCCGACGGCCGCTACGGCTCGCAGGACGAGAAGGGCCAGTGGAACGGCATGGTGCGGGAGCTGATGGAGCACGTGAGTGGAACCGAACCGCCGTGGAACCCGCCGGGTTCTTAAAGGGGGGGGGGGATGACATTACCATGGATCACCGCAGCGGGCAGCATCGAGCCACCTTACAATCTGCACCTCACCCCAGGTTACCGTGGTAGCCACGCCTTTACCATGGTGACCTGGGGGGGGGGTGCAGGTTGCAAGGTGGCTTGATGCTGCCTGCAGTGGAAACAAGGTTCTAAGAAGAGTTCTAAGGTCCTCCTGACCCTCTCTTGCTGTAAGCAGAAAAGTTGTGATTTTACAGGCGAGAAGAGAGAGAGGATAATTACTCAGGAAGTGTGTTTAAATGAACAGTGCGTACATCCAATCACATGCACCCATTTTGTGACATCATCAAAACAAAATTTGCCTGGAGACGGAGTACTGGTATCACTGTGCAGTGTGCTTTAATAACAAAATTATAACCACATTATACTAACTTAGGAAATGCACTTTTTCAATTTAATCATATTAATATTGGTAAATACAGTATTAAGGAGGAAGAGCAGTAGCACTGTTGCTATGTTACACCAGTGTAATGGCAGTAGTTCACACTGTGATGTTTGTGTGGCGTTTCCATCCGTTTGCCCCCCCCCCCACCCCCCCCCCGCCCCCCCCGGGCCCTTATCTTCATAAGGATCCATTCCCAGAACCCCCGGCGCTCACAGCTGCTGCTCGCGTTCTCAGAGCTCGCCCGTCGCCCCGCCCGCTCTGGCGCGCGAGAGCCGCCAGGAAACCAGCGTCTCTTCCTGCCGTTATTTTTGGGTGAAAATCCGCTGCGGCGGTGGCGATGGCGGCGTCCTGGCATTCGTAGGGCGGTGAGGGGGTGGGGGGAGCCCCTTTCTCCACGGGAGGGCGCGGGGGGGCCAGGTGCACAGCCGTAATAGCCTAAGTGGCATTTAGCACAGGAAGTCACGCGCCCCCCCCCCCCCCCCCCCAGTCAATGGAGAGGGGGCTCGGGGGGGTGAGGGAGGGGGCAGCGTTTAATCTCCCCAAAGCTGCGTCCGGCGCCAGACTCTGTGAATAACCTTGAGAGGAACAGAAGGATTACTGCACAACAAAGAGGAGGAAACGAAAAATCATGAAAAAGGCTCTTTTTTCCTCCTGTGCTGTGGGCACTGAGGGGGATATTTGTCGAGGTTCAGCGCAGGCTCTTGTCCTCTCTGTCTCTGGGCTTTCGTTCGCTGGCTGCAGCCGCAGGAAACCGTCGCATTCTGCTGCAGTGGAATCATGCATATCACTGCGCTCCCCGACCGTGGTCCTGGAGAGACTCGCTGTTTTTTTTTTTGGGGGGGGGGGGGGGTTTGGGAGTAACACAATGCTTAATTAATCAGCTTAAGAAATTGGTTATATGGTTAGTTCACATCAGCTGGTATGTTTGGGGACCCCCGCAGAACCTGAGGGTTTGGGGTACCCCAGCAGTACCTGAGGGTTTGGGGACCCCAGCGTGGGTTTTGGGGAACCCCTAGAAGTACCTGTGAGTTTGGGGACCCCAGCGTGGGTTTTGGGGAACCCCCAGCAGGCTCAGGCTGTCGGTCGATACGCCTGAACGCGCTGCCCTGTGCTCAGGTACCGCCGCGCAGCCAGGAAGCCGGATGTTTTCCGGATGTTTCCGCAGGTTTGTGCAGGGAGCCGTTTCGCGCGGGGCGAGTGTTTCCTGATGAATAGAATGTCAGGCCGCCGCGGAGGCAGGGTTCCGAGCGCTGGGCTCCGCGTGGCGGTGCCGGGATATCTCTCACCGCTCCCAAAGATCGATTGGCGGCCGCTAAGGACCACTGGGCACGGCGATGCTGGCGCTAGGATACTCCCACCGGGAGAGGGGGAGACCAGCGGTGTTCAGTACAGCAGAGAGGGGGAGACCAGCAGTGTTCAGTATGACAGAGAGGGGGAGACCAGCGGTGTTCAGCACAGCAGAGAGGGGGAGACCAGCGGTGTTCAGTACAGCAGGTATGGAGAGACCAGCGGTGTTCAGCACAGCAGAGAGGGGGAGACCAGCGGTGTTCAGTACAGCAGAGAGGGGGAGACCAGCGGTGTTCAGTACAGCAGATATGGAGAGACCAGTGGTGTTCAGTACAGCAGAGAGGGGGAGACCAGAGGTGTTCAGTACAGCAGATATGGAGAGACCAGTGGTGTTCAGTACAGCAGAGAGGGGGAGACCAGCGGTGTTCAGTACAGCAGAGAGGGGGAGACCAGCGGTGTTCAGTACAGCAGAGAGGGGGAGACCAGCGGTGTTCAGCACAGCAGAGAGGGGGAGACCAGCGGTGTTCAGTACAGCAGAGAGGGGAAGACCAGCGGTGTTCAGTATGGCAGAGAGGGGGAGACCGGCGGTGTTCAGTATGACAGAGAGGGGGAGACCAGCGGTGTTCAGTATGGCAGAGAGGGGGAGACTGGTGGTGTTCGGTATGGCAGAGAGGGGGAGACCAGCGGTGTTCAGTATGACAGAGAGGGGGAGACTGGCGGTGTTCGGTATGGTAGAGAGGGGGAGACCAGCGGTGTTCAGTATGACAGAGAGGGGGAGACTGGCGGTGTTCGGTATGGTAGAGAGGGGGAGACCAGCGGTGTTCAGCACAGCAGAGAGGGGGAGACCAGCGGTGTTCAGTACAGCAGAGAGGGGGAGACCAGCAGTGTTCAGTACAGCAGAGAGGGGGAGACCAGCGGTGTTCAGTATGGCAGAGAGGGGGAGACCGGCGGTGTTCAGTATGACAGAGAGGGGGAGACCAGCGGTGTTCAGTATGGCAGAGAGGGGGAGACTGGTGGTGTTCGGTATGGTAGAGAGGGGGAGACCAGCGGTGTTCAGTATGACAGAGAGGGGGAGACTGGCGGTGTTCGGTATGGTAGAGAGGGGGAGACCAGCGGTGTTCAGTATGACAGAGAGGGGGAGACTGGCGGTGTTCGGTATGGTAGAGAGGGGGAGACCAGCAGTGTCAGTACAGCAGAGAGGGGGAGACCAGCGGTGTTCAGTACAGCAGAGAGGGGGAGACCAGCGGTGTTCAGTACAGCAGAGAGGGGGAGACCAGCAGTGTTCAGTACAGCAGAGAGGGGGAGACCAGCGGTGTTCAGTACAGCAGAGAGGGGGAGACCAGCGGTGTTCAGTACAGCAGAGAGGGGGAGACCAGCGGTGTTCAGTACAGCAGAGAGGGGGAGACCAGCAGTGTTCAGTACAGCAGAGAGGGGGAGACCAGCGGTGTTCAGTATGACAGAGAGGGGGAGGCCAGCAGTGTTCAGTACAGCAGAGAGGGGGAGACCAGCGGTGTTCAGTATGACAGAGAGGGGGAGACCAGCAGTGTTCAGTATGGCAGAGAGGGGGAGACCAGCAGTGTTCAGTACAGCAGAGAGGGGGAGACCAGCGGTGTTCAGTATGACAGAGAGGGGGAGACCAGCGGTGTTCAGTACAGCAGAGAGGGGGAGACCAGCAGTGTTCAGTATGGCAGAGAGGGGGAGACCAGCAGTGTTCAGTACAGCAGAGAGGGGGAGACCAGCGGTGTTCAGTATGACAGAGAGGGGGAGACCAGCGGTGTTCAGTACAGCAGAGAGGGGGAGACCAGCGGTGTTCAGTATGGTAGAGAGGGGGAGACCAGCAGTGTTCAGCAGAGTGTGTTATTTTACTCCCCTGATCTTTGGCCGAGGCCCTCTTTAAACTTTCATCTCTTTTTTTCTTTTTTCCTTTATTTTCCCGGCAGAATTTTGCCGTCAGTCGTGATCTGTTCCGCGGCGGCCGCGGCGCCTTTCGAGGCCCTGCTTGTGTAATTTGCGAGTCCGGGCTGATCAAGGCCTGGCGGGCGGGAGCAGTAATGTGTTTTAACAGCCCGGGTTCCGTCATCTGTCTTAATGCGAAAAAGACCTTTTCCCCGTCGCCGCGGCGACGTCGCGAGGCAGGCTACAGAAGCACTCCTGCCTTTGATTAATACGGCCGCGCGCGGGGCCTGGGAACACCCCGCTGCAGAGGTCAGCCAGAACAGTCATCTCTGAAAGGAATATTCCGGTCAAAGACCTTTTTTTTCTCCTTTTGTCAGTAAAGATAAGTAACCTTTTGAAGAAATAAAAAGATTGTATTATGGTGCCAAAGTCCTGCCTGAATATATTTCCTCCTCTTTTTTCATTTCTGGCATTTGGGTTGCTTTTGGTCGGGGAAGACTGCCTGTTTGATCCAGTCGAGGGAAGGAAGTGGGATATGTGAGGATGGCCAAAAGTTTTTAAAAATTGCACATTGAAGTAACCCTTACAACAAAGACATAAGTTCCAAACTACAAACGCATCCGAAATCAAAGGGTATTATAATTTGGTCTCTTTTTTATATATAGCTTAGATAGCAACCAGGCACGCTTTTTAATTGGGTGCAAATTTTCCTTCTGCTCCCCTTATTAGCCAGTGTGCCTTATTCTGTCTGGCAGTGTCACAGAGGCCACTGGGTCTTTAACACTTTTGACGAGCAGGTTTTTTCTGGGTCAGTGTTCTAGAACCCCGCATTGTTTTCCGTCACCAGCGGCGATTGTGACATCAGCATTTGGAACGTTCCGCTAAGGACATTCCAATCACATATTTTGCGATCTCATCTCGCCCCTTTTAGAGGGTTTGAGAGGACCTGTGATTGGCCGGCTCAGTGGCTCCCTCCTGTCGCCGGCAGATAAAGCTGGTCTGGGATCAGCGGACCTGAACAGTAAACCCTGCGCACGCCAGCGGGGGTATGAGAGCGGATCTTTGATTGTCCCGAGGACTCGGGCGACAGACCCTTTCCGGCTGGATGAGCCCGGCTCGGCTCGCCTTATCTGCCGAATGAGATGGGCTCGGCTGTGAGCACCCCGCCAACCTCCCCCCCCCCCGCCAACCCCCACCCCCCCCCCCCCCACCCCACCCCCCCTCCAAATTACCGCCTGAGCCGCCCCTTCTGGGGTTGTTTTCTTTTTGTATTAAAACTACAGAGATCTGATTTTTTTTTTTAAAAACTGGTTTATGCCGTCCCATCACCCATACGCCCCCCCATCCACACTCACACATTGCATGGGTAATTGTTAGCTAGATATATGAATATAAAATAAAATAAATATAAATTAAAAGCCTCGTTTTAATGCACCGTGATTTGTGTCACTGCAGCAGTGGCTTCACAAGATGGCCGCCGACAGTCCCCCACTACCTTCGCTGTGAGCAGCCCTTGGAAAGAAAGAAAAAAAAAAAGAAAGAAAAAAAAAAGTCCCGACTCCAAAAAGGAAAGAGGGAGAAAGTTTATTAATGGATGCTGTCAAAGTTATTTATCGGTTCAATTTATTTCTATCAGGCCTTTTTATTAACCCCTAAAAATTTCATCAACTGCTCATTGTGCTTTGGGATGACCAGGGTATATTACAGTGCTGCAGCTTAGCAGTGAGTTAACCTTAAGCAGTCACGGGGTTGACATGTTCATAGACACCCTGTGAAAATAAAGCACTGGACCTTGGTTGTTTTTAACTGATAAAGTGACTCTAAACCCCAGCGCCAAACGTTCAATGTGTCACAGCGCAGCCCCACATAAATCATAGTTTCATTACCGAATTACAAAAAGCCTTTGCCCTCTCACATCTATTTAACTGCATCATGCTTGTGTGGGTTTATTAAAAGCCACGAGACCTCTTCATTTGTCTTTGTAGGTCAGGCAGCCCTGTCAAAGGGAAAGCCGATGGATAAGGACAAAATGGAGAGAGAGAGAGAGAGAGAGAGAGAGGGAGGGGCGGGGGGGTGTAAGGAATGCCAGGAGATAGAGATAGAGATAGAAAGGAGGAGAGGAAGGAAGAAAGGAGGGGGGAGCGAGAGGGAGAGAGGGAGAGAGAGAGACTGTGAGGGAGAGAGAAAGCGAGCGAGAGATAGAGCAGGAAATAGATGGAGAGAGACCAAGAAGGAGACAGAGAGGTGAGAAGAGAGTAGTCCAAACCCAAATTGCAAATCCATCCTTCAGAGCGAGAGGGGGAATTAAAGAGAGAGAGAGGGAGGGAGGGAGGGAGAGAGAGAGAGAGAAAGGGTGAGAGTCGTGAGTAAACACAAATTGCCGATGCTTCAGAGGAGGGGAACAGATGCACGTGTGGCCCTGTTAATTAAATGCAAAGGGGCTTTTGCGTGGCTTAACAAAGCTGCTCTTTATTTTCCTTTATCGTTTGCTCAGAAAAGCCCTCTGCTAAAGCCAAGGGGCATTGTGGGAAAAGAGCTAAATGATGCAACAGGCCTTGTTAAACTTGATTAGTTACAATAGATGATCCCATTAATGGCGGTGTGATGCTAGCATTAATAACGGGCTAAGCTCTTCATTTGTCTCTGTCTTGGGGTAATTAATCCTTCGCCTCGACACAGACGCCGGAAGGTTACCGAGCAGCGCGGCTCGCTCGTGTCTGCGTTTCAGACAAAGCCGGGCCTGGCCTCGGGCTGATAGCTTAATGAAAGAAAGGGGGCTTTGTTGATGCTAATGAGCGTAGGCGCTCTGTTTGTTGTGTTTTATGGTGTTTATTGTGCGACGGGCTCCTGCGTGTTCTGACTACTGACCTCGTTCCCCTGGGTTCGGCAACACATAGGGGGAGTGGCAATTTTGAGTTAGTTTTTTTTAGAACCATCATTTGCAGCATTACTTTAGGGTAAACCTGGACACAAACAGCCAACAGACAGCAAGCAATTACACAATTACACACCCACAGGACCACTAATTCCCTAATTTTATGTATATATAAAATTCTATATTATGTTTTTTTTCCCAGTGAAAGTGATGAATTAGAGTGAAATCAAATTTTTTAGCTCTGAACACGCTCAGCAAATCCACAAAAAAATCATAATTTTTTTTTACATTGTCAACCCTTCAATATTAACTTAATCGTTGTCAGGATGATGTCAGTAACTGTGGGAGAGAAATTCCATATTGGAATGACCACACAGTAGAGTTAGAAAGCATCAGTTCATCCAGAAGAATCTCTGTCCTGGTTTGTCTTCACTGGCAGCTGTGTGAGAGGGTGCAGTGGTTGACATCATACAGCTGCCTAGGATCTGAAACACAGGCAGCATTATGCTATCTGTATCGAGCTGTGTGATGGTGAATTGTGATGTCACAATAAGAAGGGGATGTCTGTTCCAGTGCGAGCTGGCGTGACTGTTCCCGGCATTACGCTATCCGTATCAAGCTCTGTGACTGTGCTGCTCATTGTGATGTCACAATTTAGAGGGGATGTCTGTTCCATGACTGTTTCTGTGAAAAAGTCATGAAAAGGGATAGAAAGGGCCTGAACTAATTTGCTGGAGGGAGGTAGCAGCTATGAAATTTTTGGGGTTCTGATCTGTGGAGCAGGCCTGAATGTAGGCCTCGGCCAGACTTACCTGGAACAGAAAGGTCAGGTGTGCCAAAAGGCCCAGCTCACGTGCTGACATTCACACCTCCTTCGGCTGCTCCGTGTGCCATTTCCGCGGGCAGTCCTTCAGTCAAACTCGTCTGCGGAAAAACGTTCCTAAACTTTGGCTCTAAAAAGTCACGCGAGACATTCCAATTAGCCTACTTACAGCCTCCCGTCTCCGTTTGAAGGTAAAGGACGGAGGGAAGTGCAAAAAAAGAAGAATTCATTTCATCTGTGCGGAGGTAGAGTTTCAGGTGGGGGCGGGGGTTTGTGGGGGGGGGGGGGGGGGTGCCAGAATGTCAGAGGAGAGAAAGGCTTCAGGCCCTGCCGTATTTTTCCAGTCTCCGACGACGACCGGGGAGCAAATTCCCAATTATGCGTTGGGCTGCATATTTAGAAGGTCACCATTTACATGGCCGAACCCTCCCTGCTCTCTCCCTGCACTCACAGGGGCCCAAATGGGAGGTTAATGAAACCAGCTGCTTCTTACGCTTCGATGGCTCCATCTCGGCTCCCCCCCCCCCCCCCCCCCCAAACAGAGAGCCCTTCCCCCCTGAGCTAATGCTGCGGAGCGGCCTGATTCATAATACCCCCCCCCCCCCCCCCCATCACCTCCCACCAGCTCCGATCTGCCAGGTGCTAATTCAAAGTGTGGAGGTGAATGGTGATACTCTCGCTGTAGCCAAAAGACCCTCCTCCCACCCCCCCACCCCCACCCCCTGGTTTACACTGCAGTGAATGGATGGACCATCTGAAGCTGGTTTACACTGCAGTGAATGGATGGACCATCTGAAGCTGGTTCACACTGTAGTGAATGGATGGACCATCTGAAGCTGGTTTACACTGTAGTGAATGGATGGACCATCTGAAGCTGGTTTACACTGTAGTGAATGGATGGACCATCTGAAGCTGGTTTACACTGTAGTGAATGGATGGACCATCTGAAGCTGGTTTACACTGTAGTGAATGGATGGACCATCTGAAGCTGGTTCACACTGTAGTGAATGGATGGACCATCTGAAGCTGATTTACACTGTAGTGAATGGATGGACCATCTGAAGCTGGTTTACACTGTAGTGAATGGATGGACCATCAGAAGCTGGTTTCCCATGGATAGATAGCTGCTGTATTCCTTTCCGATAGCATCTGTCTGCTTTTGCTCTCTTCTTCAAATACCAAATATTTAATGAAGATTCGTTCCAACATTAAAACTGATCCCTAACTCTTTATCTGCACTTAAAAAAGAAAAATGTTCTCATTTATATTTCACTGACGTAACTGATGATCCACTCGTGATGTGCCCATTTAAGAGGCTGAAGCTGAGAACTGAAGTTGTGGTGGTGAATGCTAAAAATAAGCAGATTTTTAAAATAAAATATTTTACAGAGCACTCCACAAAATGTGTTCCTTGGCCTACTGCCTTCTTTCAAAGAAGGTTTCCGCGAGTTAAGGCTTGTATTGGTAACTAGGCAACTCAACTCGAAAGTGCACTGAAAATACAGGTTTTCCCAGCATGCATTGCAAATTAATTCCAAGATTATGGAGAAATAAAGGTAGGATGTGTTCTGCTATTCACAGTGTAAAACTAAATCCCCGTAGACAAAAAAGAGAAATACAAAATATGAGAAAAAAAGATATGCTCAAATAGAAAGGAAGTAATGTATTGTAAAGTATTTAAAAGGTTCAAAAAATGTGACCCAGATGGGTCTTTGAAAATTTCCTGTTGCCTATGTTTTGAATACAGTTACAGCAATGTTATAAAAAAATTAATTCTAATGGTTGTGTTTTATTGGGCCAAATGAAATAAAATGCAAAGCATTGAATATATTATAAGGCCAAACACAAACACACTTTCACGTAACCTCTCTCTCTCTCTCTCTCTCTCTCTCTCTCTCTCTCTCAACGATTTTCTCCCACGGGTTTGGGTCCAAGTTTGACTTTTCTGCAGTGAAGTGTTACTGTATCCACGAGCAAGGCCTCTTTTTCCTTTTTTTTCCTTTGGATAGCGCTTATTCAATTCATTTTCTCTCCGTTTGCTGAGCTTGTAGTGTCTGCATTTGTTTCTGTCTGACTCCATTAGGCAGAGCTTGTCGGGACAGCGGGTAATTCAGCAGAGTTGTGCTTCTGCTCTTTTCCTCTCTCCTCTCCGTCTCTCTGGAGTTCTGCTCCACTCACGCACCGCTGCGTCCCCCTTCCTGACGCCGGTGTTTTTGTGTTTCCGGCTGAAGGTGCCTGCCTGTAATTCAGTGTAATACAGTGTTGTGTACTACAGCAGTACTGACACACGCTTCTCTGTAGTGCGTCTCATTGAGTGAAAGGCTTTGTTGAGTCCCCTGGCCCTCTGTGTGTTCGGATTGTACATTCAGTCGTTTACCGGAATGGCTTCAGCTTTTTTCCATTTAAAATTCCAGTTACACTACTGGATGGCAGAGTCCTACCTAGGAATAGATCATGCAAACTAGTAGTAGTGTAATTTTAAATTTAGGCACAGCGACTTCCGCAACTTCTTAGACGATTCCATACACACAGCTAAATCAGTTCAGGTTAGGTGCTTTTCCTCTCAGGGTAGCTATGGGATTTGAGCTTGCAGCATCTGAGTTTCCCTCGCTAACTTTGCTAACCGTTACGCTACACTGCCCCCCCCCCCCCCTCCCCCCACAGAAAGCAGACCTTGCCGTGGCCCCCCTCACCATCTCGTACCTGCGGGAAAAGGTGATCGACTTCTCCAAGCCCTTCCTGAGCACGGGGATCAGCATCCTGTACCGGAAACCCAACAGCACCAACAACGGCTTCTTCTCCTTCCTCAACCCCATGACCCCCGACATCTGGGTCTACATCCTGCTGGCCTACCTGGGCGTCAGCTGCGTCCTCTTCGTCATCGCCAGGTGAGCCTGTCTTGTGTGTCAGTCATTGGATGTGGGTCAGTCATTGGATGTGGTCAGTGATTTGATATGGGTCTGTAATTTGATGTGGGTCAGTGACAGTATATAGTCAGTGATTTTATGTGGGTCAGTGATTGGATGTGGATCACATGACATAATCCATATCATGCTGTATTCCATTTGATAAAAATAATAATTACCCCAGGTACAGTAACCCAGCCTGGCCTGTAAGTTAGGTTTAAGAGCAGGGTTCACTTTTATTTGAAAAGCAATACTGTCATGTTAAATGAGATAGGTTGCATACGGATGTATGATTTCACTCTGAAGGTCTGTGTGGAATGTCCGAGAACTCTAAACCTGAGAGAACTCTAATGCCAATCGCATTCCAACTTCACATATCACTGTGATGAATGTCCATCACACGCTTTCATGTACAGCACTGACCTCTGCTGTTTTATATTTATTAAAACAGCAATAAATGCAAAGTTCTTGCAGTAAAACTTGGGTTCGCTAAACATTTCTCATATGGGGAGCTGCTGACCCAGTCAACCATCAAAGATCCTTTTTTCGTTGTTTGATTAATTGATTTGCCTAAATCGATTTTTACACAGACACTGTCACAAAGAAGCTTTACAAGAAAAAAGGAAATCCCCCTGAAATCCACCCCCCATCCCCCCCCCCCCAAAAAAAAGAAATAAAAGAAATAAAGGCCAGCAAGTGAGGTTAAAAAGCTCCCCAGTGGGAAGAAAAGCACTCAAACGGAGGGTGAAAAAGTCCCTGGGGAAAACAACAGAGGAAGAAGGAATGACTCTGGTCCTACTCAAAAACAAAACCATTTCTGCCTCGCATTGAATTGCAAGCCCTTCATCCCAGGATGCTATTGGCCTGGCTTGAATGGCTTGAGGACTACATTTTGTTGCCTTTGTCTTATTTCTCCACACGCAGAATTTTAATTGCTCGCCCGCCGCTGGTTTTCAGTTTTTGAACGCTCGTCCGCTATTGGCTGCGTTAGCCGCTGAAGTTCGCGCAGGAACCAGATGCTCCAGAGCGTCTGAAAGCGCCGAGATTGTTCCGTCTCTGAAGCGAACCGAAGCGTCGCGCCCTCGATTTAGTCCGTCGCCATTTCGGATAGCGAAAAGAAAAAAAAAAAAGAAAAGAAAAAAAAGCACGAAGAAAAAAAACAAATCAGACCAATAGCAGTGAGTGCAATTACCCAGCTCTGAGGTCTTTTGGAGAATCCGCGTCAGATGAGTTAACTCTGATTCGAGTGCTTCTCCTCGTTCTGACGTTTTGTTTCCCGCTCTCCGCTCCTGATTGCCGCTCTTAACGCCAGGAACGGGGGAATTTGCATGAAAAAAAAACCCTCAAGCGTGAAGTTGTGCTCCCACAGTCCTCCTCTCCTCTGCTCGCCATTGTTTCCGCCCCCTCACTTCCTGCGGGGGCCTTCAACCGGCGCTCCAGGAAGTTCGGAGAAAGCCAGCGATTTGACTTTGACTTTTTTTTTTTTCTTCTTCTTGTTCTTCTCGAGCGAGAGGAGGCAGCTGTGGTCCTCAGGGTTCCATTTTATCTGGAGACGCATGGAGGAGAAGAGTTGAGCCCCCCCCGTCCCCCCCCCCCCCCCGTCCCCCAACTGTAATCATGGCTGTCTGTGGGGGTGGGGGAGTGTGGGGGTGTTTTGATCCACAGCAGGGGGCGTGTCAGATCCGGTTTAGATAAGAAAACACTTTCACTGGATGTGGAATAATTAAAAAGTGCAAATTAAATACTTGCATTTTCAACACAAATAGCGATTTTGGAAGCAGCCGTTTGGGGTTATGTTCCGGAAGCACCCATTTGGAGGCACGTTTCAGAAGCACCCGTTGGGTGCATGCGTGTGTGTGTGTGTACGTGTCCTCACCAGGTAGCAAAAACCTGTGTGTGTGTGTATGTGGGTGTGTATATACATGTCTGTGTGTGTGTGTAGCGCCTGGCTCATTCCGATTTGTTATAACCGTAGAAACGGTCATCACCGTGGGTCAGTGCGAACCCTAAATCCCTGCTTGAGAACGCTCATGAAACTGTGGACAATGAAGAAAGAAAATCACAAGCAGCTGAGCTTCATAATGCGGGGAAAAGGCCGTCTCCCACAGCCTGCGTGCGGTTTATGGGGTCTTATCCACCGCCTTAAATCCGGGGATCACTTTAAGGGTGTAACTGTGCGGGGGGGGGGGGGGGGGCGGGGGTGCTGGGGGGTAAGGTCCATGCTTCAATAAACTGCCCAGAAAGCTAGAAAATATCCATTTGAAATTTAGCAGATAGAAATGGGGGGGGGGGTGGAATACTGATGAAAATTTAAGAGCCCAATACTGCTCTGGCGGATAAGAGCTAACGCTCCAGCAAGTGTGCAATAATAGAACCCCGTTCCCCCCCCCCCCCCCTTTTCCCTCCTCCGCCGTGTTATCTTCCGGAATATCGGGAACGCCGGGAACGCCGGCCAAGTTTCAATTTCAGGGAGTTTTTTTTCCCGCTTCGGGCGCCTCGATGGAACCCGGCTTTGCCAGCGCGAGAAAGGGAAACTTTTCTCTCGCCTCTCTACCTTTTAAATAAATAAATAAATGTGGTGACTGATAAATTGAAAGACCGGTTTGTCAGGCAGCGATCTCGGCACAGCTGGGGCCGGGGGTGAGTGTTTTTAGCTGCCGGAAGGCCGCCAGTCGTTCGTTTGCAGCCCGGAAAAAAAGAAGAGACGGCGTTCCGTGATTCCGTGCCGGGTTGTTTTGGAAGTGGATGTGCCGAGGTTCAACGACGCGTGCAGAGATGAACGTAAATTTCATTTATGAAAGAAAAAAATCAAAAAAGGTTTAACTTTCGTTTTGAGTTGTATCTTCGGGGTGCTGATGTTGCTTGGCTTCGCACTGCACATGAGAGGTCCGTGGCTTTAGAAGCGGTGAAATGATTCCTGACCCTTTGAAAGAAGATCAGGCTCGGACTGGAAAATGGCTGTGTGCGGGGGGGGGGGGGGGGGGGTGAAAGCTGCATTCAGACTCAAACGGATCGATTTTTTAGGGTGACAGGGTAGCTAGCTCGGGTCCTGGGGCGGCCGGCTTCACGGATCATTCCGGAGAGAGGAGAGAGCGGACCGACACTCGAGAGGGTTCACTTCGGGGTCTGACTGCATCTAACAGAACAGCGGGATATCACCAGCTACTGTACATCACCCACAGGGCAAGCGGGATATCACCAGCTACTGTACATCACCCACAGGGCGAGCGGGATATCACCAGCTACTGTACATCACCCACAGGGCGAGCGGGATATCACCAGCTACTGTACATCACCCACAGGGCGAGCGGCATATCACCAGCTACTGTACATCACCCACAGGGCGAGCGGGATATCACCAGCTACTGTACATCACCCACAGGGCGAGCGGGATATCACCAGCTACTGTACATCACCCACAGGGCGAGCGGGATATGACCAGCTACTGTACATCACCCACAGGGCGAGCGGGATATGACCAGCTACTGTACATCACCCACAGGGCGAGCGGGATATCACCAGCTACTGTACATCACCCACAGGGCGAGCGGGATATCACCAGCTACTGTACATCACCCACAGGGCGAGCGGGATATCACCAGCTACTGTACATCACCCACAGGGCGAGCGGGATATCACCAGCTACTGTACATCACCCACAGGGCGAGCGGGATATCACCAGCTACTGTACATCACCCACAGGGCAAGCGGGATATGACCAGCTACTGTACATCACCCACAGGGCGAGCGGGATATAACCAGCTACTGTACATCACCCACAGGGCGAGCGGGATATCACCAGCTACTGTACATCACCCACAGGGCGAGCGGGATATCACCAGCTACTGTACATCACCCACAGGGCGAGCGGGATATCACCAGCTACTGTACATCACCCACAGGGCGAGCGGGATATCACCAGCTACTGTACATCACCCACAGGGCGAGCGGGATATCACCAGCTACTGTACATCACCCACAGGGCGAGCGGGATATCACCAGCTACTGTACATCACCCACAGGGCGAGCGGGATATCACCAGCTACTGTACATCACCCACAGGGCGAGCGGGATATCACCAGCTACTGTACATCACCCACAGGGCGAGCGGGATATCACCAGCTACTGTACATCACCCACAGGGCGAGCGGGATATCACCAGCTACTGTACATCACCCACAGGGCGAGCGGGATATCACCAGCTACTGTACATCACCCACAGGGCGAGCGGGATATGACCAGCTACTGTACATCACCCACAGGGCGAGCGGGATATCACCAGCTACTGTACATCACCCACAGGGCGAGCGGGATATCACCAGCTACTGTACATCACCCACAGGGCGAGCGGGATATCACCAGCTACTGTACATCACCTACAGGGCACCGCAGGGTGTTCGCTACGAGTGGGCGCGCTTTGTGTCGAGCTCCAGTGCCGTTCCAGAGGCCCGAACGTGTCTCTGTCTTCCCCGGCCAGTGACACCTCGTTTGCGGGGTCCCTCAGCCGTACGTCTCCCACGGCCGCTGGAGAGCGGTTATTTAACGCTCGCCCGTCCGGCCCCACGTCCGTCTTCATCTTCGTCTCGGCGGACAGCGGTCGCTAGCAGGGTCGAGGCGTCCGCCGTCTGCCTGTCCGTCTCTCGACCCGCTCGCGCTCCTTACCGCGGCGTCGGCGGCGGCGGCTTCCCTTAAATCTTCGCCCTTCCCTCGTCTTCCTCGGGTCTCCTGATTCTCACGGCCGAACACTTTGGGCAAAGGAGAGAGCCCCTGTCTGTAAACCTCTGATAACGCATGCAAGGGCTCACAAGTTCTTGCTTCATTCAAACTATATATATATATATATATATATATATATATATATGTATGTATATTTATTTATTTATTTATTTATTTTTCATGAATCATAAATCAAGCACCTGAACGTACACCCTTTCTTCTGCACCCTTTTAATTTAATGTGCAGGTCTTGTTTCTGTGTCGCTATACATTATCTTTAAATTCAAAACAAGACGTTTGCAGGCATGCAGTGCTAGTGTGTGATAGTAATGAAATGTAAAACTATATATATATTTCAGCATTTTGAGACAAGCACACAGGGTCTTCAGATTTCCATTTTGAATCATGAGTGGATGTTCTGCCAGCATCGTGGCTGTCAGACAACAGTATCTCGATAAAGTTTGATTGAATGCCTACAAGAAGAGACTTGGAGGTCCTCCTTTTGTCTGGATGCTTGCTTTTTAACAGAAAGATTTTCAGTTCATGTGTCAACCTTTTGCAATCACAAAGGGATGAAAGTGTCTGCGTGTGTGTGTGTGTGTGTGTGTGTGTGTGTGTGTGTGTGTTTTTTTTTTTAACCAGATGAACTGACGTCTAGATAAGAGAGATCTTGGCTGTTTCTTCTTTCTCCTCTGACAGGAAACAGACAGAATAAATTAGAATAATCTGATAATGTTCACAAATATTATTTAAATTAATTTCAAGAATGGAAACTACTGACATTTAGCACATGTATTTTTTTATTCTTTTATCTCTTTAGCAGTCTGTTCGAGTGACACTTTCATCCCTATTTGAGAAAAAAGCGCTTTAAATATTTTGGCGTGCAGTTATCCGTGTGCCGTATGGTTTAGACGACCCAGTTTCAGCTTCGTTTGAACGTTGTACCTGCTCTAACATACGACATGTTTACATCTACCACACAGACACAAAAGTCGTATTTTTACATTTTTATATTTTTATATTTTTGTCTCCCAACAAGTCACATCTTAAGAAACAGCAGAGAGGGAGAGAGGGAGAGAGAGAGAGAGAGAGAGAGAGAGAGAGAGGGAGAGAGAGGGAGAGAGAGAGAGAGAGAGGGAGAGAGAGAGAGAGAGAGAGAGAGAGAGCCTCACAGAACAGGCTCTGATGTGTTAAAGACGTGTGAATTTTGCTGAAGCTTTTAAACCTGTTTTCATTTTCCACTGCGCACGAGCTGTGTTGACAGGCAGGTGAAGTCAAGGTTGCGGCCGGGAGGGAGTGCGGTGGGGGGGGTGGGGGGGTGTGTGTGTGTGTGGGGGGGGACTGGGGGGGGGGGAGGGAATGGGGCGGAAGAAAGGGGGTGCGTGCTCAGTAACAGGATTCCACACTGCAGTATATGGACGCCTGCGCATGTGAACATTGGTTGGCTTATGCCTGCATTAGGAGGGACTGAGGTGTCTGTGGTTCCTGGTGTGTCCTGTGCTTGTGGAGGGCTGTTCAGGTTTCAGCTGAAGGAGCTCTGGTTCTGGTCCAGGGGCCCAGTCAGGGTGCCAGAACCGAGGCTCAGGACCTTGGGAACCGTTCCCGTTCGTCCTCCGCTGAACCGCGACATTGCCAAAACCGAAAAACCAGATTGTGTCCCGATTAGCGGCCAGCTCCACTTTGCCCTTCAGGCCTGATTTCTCTGAAGACCCGTCAAACCTGTCAATCAAACCTGCCTCTAAAAGCAGCTCCAGGTTTTTTTTTTTAGGAAGCGAGATGGTGTAGCACCTGAAAGATACGTGAAAGCAAAACAATGGTTTGGTTGTTTCTTGGTAAGACCTGGTACAATATGACTGCTCACAGTGAATGATTTGGGTTTTCTTTTATGTTAAACTTATTGTCAGTGCCTCTTTCAGTGTATGATCAGCCTTTGAGTCAATAACCAATCGAGAAGTTCACTCATCTGTGCCTTTCTTCCCTTCTTGTTACTATCATCATCATCATCATCATCATTATAATCATCATCAAGGCCTGCTGCTCTTCATGGGGCAGAAGTTCTAATGGGGTCAGTCTTTTTGGGGCTCAGTTTTTTTTAATGAAGAGTTAAACTTGGTTTTTATTTTGTGTTTTGTGTCGCAGATTCAGCCCCTACGAGTGGTACGATGCCCACCCCTGCAACCCCGGGTCGGACGTGGTGGAGAACAACTTCACCCTCCTCAACAGCTTCTGGTTCGGCGTGGGATCCCTGCTGCAGCAAGGTAAGGCCCCCCCCCCACCCCTCCCCACACACACCCCCCATCGCCCCTCCATGCCCACCCTCTCCTCCCAGACTGCCTCCCCACTTTGCTCCTCCCACACACACACACACACACAGACACACACACTCGCTGTCTTTCCCTACATTTGTTCCCTTGTTTTTCTTCTTTTCACCCCCCCCTTTTTTTTTACACAAGGCGTCCTGCCTGTCAGGAACAAGCGGAGCTTAGACTAGCATTACAAAGCGCGGTGCTGTCTCCATTCGACCGGCAGGAGGCTGACGCTGAAGAGGAAATGTGTTGACTGTCAAAGACTGACAAAAGTGGGTGGGTGGGGGGGGGGATGAGAGGGGGTGGGGGGGGGGGGGTTAAACCAGCCCGTCTTCACCCATCCAAATCACAACAGCTGTGGCTAACTCTGACACCGCTGCTTTGTACTGGAGACACAAAAACAAACAGTGTGTGTGTGTGTGTGTGTGTGTTTGTGCGTGCGCGCTTGTGTTTGCGTGTGTGTGCGCGCGCGTGTGTGCATTCATGTGTGTGTGTGTGTGTGTGTGTGTGTGTGTGTGTGTGTGTGCATGGATGGGGTTAGGAATGTTTTTTATTTGCATATCTCACTGCAAAATGAGCATATTAATACTGAGGGGGCGATTTCCAGCGTTGAACGGGGAGCTGAGTATCTGGTCGGCCTATAGAATCGGTGCTGCCTCTGGGTGCCAGACTCTCAAAGCATAAACATGGTAATAGTCTAATTTATTGCTCATTTTTGGGTCTCCCTCAGTTTGGGTGGTGAAAGCTGTGATACAGGACAGTGCTGTTGTCAGCATCTACATGCTCCCCAGAGCTTGACAGATTGGTGCCTTTATTTATTTATTTATTTATTTATTTACTTTTAGTAAGTTCTGCGGGGCTGACATTCCCAAACTGCTGATGCTTTTTGGGGAGTTTTACTTTTATTTTTCTTCAGACTCTCTCTCTCTGTCTGGACGTGCGTTTCTATTTCACACAGGTGTTGCTTTCTACTCTCCCGTGGCTGTTTAACGCGCAGCTTCAAATGCGAGGCGAGCGGCTGGTTATTAATAAGAAAACGGGGCTCTGAATCAGCGCCATTGTCTCATCTCACACGCGCTCCTCAAAAGGCGCTCCTCATATGCAAAACAGAAAAGGAGAAAAAAAAGAAGAAGAGAGAACCGGGCCAGCACAATAAACTCGGCAGAAAGGATAAGTAATGAAATGTTTAACCTCGTGTAACAAGACAAAGCCGGAGGCTGGATGAGATTCCGTGTCGGAATTCCGCCGGCAGGATAATAAATGCGGTGCGCAATTCATTAGGCACAATGGCTCCGCCGGCTGCTGAGAGAAACTGCGAGGCACGGCTCTCGTGCGCCAGCTGCTGCGCGTGCGCGGAACCCCGCGAGCGCTGCCACAGACCGCGATTAGTGCCGGGGAGAGGAGGGAGAGAGAGAGAGAGGCGACCGGCATTACCGAACGCGCTTTATCAAAACAGACAACAAAGAGGCTCCGAGGTATTTATGTTCCCTCTCAGTCCTCCGCGTTCGCTCTCATTCATTCTTCTTTCTTTCTCTCTCTCTTTTTACCCCCCCCCCCCCCCCCGCTCGTTTTTATCCTCCGAGTTTTCCCCCCTGCCGACAACGCGGCGCGAATATTTATCTCCCGTTTTTAATTATTTTAGACGCGTCTCTATGGCTGCCTATGCTGTGATCACATATTAATCAAGTGACTTTGATGAGGAGGGGGGCACACGCAGCAAGGGTGTATTTTCACCAGAAAACAGACAGGTATCAACTGTGTGCTCCGTTTTACCTGCCTGAGTCAAATTATTTCTCCTTGGGGTACCCCCTTCGTTAATACTAGCCCACTGGTTACATTTCAGTGCGAAACAGTTTGAAGAGAATAATTAATTCAATAAAACAACAACGATAATTGTCTTCTGCCTGAAGATTGTGTGTAAAGAAGTGCTGTTTGTGTTCATTAAATTCATTAGCTCTTCCCTCTTTATTGTATAACTATCCTCATGATCTTGTAAAAAAAAAAAAAAACATTAATTGAGTTAATGTGATTATTTTCAGTCCTTGCTCTTTTATAATTAAATCAAGTAAATGTGTTCCACATAAGTTTATCGCAAAAAAAAAATTGATTTATAGCCTGGCAAAACCACAACCATGGAAGAACTTAATCATCTCCGAGAGTTACTGGTTTGAGGATTGGGGATTTGATAAAAACTATATCTCTGCCAACAGAATACCAATATGAAATGTCTGGTGTTAAATCAATACTGATAGAGCACACTTATAATATAGAGTTTGGATGGTTGTGATGTCACCCTACTCTCCTCATATCAGAAACCATAATGCAGAGCATCCAAAACCTGCATAAAATGAATACTGATATCAAGCACACGTATAATATAGAGTTCGGATTGTTGGGATGTCACCCTACTCTCCTCATATCAAAAACCATCATTCAGAACGTCCAAACCTTGCGTAAGAATAAGCCCCGCCCCCATCCCCCTCACACAGGACCCCGTCTCTGCTGCATGCGGCTTCGCTGAAACGGCACGCGCGGCCATCTTGATTGCGGGCCGCTTTTAAGACCGTTTACCGTGATTGCGGCGCAGAAAGGTGGATGGAGGTAATCACGGCAGACAAAGGTGCGGTAATGGGGCCCGGGGAACTGGCTCTGCGGCGACGGGCGTCGTCATGGCGGCGGGGGCGGCGTCGCCTTAGTTACCCGCCGGCGAAGCGGGAGAGGTGGGGGCGCGGGCCGCGATTTTAAAAAGTCGATTTTTTCCGCTCTGTTTCCGTCCGGTGGGCTGGCGGTGAGTGTGAAGTCGTAACGGTGAAATTTAACGGCAGAATTACAGGCCTTCCTCTTTACTCCGTGTGGTTCAGCCTTGTAGGCGTGATTTAAAAAAAAAAAAATTTTTTTTTTAAATTATTTAAATAAAAAAGCGAAGAGAGGAAAAGAAAAAAAGTTCCTGAAACGCAGTGGGAATCTGCGGCCATGCTGAGGCCTGGCGCTCCATTACCGAATCCGTTAAATAAACCGCCAAATCTTCCCCCGCCGACCCCTCAAACTGCCGCCCCTCTCTGGCTATTGTCCTGTTTTATAAATACCTCCCTGTCTTCTTCCGACTGGCTGCAATTATCATGGATCATACTTAATAATAATAATAGTCCTCGTTATAATAACGATACCATTTTCTCCCCCCTTATTGAAACATCTGCCACCAGTGAGGGTGTCGTCGCTGACAGGAAAAGTGGGGGACCCCCCCCCCCCTTAGAGTGATGGATTCACAATAGTCCCTTAAACCTCCCACTTTACATATTGGACCATTTATTTTATTTTTCCCCCCCTTCATTAAACATTAACACTTTTGAGGCTGGAGTTCAGTAGAGCTGTGCACGTAATGTTCAGTGGGGCAGTACAGCTGGAGCGATCAGCACATTAACCTGTGATTACTGGGGGGGGGGGGGGGGGGGCGGGGCGGCAGCACAGCCTCATAAATATCAGGATCTGTATCAGTATCACACTGTACATACACACGCCTGTACACACACACACACACACACACACACTCACTGGCACACACACATACTCACTGGCACACACACACACACACACACACACACTCACTGGCACACACACATACTCACAGGCACACACACACACACACTCACCAGCACACACACATACTCACAGGCACTCACGCACACACACACACACACACACACAGGCACACACACACACATACACATACACACACTCACTGGCACAAACAGATACTCACAGGCACACACACACACACACACACACATACTCACAGGCACACACACACACACACACACACACACTCACCAGCACACACACATACTCACAGGCACTCACACACACACACACTCACCAGCACACACACATACTCACAGGCACTCACGCACACACACACACACACACATACTCACAGGCACTCACGCACACACACACACACACACACACACACACTCACCAGCACACACACATACTCACAGGCACTCACGCACACACACACACACACACTCACCAGCACACACACATACTCACAGGCACTCACGCACACACACACACACACACACACACTCACCAGCACACACACACACTCACAGGCACTCACACACACACACACACACACTCACAGGCACACACACACACACACACACACACACACTCACTCACATACAGTAGAATGAGAACCCCATGTTGCCCTGTGAATGTTGGCATGGCTACAGGGTGTTATTATAGACACAGCGCAAAGCGCAGAATCTTATTAATGATGCCCTTCCTCCCGCTGCACGCACTAACAAGAGAGACAGCGGACGGCCCGGTCTGGACATCGAGCCAAGGAGACTCAATTAGACCTGAAAAGCTTCCGTTTTTATTGTGTTTGACTGCCCGTGCTCACGGAAGGCTAGGGAACCAATCAGCATCTATTATACACACACACACACGGACACTCACACACACACACACACACATACACGGACATTCTCACACACACTCACACACACACACACTCACACACACACGGACACTCACACACGGACACTCACACACACACTCACACACACACGGACACACACACACACACACACTCGCAGGCACGCAATCATACGTATGCCTGTACTCTACCCCTTTCCCTCTCTGCTCGTGATGTGCTCTGCAGGGTCTCGATTGTCCGTGCGGAAGTTTCTGGACTCGCCTCCCTGCCCTGGAAAAATGTGTTATTTCTGCTCGCTTCCCTGAGCCTGAAAGCACCGGCCCACTCATAAAGCTCCTCTCTTTCATCACTGTCTTAACAAGCTCTGCCATCTTCTGACATCCCTCTTTCCCCCTCCTCCTCCTCCTCTCCCTCTCTTCCTCTTCCTCTTCATCTCCCTCTCCTCCTCCTCCTCTCCCCCGTTACCTCTTCATCTCCCTCTCTTCCTCCTTCTCCTCCTCTCCCTCTCCTCCTCCTCCTCCTCTCCCTCTCTTCCTCTTCATCTCCTTCTCTTCCTCCTCCTCCTCCTCTCCCCCGTTACCTCTTCATCTCCCTCTCTTCCTCCTCCTCCTTCTGCTCTCCCTGTCCCCCTCTTTCCTCCTCTTTCCTCCTCTTCCTCCTCCTCCTTCTTCTTCTCTCCCTCTCCTCTTTCTCTTCCTCCTCCTCCTTCTCTCTTCTTCTGTCTCTTACCTACTCCTCCTGCTCGTCTCCCTCCCCCCCTCCTCTCCTCCTACTCTCTCCTCCTCCTCTTTTTTCCTCATCCTTCCTAATGTCAGAGCTGTATGCCCGGTCGGGTGGAGGCTGCAGCGCTTGTGTGCTTCTGCATCGGCTCTGGAGACCCAGGCCATGGTTCAGACAGCACTGTGTCCTCACCAGTAAATCCTACAGCCTGATTTTCTTTTCTGTTTTTTTCATCTGTTTTTTAATGTTTCCTGTCTTGGTGAAGGAACACAAACTGGCGCCTAATTGAAAGTCGAGCCTCGATCAAATCTGATTCTCTCTTTTTCTCCTCAGCGCTTATGTTCTCCTCCTTTTCTGACGCGACTTCAAAGTATAACGCCTTTCTGTCTGCTTTCCTCTTCTCTCTTTGTCATAAGAGAATTCATCTCCTCGTAACGGGGGGTCAGGGGTCAGGGGTCAGGGGTCAGGGGTCCTCAAACCGGGTCCCCAGGGGCCCCCCGTGTGCTGCTTTCTGTTACAGGCGGTCTCTCGCTCTCCAGCGCTGTCGAGAACGCGCTGGAGTCCCGCCATCGCCGTTTTTCCTTAAACGCTGTTTTAACCCGGGCCGTCTGGGTAGTGTAGAGGTATAAGCGCTCGCCTACCACCGCGGAGACCCGGGTTCAATCCCCGGCAGCGGTACTTCCGGCTTGGTCAGATGTTCCTACGAACGCAACTGGCAGTGTTCGCGGGTGGGAAGCCGGTGAGGGTATGAGTCCTGATCGTTGCATTAGCGACTCCTGGTTGGTCGGGGCGCCTGTCCAGCGGGGAGGGGATCTGGGGGAGATAGCGTGAACCTCCGCACGCGTTACGCTCTCCCAGTGAAACTCCTCGCTGTCTGGTGAAAAGAAGCGGCTGGCGACTCCACATGTATCGGAGGAGGCATGTGGTAGTCTACACCCTCCCCAGACCGACAGAGGATAGCGCATCGACCAGGACTGTAATAAACACGGGGAATTGATATAACGACTAAATTGGGGATAAAATGGGAGAAAAATGGCAACAAAAAAAAAAACACTGTTTTACCACGACGCTGCCATTTTGTCAGTGACCAGGTGGCACACGTACAGCGAATCAGGAGCTCGCTGACTCCACCGACGGGTCATTAACTAAATCAATTAAAAACTGTAACTGCTTTTGAAAGGAATCATTTTCTACAGCGCGTCACATGAAAGCGAAAGGGCTAGACGATCCAGCCGATTTAAAATAAAAGCCCTTTTTGAGGAGAGTACGGGAGATTTATTCTTCCTGACATCCGCTGGTACTTCTGACATGATGCTGCCTAAGAGGGCGAATCGTCCCTCCATTGGTACTAATTCCCCTAATAAGAGCAATTAATGGCTTCATTAAATTCAGTGGTAGCAAATTTGGTTGGAATGGGAACTGGGGCACGCGGGGGACCGCAGGTTTAATTTTTAATTAATTTATTTTTTAAAACCTGCTGCGCTTGGCTGTAAAGGGGCGACACATGGGTCTGGGGTCCCGAACCCGGAACCCTTGAGGTCCCGAGGCTTGGGGTCCCGCTTGGGGTCCCGCCCCTATCAGAGTTCAGCCTGGTACAGTGTGAGGGGGGGTAGAGCGATGCTTAATGGCTTCTGTGCGGCTTGGCTGCTCGGGGGCTGGAGCTGGGTGTGTGTGGACCTTGCCAACATGCCTTAGAAGGGAAAAATACAATTAAGTTCACACGGGCGATAAGGAACCCCCCCCCCCATCCCCCCCCCCTCCATGTCCCCCTTTTCGACAGTCCGGTTACTTTTCAAAATTGGGTGTATAAATCATTTCAGTCTCAGGGGGGTGGGGGGGAAGTTGGGGTTGGGGTGTGTTTGGGGGGGGGGGGGGGGGGGAGGCTGACAGAGAGAGCATTCCTTCAACCGAAGGAGGAAAAACAGAAATCAAACAAACAGAAAAAATAAATAAATAAGTGAATGAAATAAATCTAGCTTGTCTGGGTGGATGAAGACGGACGGCTGTGCGGTCAGGTAAATATGTGGACGCCTCACCTGAAGCAGCCACACTAAATAAAAAAGGGAGGGAGCGACCTGTCCGTCAAACTCCGGCAGCTCAGCAAGGTGCCTTTCCAGAAATATGGCTTTCAAAAGCAGAAATATGCTCTCTGACTAAGGAATGAGGCATTGTGTGTGTGTGTGTGTGTGTGTATGCATATGTGTGTGTGTGTGTATGCATATTTGTGTGTTTGTGCATGTGTGTGTGTGTGTATGTGTGAGTGTGTGTGTGTGTGTGTGTATATATGTGTGTGTGTGTGTGTATGTGTAGGTGTGCGTGTGAGAGTGTGTATATATGTGTGCATGTATGTGTGCATGTGTATATGTGTGTGTATGTGTGATTTGTGTGAGTGTGTTTGTTTCTGGCATTAAACACTAAAGAAGGCAGACTAATCTTGTCTGTGCAGTTGGTACAGGCGCACACAGCGCAGTCATTAGCACAGGGACTCAGACTCAGTCAGGTGCTTCCCTCATTAGCACAGGGACTCAGACTCAGTCAGGTGCTTCCCTCATTAGCACAGGGACTCAGACTCCGTCAGGTGCTTCCCTCATTAGCACAGGGACTCAGACTCCGTCAGGTGCTTCCCTCATTAGCACAGGGACTCAGACTCAGTCAGGTGCTTCCCTCATTAGCACAGGGACTCAGACTCAGTCAGGTGCTTCCCTCATTAGCACAGGGACTCAGACTCAGTCAGGTGCTTCCCTCATTAGCACAGGGACTCAGACTCAGTCAGGTGCTTCCCTCATTAGCACAGGGACTCAGACTCAGTCAGGTGCTTCCCTCATTAGCACAGGGACTCAGACTCAGTCAGGTGCTTCCCTCATTAGCACAGGGACTCAGACTCAGTCAGGTGCTTCCCTCCCTGTGACTGAGCTGCGTCTGTCACTGGGGCTCACAGGCATCAGATAAAAGTCACACATCTCATCTCCTTTTATTTCACTTTTCAAGGCTTGCTTTTCCTGCCTTGCAAGAGGTTTCTTTCTTTTTAAAAAAAAAAGAAGCTTGTTTTGTTCCCCCCCCCCCTCCCATAGCTGGGCCCCGTAGGTTACCCCTGCCAAAAACAGGCCTGCTTCCAATTACAGGACTGTCTCGGAAACAAAGAGGGGGTGTCAGGCTCCCCCCTCGATCTCAGGGGAGTCCTCTGCATTGCCACTGCCATATGGTGACACTAGACACAAACGACCACACGCACAAGCACACACACCCAGATGCACTACACACACACTGCTCACACATTCACACACACTTAGATGCACTACACACACACTGCTCACACACACACACACACACTGCTCACACATTCACACACACACACACACACTACTCACACATTCACACACACACACACACACACACACACACACTACTCACACATTCACACACACACACACGCACACTCTCTCTCTCCTCTCTGTCTCTCTCTCCCTCTCCCTCTCTCTTCTTCTCTCTCCCTCTCTATCTCCCTCCCTCTCCCTCTCTCTCTCTTTCCCTCTCTCTCTCTCCTGCTCTTTCCCTCCCTCTCCCTCCCTCTCTCTCCCTCTCACTCTCTCCCTCCCTCTTCTCTCTCCTGCTCTTTTCCTCCCTCTCTTTCTCTCTCCCTCTCCCTCCCCCCCTCCCCCTCTCTCTCTCCTCTCTGTAAGTGTGTTTTCGTGGCGTGAGTCAGGCTGTTTAGGGGCGTGTGCTATCCGTCATCTTTATGCTCCATTATGAGAGGGGAACAGTCGGCGGGCTGGCGGAACGGCTCGTTTGGCGGCGGGACGATGGCGGTTTGGGATCGCTTCGCTCTCGCCTCTCCGCCCCGCCCCGCCCGCCCGCCCGCCCACCCGCGCGGAACGCGGGACGCCTTCTGTTACCGCCGCTGAACGCTCGGGAGCCCGCTCTATGAGCGCGGTACGAACGACGCGGAGCGTCCAGCGCTCTCCAGCGCTCTCCAGCGCTCGCACCCCCTGCGTCTCAGCGCTGCTGTTCTTCCCACCCCCTGCGTCTCAGCGCTGCTGTTCTTCCCACCCCCTGCCTCTCAGCGCTGCTGCTGTTCTTCCCACCCCCTGCCTCTCAGCGCTGCTGCTGTTCTTCCCACCCCCTGCCTCTCAGCGCTGCTGCTGTTCTTCCCACCCCCTGCCTCTCAGCGCTGCTGCTGTTCTTCCCACCCCCTGCCTCTCAGCGCTGCTGCTGTTCTTCCCACCCCCTGCCTCTCAGCGCTGCTGCTGTTCTTCCCACCCCCTGCCTCTCAGCGCTGCTGCTGTTCTTCCCACCCCCTGCCTCTCAGCGCTGCTGCTGTTCTTCCCACCCCCTGCCTCTCAGCGCTGCTGCTGTTCTTCCCACCCCCTGCCTCTCAGCGCTGCTGCTGTTCTTCCCACCCCCTGCCTCTCAGCGCTGCTGCTGTTCTTCCCACCCCCTGCCTCTCAGCGCTGCTGTTCTTCCCACCCCCTGCCTCTCAGCTCTCTGCTGTTCTCCCCACCCCCTGCCTCTCAGCGTTCAGCTCTGTTCTGAAGGCCTGTGCCCCAGACGCAGAACGCCATCTGTTCCTGTGAACGTCGGAACATAGAACACGGAACACGGAACATGACATGCACTTCCTCTCAAGCTGATTATGCACCGTGTTGCCTCACCTGCAGTGGCTTACATTACCAGCACAACTAAACTGCATCAAGTGGTTTGGTGTGAAATAAAACAGACACACACACAATCACACACACACACACACGTGCATGCACGTACAGGCTCATCAGTATGCATGCACTCACACACCCACACACACATTAGCATACACACACACACACACGTGCATGCACGTACAGGCTCATCAGTGTGCATGCACTCACACACCCACACACACATTAGCATACACACAAACACACAAATACTCATCACCATAGACGTGCACTCACACACACACACACACTCACACACACACACACACTTATACACAGGCACACACGTCCTCACACACACACACATACATATACATTTTTATTTCAAACTCAGAAGGCTGTCTGTGCCTGTGTGTTGTGTGGCATCTAATCAATCGGGATGTTCCGGGTGTCCCCCCCCCCCTTCAGGCTCGGAGCTGATGCCCAAGGCCCTGTCCACCCGCATCATCGGCGGGATCTGGTGGTTCTTCACCCTCATCATCATCTCCTCCTACACCGCCAACCTGGCGGCCTTCCTGACCGTGGAGCGCATGGACTCGCCGGTGGAGTCCGCCGACGACCTGGCCAAGCAGACGCGGATCGAGTACGGCGTGGTGAAGGACGGCGCCACCATGACCTTCTTTAAGGTGCGTGCAACACCAAAAACGAGAAACACAATCCATATGGGAAAAAAGCATCGGAAATCTGCCTAGGGAACCCATGGCTCAAAAATGTGAACTTTTAGGACTACAAACTAACACTCTGTGTGAACTCAATCTCACACACCACACACACACACACACACTCATACACACATACAAACACGCACACACACACACACACACACACACACACACATACACACCCAAACAGACACACACACACACACACACCCAAACAGACACACACACAAACACATACAGACACACACACACACACCCAAACAGACACACACACAAACACATACAGACACACACACACACACCCAAACAGACACACACACAAACACATACAGACACACACACACACACACACCCAAACAGACACACACACAAACACATACAGACACTCACACGCAAACAGACACACACACACACCCAAACCGACACACACACACAGAACACACACACACACATCAGACACACACACACACACGTATATCACACGCGCTCCCATGTTTCTCTAGCATAATGCTGAGCAGGATATCTGTGGCCCTCCTGCTCTAGTCTGTCTCACACCTGCTCTTCATCCTGTTTCTAAAAACGTAGCCAGACGTGACCGTCTGCGACTGAAGGACTGGTAGAAATGAAGAGTAAGCCTTTAATCTGGCCTTCTGTGTGGGAGCCCAGGCAAGACCAGCCCGTTCTCCGGTCTCACCGCGGTAAACACATCCATCCGTGGAGTGGGGAACGAGAGAACGAGAGCGGGAAGAGAGAAAGAGACGGGGGTCGTGTTAAATTTCAACTTTTGTTAACTTTTCCCAAATAAAACTTTGTGCTCGCTGGGCGCAGAAAAAGATGTAAAAAATCAATACCATTTCACAAGACTTCTCTGCTTTACTTCCAGTCAGATCCTAATTCCCTCTGCAAAGGTAGATTCTCCAGATCCGCGTCTTCCTTTGATGCGTTCCGCCAAAAATGATTTTTTTTTATTTTTTTATATTCCGAAGTTTCGGCTGGCTCCGGGGTTTTTGTGGTTCTGAGTGCTCCTCAGGATGGTGTGAACGGGTGGAGAAGCACGTGTGCAGGTCTTCACTCTTTTCTTGTTTTTGTTTTTTTCGCTTGACAGCTCAGCTTGCTTCCACTGGAAAAAAAAGTGTTTTTGTTTAATTTTTTCCACTTTTATTTGATGGATGGGATGAAAAAATAAAAGCGCAGACAGGTGCGTTTAGGGGATCCGTGCTCGGCACACGTTGATGATGTCATCAGCCGCCACGGAGCACCGAGAGCTGGCGGGCGTGATGCGGGACGTCCCGTCCTGTCCTCGTCTCACCGGCGGTACGGGACGGGGCGCGGGAGGATTTCGGGAAGAGGGGCAGGGAGGGAACCCACGTTCTCCCGGTGCAGACTGGCGGAATGAATCTGTCTGAAATGCCTGTTACCCGCGACAGGGTTTTCCCTCGTCCCTCCCAAACTAAATCGGTCGCCCCCGGTGAGATTTTGTGCGGTGGGGTGGGGTGGGGGGATGGGCGGGGTGTGCGGGACAACCGGTCCCCGTTGTCTCTGTGACACTCTGTTTTAATTGGAAGCAGGTCGGCTTTTGCCACACTTTTCATCATTTTTTTTTCTTACAAAAAAGAAGGCTACCTCCCTCCCCCCTCCCTTCCTCCCACTTCTCCCGAATCAAGGGAGCGTTTGACAGGCTGTGTTCCATGTTCCGCGTTCCGTGTTCCGTGTTCCATGTTCCGTTCCCGGCTCTGTGGAGGAGCAGGACGAGGGGACAGGCAAGACGTGGTTAAAAGGTGACAGGTGTCAGTAATTACCTCATCAGCACAGCTCTGCTGAAGAGCCTTCAGGCCTCCTCTTCATCACGATGAAGGGTGATGATCTTAACTGTTGGGGGCAAGAAACTGCCTCATAAATCTTCATTTTGGCGGGGGGGGGGGGGGGGGGGTGAAAGCACTTGAAATGTAAGTGTTGAAGGGGGCAGTGTCGTAAAATTAAATTCTTGTCACACTGAGCACGGAACTCAGATCTTCTCTTGTGTTAAATTAAACATAATTTTCTCTTTTTATTTTCTCTTGCTTATTCCCGGGGAACTGGCCTGGGTTTAGGGGTTCAGAGAGAGAGAGAGAGAGTGGCCCCTCTCTCCAACAGGGCCTGTACCACAGCAGCCCCGCCCTCACCTTTACCTGCTGAGTGGAGCTCACTCACCTGACCGCTCCGGGGTCAGATTATTTCGCGAGACGAGTGATTTCACCGGTTAAATTCCAGCCGGTTTCTGATCCTTTTCTGACACGCGTCTACGTCACCTAATATCATTACAATTTCTTTATTGAATTATTCTTGTGTACGCTTGTGTGTTTTGCTTAGGGAAACGTTTCGTTGAAAATCCTCAAGGGTCTCAAGTTTGAATTTCAGTATTTCACAGACCCATAATTTCACATTTTTTGTTTGGCCCGAGTCTGGACTTGAGCCGCGATGCCGATAATGAGGCCGTTTTCGTTATTGTGTTTCCTCGCTCCGACAGAGACAGAGACGACCCGAGCATATTTCTCATGTCTGAATGAAATCTGAATTCAGCAGGACCGGTTCACTTGAATTATCAGGAGACATTTACAGCATGAGAAGGGCCTTATGGCAGAGTGTACCTCCCCCTCTTAGCCCCAGGCTATAAAAACACCCCCCTGCTGTTGGGAGGGGGTCCCGGGGGGCCCGATGTTCCCCATTCTGCACAGTGCACCGCGTACCTAACGAATATTAGCGGCTTTACACACATTACATTCCACCTCGTGCTGAGCAGAATTAAGAGAAAATGTCAGAATTTGAGAGGAGTGCTCAGCTTTGTTCAGTCTGCAGACTCTGTCTCTCTGTGTCTGGACCTTACTGTGTGTCCAATGATGCGTCTTTCCTTTGATTCCTTGTGCAGATGCTCGCTGCTTTACAAACTGGTGATTTTAGAGAGAGAGAGAGAGAGGATTGAGGCTGAAGATGTTTGTGTTCCTAATGTAGCCAGCTTGCTGCGTATCGCTTGCCTGAGTCATCAAACAAACAGCTGATACACTGAACCTAAAATCGCCCCTCAAACAAAACAGCTAAAATATTAGATGAATGTAGAGCTGCTGCGTATTAGGCATATTGCTGTTCACTTACACCATGAAACTGTCACTGTGAGTGGTGACCCTAGGTGCACTTCTGCACAGAACACACACACACACACACACACTCTCTCTCTCTCTCTCTCTCTCTCTCTCTCTCACACACACACACACACATGCGTACACGCACACGCACACACACACAGGAGCAGGTGTGACAGGGATAACTGAAGTCTGTGGAAGCGGTGCGGTCACATCACACACACACACACATGCATACACACACACACACACGCACACACACACACACAGGAGCTGGTGTGACAGGGATAACTGAAGTCTGTGGAAGCGGTGCGGTCACATCACACACACACACACATGCATACACACACACACACACGCACACACACACACACACAGGAGCTGGTGTGACAGGTATAACTGAAGTCTGTAGAAGCAGTGCGGTCACATCACACACACACGCACACACACACAGGAGCAGGTGTGACAGGGATAACTGAAGTCTGTGGAAGCAGTGCGGTCACATCACACACACTCACATGCGTACACACACACACACACACACACAGGTATAACTGAAGTCTGTGGAAGCGGTGCAGTCACATCACACACACTCACATGCGTACACACACACACACACACACACAGGGATAACTGAAGTCTGTGGGAGCGGTGCGGTCACATCACACACACACACACGCATACACACACACACACACGCACACACACAGGGATAGCTGAAGTCTGTGGAAGCGGTGCGGTCACATCGCCCACTCTTGCGGTGTGAGTCTGTGGCTCAGACGGACTCGTCTGTCTCCCAGCGCTCAGCGCGGCTCGGCGGCAGCGAGACAGATAGCAGGGCTGGAGGTCAATAGCGCACGGCTGTGTGTGCGTGTGTGTGAGTGCGTGTGTGCGTGAGTGTGTGTGAGTGTGTGTGTGTGTGTGTGTGTGGGAAACCTGTGCGTGTGCGTGTGCGTGTGTGTGAGAGTGTGTGTGCGTGTGTGAGTGCGTGTGCGTGTGTGTGTGTGTGTGCGTGTGTGTGTGCGTGTGTGTGTGTGTGCGTGTGCGTGTGTGTGTGGGAAACCTGTGCGTGTGTGTGAGAGTGTGTGTGCGTGTGTGAGTGCGTGTGTGTGAGTGCGTGTGTGCGTGAGTGTGTGTGAGTGTGTGTGTGTGTGTGTGTGTGGGAAACCTGTGCGTGTGCGTGTGCGTGTGTGTGAGAGTGTGTGTGCGTGTGTGAGTGCGTGTGCGTGTGTGTGTGTGTGTGCGTGTGTGTGTGCGTGTGTGTGTGTGTGCGTGTGCGTGTGTGTGTGGGAAACCTGTGCGTGTGCGTGTGTGTGAGAGTGTGTGTGCGTGTGTGAGTGCGTGTGTGTGAGTGCGTGTGCGTGTGTGTGTGTGTGCGTGTGTGTGTGTGTGGGAAACCTGTGCGTGTGTGTGTGTGCGTGTGTGTGAGAGTGTGTGTGCGTGTGTGTGTGGGAAACCTGTGCGTGTGCGTGTGTGTGAGAGTGTGTGTGCGTGTGTGAGTGCGTGTGTGTGAGTGCGTGTGCGTGTGTGTGTGTGTGCGTGTGTGTGTGTGTGGGAAACCTGTGCGTGTGTGTGTGTGTGCGTGTGTGTGAGAATGTGTGCGTGCGTGTGTGTGCGTGTGACTGAGACCTGTGTGCGTGTGTGTGTGTGCGTGTGTGTCTGTGAGTGTGTGTGTGCGTGTTCGTGTGTGTGTGTGTGGGAAACCTGTGCGTGTGTGTGTGTGCGTGTGTGTGAGAGTGTGTGCGTGCGTGTGTGTGCGTGTGACTGAGACCTGTGTGCGTGTGTGTGTGTGCGTGTGTGTCTGTGAGTGTGTGACTGAAACCTGCGTGTGTGCGTGTCTGAAACCTGTATGTGTGTGCATGTGTGTGTACAGTATGTGTGTGTGTGTGAGTGGGCGTGTGTGTGTGTGTGTGTGTGTGAAAGCTGTGTGTGTGTGTAAGAGTGTGTATGTGTGTGTGTGTGTGTGTGTGTAAGAGTGTGTGTGTGTGTGTGTGTGTGTGATTCTGAAAGCCCCAAACGTAATTTCTACACATTCTCTCTGACGTCCAACGACGCGTCCTTTGAGGATGGGGGTCAACTGCATTTTCAATTCAGTCGGTTTCAGGAGGAAATGCACCGAAATCCAGTTTATTGAATGTTAAAAACTGGCTGTAGGGGTTGAGACCTCAGGTTCACTCCCTGTGCTGATCTAGGATCAGTTTTGTGTCATGGACCATGATGAAGTATCGGAGAGTGTATGATATAAGACAAGGAAAAACTGACCCCAGATCAGCACTTCCTGGTCTGGGACGCTTTTATGAACGAAAGGCTGCCCCTGGTCTTGCTTCCAACAACATTACTTAATTGATGCCATTGATCAAGATGGCGGCTCCCCTCCCCTGTCCCTGTGCGTGTAAACAGCTCAAGGGCTGAGAGGGAATTCCGCACCCGTCACGGACCGCCAGTCTCGAAGACCAGCGGAGATCGTTTCGTATTTTATGTGCGTGCGTGTGTGTGTGTGTGTGTGTGTGTGTGTGTGTGAGTGGGTGGGTGGGTGTGTGTGTGTGTGAGTGGGTGGGTGGGTGCGTGTGTGTGTGTGTGAGTGGGTGGGTGCGTGTGTGTGTGTGTCTGAGTGCATGTGTGAAAATAAGACCGTATCCATGCCCTGCATATAAACCATTTCCTGTTCGTAATAAGATCATGTTCTCGTAGTTCTGGTTAAATTTGTTTAATTTTTTTTTTTTGGCAGGAAATGTCTGGGATCTAGGAAAACAAAAATACATTCTTATTTCACGCAACGGGGGGTGCAGAAGGGGGTAAGGGGGGTGTGATTATGTGTGTGTGGGGGGGGGGGGGGCAGGAGTGTTCACACAGATGTAAAAGATAAAAACCTGAATTCGCCCCTTCCCCCACATCTGCCCATGCACTCTACCTTCCCTGTAAAGATGCTGTTGGATAAAGACGCTGTTGGATAAAGATTCCGCTGGATAAAGATGGCGGCTGAGGCTCGGGGGAATTAATTTCCGGGTACACAGATGACACGTACAGTCGGCGGGGAGACAGAGCCTAAGCAGAGGAGCCGTTCTGTTCCAGTTTTTTTCATGCAGAGCATGTTTATTGTTTTCCCAGAGCTTGTTCACATCCCCTCCCAGCGCTTTGTGAAAGGATGTGTGTGCAGATGGTGATTTAAGGATAAATAAATAAATAACATCCCTTTGAGATGGATTTGCCTGACGTGCAGCTTGAAGAACCTTCACAAAGGTTTAGTTTGATAACTGCTTCGGTCTCACCAGTAGCAAATAACCCCCTCCTCATCTTTCCACTATTATCATCAATAACACCAACAAAGACAAAAATACTGTTCCATTCACGCTATCCTGAAAGGAAATTCCATGTCCAAGTTCCACTGTGGCTCCTCCTTGCCTGGAATTGTCATTTTTCCATTCCGGTTTTCCGGTTTTCCAATCCTTTGAGTCCATCGGTATTTTATGGAATTGGGAAGCGGGGGGTGGGGGTTGATTTGGTGCGTGTCCTGAATATCACCCAAACAGTCCAGCTTTCCACCTCCCTGTCTTTGTCATGAAAAAGTATTATTTTGTTTTATTTCTGGTGTGCGTGTCAACATCCAGCAGTTACTTGACTGTAATTGGCACTCCCACGTGTAATATAGCCAATCAATCCCGTTCTATTGGATTAATAATGTAACAACAATTCTGTAATCAGTGGCAGCAATATTCGGTCTCAGTAGCATTAGACCACACGTTGAAGGCTTTCTCTAAAAAGCAGAAAGATGTTTTGCCGAACAAGTGGGAAAAGCTGAATAGAGCAACGTGCCGCCGCTTTGTAAAATTCGTAGCAAACATGGCGGCCCTAGAGAGCTCGCCACATGGCAGCAGCCCGGTTCCTCTCTCCATCCCTCTCTCCATCCCTCGTTCCAACCTCTGCATCCCTCCCGTTCGTCCGTTCCAGAAGTCCAAGGTCTCGACGTTCGAGAAGATGTGGGCCTTCATGAGCAGCAAGCAGAACACGGCCCTGGTGAAGTCCAACGAGGAGGGCATCCAGAGGGTGCTCAAGTCCAACTACGCCCTGCTGATGGAGTCCACCACCATCGAGTACGTCACCCGCAGGAACTGCAACCTCACCAAGGTCGGCGGCTCCATCGACAGCAAGGGCTACGGCATCGGCACTCCGATGGGTGAGGAAACCGCCGATACACAATCTGATTGGCTAACGTTGCTGTGTGATATCATCGCATTGGCTAGTATAGCTGTGTAATGTAATCTCATTGGCTAATATTGTTGTGCAATATAATCGCATTGGCTAACATTACTGTGCAATATAATCTCATTGGCTAATACCGCAGTGTAATATAATCTTATTGGCTAACATTACTGTGCAATATAATCTCATTGGTTAATATTGCTGTGTAATACTTTGAAATCTGTTTTTGTGAGAACGGCCATCTTAAACCATTGTATAGTGTTCATTCTTCATTTTTCTGCGTGAGCTTTTCCTTCCCAATATGTTGTCTTATCCAGTACAATCCAGCCTAAATCCCTGTGCAGAATGTGAATTTTGTGATTGTTGTTGCAGAATACAGTTTTTTTTCCAGTAAATTCCTGGTTAGAATTTGGACATACTGACTGAAGTAATCTACAGTGTGCTTTGAATTGGCTTACCTTCAACACTTTGGCTTTGTATCAGTAAAACCATATGCAGCATTGCATTTATATAAAAGAATAATGCTAAGAAAAATCCCTTTGTGGGTTGTTTCAGAATGCATGCATTTCTTACTCGTAATTAGAAGGTAATCTTGTAGAGAAATTTTTTTTTGGCGCATAGCTATATTTCTTTGTCAGTGTGAGTACTGTGTTAATCACAGGTATGAACTCTGCCTCATGTGGCCTGCTTGTTTGGGCCAGCAGCGTTGTACAATGGTTAGGAAATTGAGCTTGTAACTAGCAGAGATTGAGGGTTCGAGGCCCTAGTGGGGCACTGGGGCATTGTATCCTGGGGTCAGTTACTTCACCTCATTTCCTTTAGGAAATAAGTAGCTGTTTAAATAGGTAGGAAGTAAGGTCACTGAGGTGGGAGTATTTGCTGAATGCCTAAAATTTCATTATGTTTTGTGTGTTATGATTGCAGCAGGAACAGTATACTTTGTTACACCCTTCGACTAGGCCCTGGATCCAATCAATATTTGTCCTTAATGTTGACTTGACATTTAATGCTTGTGTTCAAAAATACAGTTTAGTAAATTCACGTTATCACCAAACTTAATGCCACAAACACCTCATATTTGCAAATCAAATTAAAGGTCAACTATGCAGGAATTTTTAGCCTTGCTATGGTCCTGGTTACAATCATAGAAGTCTTCTCCTTCATCTTCATCTTCATCCCTGCCCACTCACCCCAAGTTCCCGACCAAGTCACAGACACTGCAAATTCATTAGAAACTACCGGAAAATTTCTCCCATCAATTACACGGACCGGGCATTTCATAGTCCGGTTGGGGCCATGAATTGGACGTGTACAAATACTTTTAAATCTGGACGTTCTAGTCAAGGAACCAAACATCTGGCAACCCTAGCTGGATAGCTAAAGGTATTGTTACTTACAGGTCCAACAGAAAACAAGCCAAGTTCATGTCGCTTTTCATCCCCTTGGCGAGCTTCAGCTGATGCCACTGAGGAAAGGCAATTCTATGGTTAACTGTAGTTCTTGAACAAGCCCTGAAGTGTGCTTTGTTGGGGTTGGAGTGAAAACCTACAGGATGGTAGATCTCCAGGAACAGGCTTGGGCAGCCCTGCTCTAGCTGTTGAGTGAGGTGTGTTTTGTTAGAGTTGGAGGGGAAACCTAGAGGACAGTAGAACTCCGGGAACATGGTTGGGTTGGGCAGCCCTGCTGTAGACAGATGACCCATCATTACACAGCTGTACCTCTGACATTATGCTCCCCTCTCACAGGCTCCCCCTACAGGGACAAGGTGACCATCGCCATCCTGAGCATCCTGGAGGACGGTCGGCTGCACATGCTGAAGGAGAAGTGGTGGGGCGGGACCGGCTGCTCCGAGGATGAGCGGCGGGAGGCTGGGCCAATGGGGATCCAGAACCTGGGCGGGATCTTCATCGTGCTGGCCGCCGGATTGGTCCTCTCCGTCTTCGTGGCCATCGGGGAGTTCATCTACAAGCTGCGGAAAACCGCGGAGCGCGAGCAGGTGAGCCCCGCCCAGGAAAGAGCAATCAGCCAATCAATGACCCAATCAGCCAATCAATCAGCCAGTCAACCAACCAATCAGCCAATCAATCAACCAATTAACCAATCAATCAACCAATGAGGTTTTTTTATTTTTATTTTCTATATAGTTGTATTATACCAATGTGTGTGTGTGTGTGTGTGTGTGTGTGTGTGTGTGTGTGTGTGTGAGTGTGTACACACACACACACACACACACACACAGTACAGTCTGTAAGTATGTGGACAGCGACAAAATTTTTGTTGTTTTAGTGCTGTACTCCAGCACATTGGATTAGAAATGAAACAAGCCAGGCTGTTCATAACCTCATAGTATTAGGACAATGACCAGGTTGCTAGTCTAACGTGAGACAGTCTGTCTAACTTCTTGTGATTTAGTGTGCTAAATAAACCAACGGAAACAGTTTCTGCTTCAGAGGAACCATAAGTCGGTGGGACTCCAGTTCAAGGGAGCGTGTCCAGCCAACTCAACCGATGACCTATGACACAGCGCTGGCTAAAACTTGCCAGCACCAATCAGATTGCGGGAAACCAATCTCACAGTTTGTAACTTTCCATTCCAAATGCTCTGGAGCTTGAGATCTAATTACTGCGTCTGTACTGTGGGGTACTGCAAGTCACGTTAGGCCTCTTCAGGTCCGACAAATGCATGTGGGGCCTCGTTTCAAAAAAAAAAAAAAAGAAAAGAAAAAAAAAGCAACTTGAAATCGGACTTGGGAGCGGCTTCTGAACCGGCCAGTTCTGGTCTTGCAGAGCTTGTCTTTATCACCCCCTGGGTGTAAGCAGTTAGAGCGCTTCGGAGAGCCTCCCTCCCTCCCTCCCTCCCTCCCTCTCTCCTCTCTCCCTCCCTCCCTCCCTCCGTCCCTTCCTTCCTCTCTCCCTCTCTCCCTCCCTCCTTCCCTCTCTCCCTCCCTCTCTCCCTCTCTCTCTCCCTCTCTCTCTTGCTCCCTCCCTCCCTCCCTCTCTCCCTCTCTCTCTCGCTCCCTCCCTCTCTCCCTCTCTCCCTCCCTCCCTCCCTCCCTCTCTCTCCCTCTCTCCCCTCCCTCCCTCCCTCTCTCTCCCTCTCTCTCGCTCCCTCCCTCTCTACCTCTCTTCCTCCCTCTCTCTCCCTCTCCCTCTCTCTCCCTCGCTCTCTTGCTCCCTCCCTCCCTCCTTCCCTCTCTCTCTCCCTCTCTCGCTCCCTCGCTCCCTCTCTCCGTGCGCGGGGCTCTGAGTCTGAGTGCTCTGTGAAGGCGTTCTGAAGAGTGCGGTGGTGAAGCGTTTAGCTGAGCCCACGCGCTGTGACAGCGGGCCTCAGACTTTGTTTCATTTTCATCAGCATAATTACAAACTGGAGCGTGCAGCATCACTCCTGCATCAGCCAGAGCCCGCGTCGGGCTGCCACGGAAACGCTCGGCGGCAACCGCACCCGCCATCACGGCAACGGGGTCCGCGGGAAGCCTCGGGGTGCCGTCGCCACGGCAGTGGGGGAGGCGTGGGCCGTTCTCATTGGCTGACAGGGGAGGGAGTGCGGTCTCTCTCTCTCTCTCTCTCTCTCGCTCTCTTTGACGGCCCGCATGGTGAAACAGACAACAGCAGCAGTTTCCAGCCTTCTCTGCAGGATGTGTTTGCCCCCCCACACACACACCCCCACCGCTCCACGCCCCCCACCCCCATGACTGACTGTGCCATGGTTTCTTGGGCGTGGCACATACAGCAGGCAGCATTTTAGGAAATTCCTGCACAGGCTAAAGTCTGGCTAACTTTAGCTTAACCTTCATCCCCTGCACCCCCCCCCCCCTTCCCCCCCAAATGACCTACCCGCCATACTGCTGCAACATGCTGTCAGTAGGATTTAAAATACAACTTCTTCTTTCTCTCTTTTCCTCTCTCTTTTGAACTTTTGACACTTTTTAATGCCTTTTTAGCTTCTTACTTTATCTGTTCTTTTAACTCATTGTGTTTACACACTTTGCTTTGCACTGAGGTGTATGAAGTGTGCTGTATAAATAAAGGACGATTGATGGATTGATTTTCTTATCTTCTCCTTCTCTTTCTCCTCCCTCCCTCCCTCCCTCTCTCCTCCCTCCCTCCCTCCCTCCCTCCCTCCTCCCTCCCTCAGCGGTCGTTCTGCAGCGCCATGGCGGACGAGATCCGGCTGTCGTTCACGTGCGAGCGGCGGGTGAAGCACAAGCCGCCGGCCCCGGCGCTGGTGAAGACGGACGCGGTGATCAACATGCACAGCTTCAACGACCGCCGGCTGCCGGGCAAGGACAGCCTGGCGTGCCCGGCGGGCATGACGCCCGTATTCCCATGACAGACAGAGCCGGCCTGCCCGAGGCCGACAGAACGCTGCGGCGTCGCCGCGGAGACCACCGGCCCGTCTCCGCGGCGACGCCCGCCGCCGCCATCCGTCGCCCGCGACGACCAGGACGGCGGCGGCAATGGCGGCGGCGGTGGCGGAAACGGAAACCACACCCTCGGAACCCACAGCAGTCCAATCCAGAGCGAGAATGGGGGCGTTTCCCAGGCGATGCACCTCAGCAGGAGCCTGTCCACCACCACCATGTGCACTCAAGTCTGATTTATACAGCCGTGACAGAAAAAGCAACCTGCCACCGCCGCCACCACCCCCCCTCCCCCTCCCCCCCCCTCCCCTACCCCCCCACCCGGGTACCACTCGCCATCGCTATGGGGATTTTGGGAACCCCGTCATCGAGAGAAAAAAAGACCCAAAATTTAATGAGAAAATAAATAATAATAATAAATAAATAAATGGAGCTGAAGGAGAGGAATATGGATATGGATATGATATGGATATGGGAAAGGGGACGTTTACTGGAGCATGGCAATAAGAGACAGAAGAGCAAGACGCTGGGCTGGCTTTCAGCCGGGAGACACAGTGACGTCACACAGAGCACATCCAATCACGCGAAGCCCCGCCCCTCGTGCTCCTCCTGAGGTCCTGAGGGCTTTTACTGTCGGAAAAGTGACCCCTTACCTCAAAAAAAACACGACAGAAATACAAAACAGCAGTGCAGACTTTTAGGGATTTTACTGTTGAGGTCTCGAGGGAGGACATTTTGGTGGATGAAAATGTGTGAATATTCTAGAAATGAAAAATGAAACATAAATAAATAAACATGGCTGGGACCATGGTGCAGTTTTTTGTAAGAGGACATCGGCTGGGCGTCGGCAGCGTGGCGGAACTCCGGGATCCCCGCGTTCCGAGCTGCCCGGGTACCCACAGTGGCAGCGAACGCGGGCACGCAGGTGGTTATGTGACATCATGAATGCGCAGATCGGACAGGGGTGACATCATAGGAGCCAGTGACATCATAGGAGCCAGTGGGCGGGGCTGAGGTTGAAACGGGAGAGGGGTCTTTCCCTGATATGAGCAACTACTTGTTTTATTTTTCATCGTACCATTTCTGTTTTGTTATTATAATGTTTTTTCTTTTGCTGTTGTTTTGTTTTGCTTGTTTGGTTTTTTTATTTGTAAGATGCAAAACAGGATTTAATTTGCGCTTTGCTGCATAAATTTTCAGTGGATATGTTCTACGCATTTACAGGAGATCGAGAGGAAAACAAAAAGAGCAAATTGACATCAATTACCAAAGATATGTCCTGGAAATAGCACTAAATCTCTCAATATGAATACTCACTGTTCTAAAAATGCAAAATAGAAAAAGCGTTTTGGATTACATTAGCTTCTTTGAAACACTCTTGCCCTGGCATTTATTTACATTTATGGATGGAAAAAGACACATTTATGTCTATGGTCTTTATTTATGTCTTATGTTTTCATATTGTCTGCATAATTGAACGTTTCCCTGCCCACTCCGTTTAAATGTTTGCATTCAGCATCCATTTATGTAAAGGGTTCTCATTAATTTGCATTTCATTTCAGTTTGCTCATTTATTAATGCTTTGGCAATTTGATCAGTTTCCTTCAATTTACTTCATTTATTGAAGATGGCGTACGTTACAGTGTGTTTTCAGTTTCCTGGGAATTATGTGCTTAGATTGTCAGCCGAGGATTGTGGGTAGTGATACTCCAGACCTCACAACTGCTTCTCACCAACTTTTGCCATGAGGAAACATTTGTTGTGTGTGTTGTGTGTGTGTTGTGTGCGTGTGTGCGTGTGTGCGTGTGTGCGTGTGTGTGTGTGTGTGTGTGTGTGTGTGTGTGTGTGTGCCCTCTCTAAAATATGCTCTCTTCATGCATTTTTCTTTTTTCTTCTGCTGTCTGTTGTTCCCAGTGCTCACAGTTCTTATTCTCTCCTGTTCAGAAATGTCAGCTGTGCTGTGACATCATTCATTCATCCCTCGCCTGTATTACACCAACCCCAGCAACCCCCCCGCACCCCACACCCCCACATCCGCCCTCCGTCACACGAACATCTCTCTCCCCCTCTCTTTCACTGTCCGTCTCCCTTTCTCTTTCTCTGGGGAGGAGGGGTTAACTCAATCATAGTCAGAACAATAACCTGCCCCCCCCCCCCCCCCGGGGACCATTCTGTGCAGCTCATTCATGCTCAGACCCCCCCCCCCCCCCCCCAAATCTGCGAATGAGACGTGGAACGGCCCTTTCAGGCCGAGGGGTCACGTCAGGCCATCAGGCATCACTTTGAGGAAGTAAAGCATTAAAAGCCTCGCAGTCTTATTCACCCTCTGGACATGGAAGCCGATGCATTAAATCCACGCTGTAGCGGCTAACGCTTCAGCCCTCAGGTGTTCATTAGGAGGGTTTGCCCCATTAACACGACGGGGTCGGCTCAAAAACTACTTAAGTCCCACATCGCCCCTGGGGCGTAGTATGGAAATCACATGCTTTTCCAGATATCACATCTTAAATCACCCACGCCTGCAAAAAAAAAAAGCTCTCCTTAATTTTTTTTTTTTTGTTAGATGGCAGTTTAATTCAGTCACTCTGCTGTATGATCCACGCTCGTGTGGACTGGCTTGGCTGTCCGCTGCTGCCATGGTAACGGTGTAATTTACGCACGTTCGTCACAGAGCTGCGTTTCTCGTGGCACGGCCGTGGCATCGTGGGCAACGGTACCGAGACATCGCCATAATGTGCGTGATTTGACTAGCCTGTTGGGTTGTGGCGTGAGCTAGCCTGTTGGGTTATGGCGTGAGCTAGCCCGTTGGGTTGTGGCATGAGCTAGCCCGTTGCGTTGTGGCGTGAGCTAGCCCGTTGGGTTTTGGCCTGAGCTAGCCCGTTGGGTTGTGGTGTGAGCTAGCCCGTCGCGTTGTGGCGTGAGCTAGCCCGTTGGGTTTTGGCCTGAGCTAGCCCGTTGGGTTGTGGCGTGAGCTAACCCGCTGGGTTGTGCCAACGTTACGGAGACGTTGGCGTGATGTTGTGTGTGAGCTAACCCGTTGGGTTGTGTGTGAGCTAGCCTGTTGGGTTGTGGCGTGAGCTAGCCCATTGGGTTGTGTGTGAGCTAGCCCGTTGGGTTGTGGCGTGAGCTAGCCCATTGGGTTGTGTGTGAGCTAGCCCGTTGGGTTGTGGCGTGAGCTAGCCCGTTGGGTTGTGTGTGAGCTAGCCCGTTGGGTTGTGTGTGAGCTAGCCCGTGGGTTCCGCAGGTCAAAGCAGGTCTGGCTCTCTGGCCCATCGCTGGATCCATCCCACCATTATTCCTTTTATTTCATTATTTATTTTTTCCTTTTCTTTTTAAATTTTTTTTTTCTCCTCCTCTGTCAGCTTTGTGATGCACCCCTTAGTGCCCGCTCCCCCACCGCCCATCACCCTTGTGTCATGGTGGGCATTTTTGGCATGGCCTCACTGTTTAGCGCTTTTATTTTGAAGGATTCATCTGATAGTTTGTGGGGCAGTGGAGTCACCCCTCTTAGATTATTGTGTCTTTGGATGATGTAAATCCTGCTTTGGGGGCAGGGGGGGGGGTCGGTTTAGGAAAGTTGAATAGAATGAGAATAAAAAAAACGTTTTCTGACTCCGCTGTAGGTAGCAAACATGAAGTCCGTACACACGGCTGTTTTTCTGGGTCAGATTTGTGTGCGTTCAACTCAAGGAGGGGGAAGAAATCAGTGAATTGCGTGGCCTTTGTGCAACTTTGTAGAATACAAACGCAGAAGATTAGCAGTGAACTTCGTGTCCTCCCTGTGAATTAAGGGTAGTTAAATGACAGAGAAAAATTCCTGTACAGCCTTCACAATAAGAGTGCTCAGACACGCAAAAGGCCTCGATCAAATCCACACTTCTGCAGCGTTGCCTGTTTCTCATCTTTTTCTGTTTTTTTATTTCCTGTGTTGTTTTGGTTCGGAAGCTTTATTTATTATTATTTTATTTCATTAATTTTTAAACGCGTAACTTGAACTGCTTGTTCTTAACGTAAGTGGGTAGGAGTTCCCCTCCTCCGTTCAAGGTGAACATCAGCAGCCATACAGGTTAGTTTTCGATGCGATCCTGGCCTAAATGTCAGTAGTGATGCTGGTTAATGATTTTAGGACCTGAGATTTAGGTGCTAAAAGTGTGAAAATGAAGCTGTGTCTGTAAAAAAGGATAATTCAGTCAGCGCGCCTCTGTGAGGTCTCAGTAGTAACAGAATCGAGGAGAAAAAAATCCGTTTTGTTTTGTTTTTTTCATACGTAGTTAACGTACAATTAAAAGTAAATACAGTCCACACGTCTGACTGTTCATTCAGTGGAATCCCATTGTATAAATAAAAATGGAAATTAAAAATGTTCAGGAAGGTCATTGTAATTAAAAAAAAAATCCCTTCTGCAAATACGATATATAAAAGATGAAAAGATATTTTGCTAAATTATACTTTCATATATTGGTAAAAGGCATTTTTGTGCGTGTGTGTTCTTAGATAAAAACATATCCATATTAAAACGTTCTCTCTTCTTTTTGCTCTGAATGTCCTTAATAATGTGTGGCACCAGGGTTGTGCAGTTGTGCTCAGCTCCTGCGTAGTTATTTTAGCAACGGGAACAAGGGAACAAGTGGCCATTTAATAGCGGGTTTGACTGGCGGTTTGGTGACCTTGGTCCGATATCTGTGCGTAAATTACTGCACCCCCCCTGCCCCCACCCCACCCATTATCCAATACCGCCTCCCCCTTGCTCTTGGGATATGTTTGTTAGATGGATAGACAGAATTATTTACACCCCACCCCCCCATTCCCACTCCAACAACATTTATATGAGGCGATATAAATATTATGTGACTATTAATGTTAGTTATTAACGTCCCTAAGGACAGGGGACTGATCTTTCTGTCACTTTCTATGGAGCTGCCATGTCCTCTGGTGATATAGTGTAGGCAGGTCATCACTGGTCACTGCCACAAGTCTGTGGAAACGTACATAAACTATCCCTGGGTTTCCTCACTGTGATGAATAAATCAGAGATTAGCAGGTAAATATTGATCCTGGAAACCCTCCCGTCAATATATAAATTCACTTCGTAAAAAAAAAAACAAAACAAAAAAAAAACAATCCATGCATACTTGGGTCGGAAACAGAGGGAGTTATTATTAATAATGTGTGACCAAATTTAATTACTGGGCGAGATAAGCATTGTTTTGTTTTGCTACTCATTGTAAACCTATTTACTGAGCAAAAACTTTTCCATTTGTTGGGAAGTGTGTGCTTTTAATTTTGTAGGTTGTGTGGAACTGAGGAGAAACGTGAACACAAGCGACGTCCAACTGACATGACGACGTCCCGTAGAAACGGCGTTGCTATGCGCGACGTCCCGTAGAAACGACGTTGCTATGTGCGACGTCCCGTAGAAACAACGTTGCTGTGCGGGAAACGGTTCACGCTGATTTAACAGAACTTTTATTTATTTGTCTGTTGGGGTTGCATTTATCTGCTTTATGATTTGACGGAAAACCTCTCAAACAATAAGATAAATATATTGGTGCCGACCAGGGTTTACTTTGTGGACATGCAGAATTTCTATGAATATAGTTTTTGTAACGTTTTGTAACGATTTTCGTTTTCCTAGTAACTGTATGTGTTACACGCTGACCACTCCTAGACTAATTGAAGTTCAAGTGAAAAAAAGAAATGATATATACAAAAAGGGTATGAAATGAAATAGAATGGTATTGAATTATTTTCTTTTTAACACACTGTGAATAATTCAATTGTACAGTTTGCTGTATGGGTAAATATGGTTTTAAAGTTTTAAATAAAAAAATTCTAAAATGCTTTTTTCCCTCTTTTTTGGCACAAACAGTTCAGCAACAATACAATTAACTTAGTTTATCACTTCCATTCACTTGTAAGTGAGAGGTAAGGACTAATGTTGATTGAATACAGTCCTTTCTTTAGTCATGCTTTCAGTTCAATTGATATGATGTCATTCGCTAAAGACATTTTGAATGCTTCATTGCTTGATTCATTGGTATCGTCTTCATTAGAAGTAAACAGAAGCATGGAAAGAAACATACTTCTAATTGATTATGTGATCAGACATATTTACTCTTTAATTGATGGGATCCAAATGGATCGGCTTCCAATGTCAGTAATGAAGTCTCCCGCCCCCCCCCCCCCCCCCCACGCTCCCTGGAGGCCCTCTCCAGTGTGACTCAGTGACAGCCGGCGACTGTAAGCGGGAGAGAGATCGATACACGCGTCTCCGCGTAGCGAGCGTGACCCGAGCGGTGTCCGCTGGATGGACGGCGCGGACCTGCCGGGGAACGCCGTCCGGTTGCCGCGGAGACCGGCCTGAGATTCCGGAACCTTAAAATCGGCCGGCGACTGAATCGGGGGCGGAGCGTCAGGACAGAGCGGGTCTCCGGGTGAGTGCCACAGAGCCAGCGGCCTCTCGAATTTGTTGGTGGGGGGGGGAGGGAGTGGGTTTCACCAGGTTTGGGAAAAGGGAGGGGGGGGGGGGGGGTTATACAGTAGGGCTCCAGGAGCATCTTTGAAGCGATGCTCCCCCTGAGCCCCGTGACTCACTGACAGAGAGAAGGAGCGAGCGCATTTCACAGTTACTTCAAAGACGGACACGGCCACAAAAAAGGAATAATCCACACGTTTCTTTTTATTTTCTTTTTTTTTGGAACCTGATTTACAAGGTGCTGAAGGGGTAGTGGAGAGGAGGTCGGGGGGGGGCGCAGGATGGGGTGGTGGTGGGAGAGGGCAGGGTGGGTGAAGGGAGTTGGAAAGAGATAAGGTTTAGCGATGCGATCGCGGTTTGCATAATGATGGCAGATTGCCGCTTGTTTACAGATTTGCGCGTGCGAGCCGGTACAGCAGCCTGGGTGTTTTTTTCTTGTTGTGTTTTTTTCTCCGCTCTTGTTCCCTGGGCGATAAGTGAGTGAGTGATGTCCCGCGCGCCCGCGGCGTGTCTCAGGCCCTTTGGGAGCGGCGTAATGGAATATGGATGTGCTCTTCGTCAGCGCCGCCCCCGCGCGGGCCGCCCCCTCCGCGCGGGCCCCCCCGCCTGAAGGGTACGCTCAATGACACACGGAGTGATCATCAGTCTGTTTCTCAGACGTCTCCGAGCGCGCCGGAGTGTGTACGGAGGCAAGGAGGCCTATTATGGGATGCGCTCGCTCTCCACCTCCCTCTCTCCCTACTTCGCTCCACCTCCCTCTCTCCCTACTTCTCTCTACCTCTCTCTCTGTCTCTCTCTGTCTCTCTCACTCGTTTGCTCGCTCTCTCTATCTCTTCTCACTCTATCTCTATCTCTCTCTTTTTTCTCTCTCTCTCACTCTTGCTGTCTCGTGCACAAGTACTCTGTCTTTCTCTCTAATTTATAGATTATGGTTGCATTAGAAGTTCTCAACAACCCGGAAGTACTTTCTTACAATATATTAATGTACATATCAAATTTGATGAAAGATATGTCAGCTGAACATGTTCCTGTTCCCATCCTGAAACAGCTGCTGGAAGTTTTAAATTGTTGCAGTAAAGCTGCATTCTCGAACATTTTCACTTAATATACAAAATATAAATGTGAAATATTTTAAATAAGAATCGTTGGACAGTGGGTGGCTGGGTCTCTAGGGCGTTGTGGTTTGGGGCTGTGGAACTGAAGGACAGATTCATCACTCCTGTCCCCCCCCCACCCCACCCACCCCCCCCACCCCCTCTCTCTAGAGCTCAATGGGGTGGAGGTCGGGATGCCAGTGCCTGCAGGTAGAGGTTTTTTTTGGTTCCCCTCTGTGGCGAGCGGGGGGGGGGGGGGGGGTACACACGTGCGTATCGTGCTATAAATAGCCGACTCGGCATTCGAGTGGCGGCTCGGCCGCGGGGAGACGACGGCAGGGCAATATTAACCTTGCCACTCAGGAGACGCCGGCGCTCTGACTAAAACTGGCAACCCCTGCGACTGTCACTCCTGCTAAATAATGACCAGGGGACGGGCCTGGTAATTGGAAGATTTATTATCTCTCACTGTCAATTAATCCCCCGGGAAACGGCGGCGGGATCGGAAACAGACTGGAGCGATGGCCGTATGTAAAAGAGAGAGAGAGGGAGGGAGAGAGAGAGAGAGAGAGAGAAAGAGGGGTAGATGGAGGGAGAGAGAGAGAGAGAGAGGGAGGGAGGGAGGGAGGAAGAGAGGGGGATTGAATTAAGTGGAAAGAGCGTGTGAATGACAGAGGTGGGGAGGGGAGGGGGGAAGAAAAGAAGAATGGGAGAAAAAGAGTTTAGGAGAAATCAATTTAAGGAGGGAGAAATTGAGAGAGAGATGGGAAAAAGAAATATAAAAAAAGAAAGAAGGGAGAAATAGAGAGAAAATGAGTAAAGGGGAGTGGGAGAGAGAGAGGAGTGATTAGCAGAGCAGGAAGCAGAGAGAGATGGAAAAAAGAAATGTAATGAAAAAAAGAAGGGAAGGGATAAATAGGGAGAAAAGGAGTAAAGGAGAGAGAGGAGTGATTAGCAGAGCAGGAACCTGAGAGAGAAAAGGAGAGATGGAAAGAGACGGCGAGAGAGAGAGAGACAGAGAGAGAGAGAGAGAGAGAGAGAGAGAGACAGAGAGAGAGAGAGAGAGAGAGAGAGAGAGAGAGAGACAGAGAGAGAGAGAGAGAGAGACGGAGTGAGAGAGAGAGAGAGAGAGACAGAGAGAGAGAGAGAGAGACGGAGAGAAAGAGAGAGAGAGAGAGACAGAGAGAGAGACGGAGAGAGAGAGAGAGAGAGAGAGAGAGACGGAGAGAGAGAGAGAGAGAGAGACGGAGAGAGAGAGAGAGACGTTCTTGCTGCTTTGGCTCTATGGCAGTTCTAGCACATTAATCCAGATAATCAGAGTCAGTGTGTTGGAGCTCTTTGCTGCCCTGAGGGCAGGCCGCTGCACGGTCCTGATGGTCATTAACCGCATCTTTACATTTATTTTTATGGAAAACCGCTCCTCTAATGAGGAATGTGTGTTAAGCTCGGAACGTCACGTTCCTCTCTTTTATGGAAGGGGAAAAAAACATCGAGGCTTTCTTTAAATCATCCTAAAACGCACTGGTCAGCTGTGGCTCTTCAGCCAGCCAGCTCTAATAAAGGATTTGTGGGGAATTAATTTACAGTAAATGAATTTTTGTGGTTATGCTGTGGAGAGCTTCAGTCGTTGGTCTCGTGTGGGTTTTTAAAAATATTTATTTAGGAATGCATTCTTCTGTTTGGTCCGGGCTGGGCAGTACTGCAGCAAGAAGGTCCTGGGTTCGAATCCTGGCTGGGGTCTTCCTGTGCGGAGTTTGCATGTTCTTCCCGTGTCTGCGTGGGTTTCCTCCGGGTACTCCAGTTTCCTCCCACGCTCTGAAGACATGGACGTAGGCTACACAGATATGAATGGGTGAGTGAATGGTGTGTGTGTGCTCTGCAATAGATTGGTGACTTCTCCAGGGTGTATTCCTGCCTCTCGCCCAATGCATGCTGGGATAGGTTCCAACCCAACCCCCCATGACCCTGACCCCCAGCCCCCACCCATCCAAAACAATATTTGTGTTGATAAAAATATTAATACAATACTTGTACTGATAAACATCAACTTAAATTGACTTTGCATAAATAATGAAGCATAGTAGTAGCGTATATACCCTTACTCATGTTTCTGTACATGGGTAGGTTTCGATTGTGCCAAGGAACTATATTTATATCAGGAGACAATGCAGAGAACAAGGACCCAAAAATTACTTTCATCCATGGCAAACCAAATCCAAGGAGAAAAACCGTGAACTTCGGAATCCTCCATCTGTTGCCATTGGCAACCTTTCCCTTCAGTTCACAGATATAAAAAAAAAAATAAACATTTTGTGCAGTGTAACATTTTTGAAGTTGTTTCCTGGGGTCCGCACGGACGCCGCGTGATTCAGTAGTGGCTAATGGACTACATGTAGAGCTGGGCTTTCGCTAATGGACGACATGTAGAGCTGGGCTTTACCTGTTGCATTAGGGCCCATTAGCGTGAAGCGGAGGAAGGCAGCGAGGGGACTGACGTGTTTGTAAATATCGCTGCGTGGCCTTGGCGACCCCTGCATCCGTTTCTGACGCAGGGGTCCACCAGAAGCGGTGCCGAGGGGTCATTATCAACAAATAAATCGATCTGCATTCAGTACATATTTTTACAGATTTTTATCTGCCTAAAAAAAGGTGTAAATCCACGTCCAGGCACTTACGCATTTTACTATGAAAGCCTTTTTTTTTTTTTTACAGTAAGGCAGATTAATGCATTAAAAATGACCTATAGGTATGAGCTGGCTGTATTTTTACTATTATTCCCCACTTTAAGAGCACCTGTGATTGTGCCTTAACTACTGGCAATGCGTTCCATACATTCTCAGGTATTTTTTTTTTTTAAAAAACCTTCTATTCAAAGGGGTAGTAAAGGTGTCGCACATTTACCCACAGACGCTGGGAGTAAACAGGTAAAGTAGCACAAGTGTGAAAGTCGGGAATGTTCGCAAAGGCAGGTGATCTGCACAGACATCATTAAGATGACCTTTTCATTTTGAATATAAAATGGGAGCGACTTAGTTATTTAAAATGGTGAAATAATATTTGACCTGGTTAGTGGCATCCAGCCACCCTCCCTGTGGCCAGGTTCTCCTCTCTCTGGCCTGTCTGTCAACCTTCCAGCAGCATGGGTGATGATTCAGAGCACATTGAATCCATTATGAAAACCTTGATCGGTATTATTTTTTATTACCTAATGCGCAAATGAAAGCTTTTAGCTTTTAAGATATTTAATTTTCAGAAGAAGAGTGATATTTTAACCCAAAGTCACCCATAATTCATTCACGATGTTCAGAGTTAAGTTTTAATGTCCATGGTAGACACACACACACACTAGTGGAAGAACTGGAAATTGTGGTATGAATAATCACTGAACAAAATGAATGAACAGTGAGATATTTTCTGACAAAATGCTACAATGGACTTTTTCCAATATTAGAAAAAATAATGTAGGATATTGGGGCCTGTGTGTGTGTGCGTGAGCATGCGTGTGTGTATATGTGTGTCTGTGTGTGCGTGCGTGTGTGTGCTTGCAGGTATGTGTGTGTGTGGTTGTGTGTGTGTATGTGTGTGTGTGTGTGTGTGTTGCATGCGTGTGCGTGTGTGTGTGTGTGTGCTTGCATGCATGTGCATGTGTGTGTGTGTGCATGCACGTGTGTGTGTGTGTGTGTGTGAGAGAGAGCATGTGGCACCCTATAAACATCAGCGATCTTGTGTTATTACCGTGTGTGTGAGTGTACAGGCCCCTGCTGTCTCTGCTCATCGTTCTGCCCACATCAGTGGGCCCCATCCTGCATTTGCACCACGGGGAGAGGGGCCGTGTGGTCACATGGTCTGAGAGAAAGAGCAGCCATCGTGTCTTTCACAGGGGGTAACTCGCACGGCTACGGGGGCTTCTCCCGAAACTGGAGGGATTACGTCGTCCGTCATCGGCAGGCGCATCATTGGCCCACACGTGAGATGACATCAGCAGCGGACCCATCGCCGGCTTGGACGTGACATCAACAGCGAGTGCAAAATAGACGAATTAGATCGAAGAACGTTTGACCTCATTTATTAGCCAAACTAGGGGAGTGAGATCTGCTTTAGCTCTCAAAACGCACTCCTCGATTCCCCAATCAGCTGCTTTTGTCTGATTTACATCAGCAGCAGCGAGGGGGGGGGGGGGGGGGGGGGCGTAAACCGCTCAAAGTTGGAGAGCTGTGGTGAAGGCAGATGGAGTTGCGTAGGTGACCCAGAAGCACGGCTCGCTCACCTGGAAGCAGAAAAAAAAACCCAGGGGCCCCAGCCGAGAGGATGAAACAGAAATAAAAGGAAAATTATTTTCTTTTTTTTTTTTCAGGTACGGAAGATGGAAAGGTTACCCGCTGAAGAGGAAGTAATACCCATTAGCTGCTCGGAGCTGGCTTGAAATCCAGGAAGACAAAAAAAAAAAAAACATGCATGCAAGAGACCGGAGTGGAAATGAAATAAGCTTCACGAAGCTGGTTTAGAACAAAGCGAGGAAATGTAACGATGCTGAGGATGTGCCGCTGGACGCAGGATCCTAATCCCACTGCTGCGGATCCGTTTCTGGATTTCGTCCTCTTCTTTGTCACGGTCCTAATTACTGAATGGGCGCTATCGTTCATGTGAGCTGACGTTTTAATGAAGTCAGGAGCTGCAGCTGCAGAATGCACCCGTATCTTTGGCATCTTTTACCACAACCTGATACGGACCTAGTGATTCAGTAATTATAGCATGACCCCCAGGGAATGGAGTTGTGCACCCCTGTTCTTGAACATTCATCCATCCATCCATTATCTATACCCGCTTATCCTGGTCAGGGTCACGGGGGGCACTGGAGCCTATCCCAGCGAGCATTGGGCAAGAGGCAGGAACACACCCTGGACAGGCCGCCAATCTATCGCAGGGCACACACACACCACTTACTCACACACTCATACCTAGGAGCAATTTAGAGTCTCCATTCATCGTCATTGCCTCCACCCTGCCCACATCTGTCGCCACCTGCTGTTCCCCACCACCGCCACCCAGCCCCACCCATCAGCTGAGCTACATCATAAACCTGATAAAACTGGCTGACCTGTTGGTCACCAGTCGGCACCCTGAGCCGACCAGAGGAGGACGGGTTTCCCCCTTGAGCCTGGTTCCTTCCAAGGTTTCTTCCCATCTGCCACAGGGAGTTTTTCCTTGCCACTGTTGCCTTAGGCTTGCTCCTGTGGGGGTTCAGGCCAGGGTTGTCTGTAAAGCGTATTGTGACAACTGCTGTAAAATACGCTATACAAATAAAATTTGATTTATTGATTGATGGCATTCAGTCTAACCTGCAACTCTTTACGCTGTGGGAGGAAACCGGTCGCAGCTGCTTTTCGCGATTGATCGCCTCACCTGTGCAGCTGCCTCACCTGTGCAGCTGCCACACCTGTCCAGCTGCCTCACCTGTGCAGCTGCCACACCTGTGCAGCTGCCTCACCTGTGCGGCTGCCTCACCTGTGCAGCTGCCTCACCTGTGCAGCTGCCACACGTGCAGCTGCCTCACCTGTCCAGCTGCCTCACCTGTGCAGCTGCCTCAACTGTGCAGCTGCCACACGTGCAGCTGCCTCACCTGTCCAGCTGCCTCACCTGTGCAGCTGCCTCAACTGTGCAGCTGCCACACGTGCAGCTGCCTCACCTGTGCGGCTGCCTCACCTGTGCAGCTGCCACACCTGTGCGGCTGCCTCACCTGTGCGGCGTGACGGGGGCCGCGGCGTAATCGGGCGGGGCAATTGAAACGACCGTCTCCATGGTTACAGAGTAACGTCGCGCACAATTCCGTTTTTTTGATTCGCTGCGTAAGACGGGGCCTTTTTTTTTTGCTTTCGGTCGGACAGGAAGTTCTGATCCTGCAGCCCGTCTCTGCCTTTAAAGGAAAGCTGCCTGTGTTTCATCCGAAGGTTGCCCATTGCCTGCAGCGAGCCTCTTTGAAGCGCACCTTCAGCCAGAGGGGAAGGGGGGGGGGGGGGGGAGTTCATAAGCAGCTGATTTGCTATTCTGTATCAAGGCGCAATCGAGATTCCGCACCGCGCCGCGTTGCTTGGCTGGAGAGCGAAGCTCAGCCAAACCTCCTCGCCCCTTACAGAAGGAACGCATCTGATCAGCATCCGAGGTGCACACAGCTGCATTAGACTACTCGGTCACAGAACTGAAATTTTAACCAGTGCAGTCAAAAAGTTACAATCAATATGTTTGCCACAAAACTTGCTAAAATTATTCAAATAAATAATTACATGTAAATTCATCAAGAAATGCTCGTACATACAGTAGGTAAATGCAATTTTGAATGACCAGAAATGAAACTGTAAATAAATGCATATATGAAATGTAATTAAATATATATATTTTTAAAGTGGAGCCAGAATTCTGCTCTCACAGTAGAATTGGTTTTATATAAATGCATTTTTCCACTCCTGAGGACTTGTCTTTCCCAATTTATTTTGGCTCCTGATCATCACAAGAACAGGACTGAAGGAAAGGCTCGTGCATGGGGGCAGGGGGTGAGGGGGCGGGGAGGGGGGGGTCGTGGGGTGCGATCGGTGGTGTGAGTGGCACTCCCCCCCCCCCTTGCTCGGTCACTAGGCTAATCACCCACTGCTTCTCCTCAGCTCATTTAAGAGAGCAGGGGGTGGGGGGGGGGTCATACAAACTGCCCCCGGAGATGGTTTGGCCCGCTGTCTCCGTCTCTGTCGCCGTGGCCCTGGGGGGGGCGCTGTCCCTGTCGCCGTGGCCCTGGGGGGGGCGCTGTCTCTGTCGCCGTGGCCCTGGGGGGGTCGCTGTCTCTGTCGCCGTGGCCCTGGGGGGGTCGCCGTGGCCCTGGGGGGGTCGCTGTCTCTGTCGCCGTGGCCCTGGGGGGGTCGCCGTGGCCCTGGGGGGGTCGCTGTCCCTGTCGCCGTGGCCCTGGGGGGGTCGCTGTCTCTGTGGCCGTGGCCCTGGGGGGGGTCGCCGTGGCCCTGGGGGGGTCGCTGTCTCTGTGGCCGTGGCCCTGGGGGGGGTCGCCGTGGCCCTGGGGGGGGTCGCTGTCTCTGTGGCCGTGGCCCTGGGGGGGGTCGCCGTGGCCCTGGGGGGGTCGCCGGGCTCCGCGCACGGACGTTTTGTAAGCCGAGCCACTCATTAATATTGCATGAGTAAGTGACAGTTGGTGGGCTTTGGCATAGAGACCCCCCCCCCCTCCCCACCACCCCCTCAGCTGCCCACGCCGGGGGGGTTGACGGGCGCTGGCACGCTAGCACGCGGGCGACGGCCTGCTGGTTGCCAACGGGGGCAGTGCGGTTTGAGTTGCGCTTTTTTTTTCTCTTTCGTTTATTTATTTATTTTTTGAAACGACCCGCTTGCTTCCCGTCTTTCACCGGCTCGCCGTTACCGCCGTTACCGCCGTTACCGCCGTTACCGCCAGGCTTCTTCCCCTCCGCTGTCGGGAGAAACGGGCGGAGCAAACAAACACAAACACGAACGCGAACTCGATACGTGCGCTCAGGAGCCTCGCGGGGTCAGCGCTTAGTCTGAGCCAAATCTGAGGACCTAATTAGCTGCCCGTCAGAGCCAGACGTGTGACAAGTTCCGCAATTACAATCATGTGCGTGAGCCGAAGAGCTGAAGTCCCACTCGGGTTACTGGCGGGGGGGGGGGGGGGGGAGGGAAGGGGGGTGATTAAGCTGAAAGTATTCATCCGCTCCGCTGTTCTTCAGCGAGGCTGTCTCTCTCGCGCGTTTTAACACAGACGCTCGTCTCCTTACAATAGCCATCGATAATAACGAGAAAATAATAGTAATATTGTAAGCCAACGTACACTGGGAAAAAAATTAAAATTAGGGACTGTAATGAGGTCTTTAAAGTCTATTCCTCCTTTGAAGGGAGTGTAGTTTTAATTAGTCCCGGCGATTTGGAATGCGAAGCAAGCTCCCGAGATTTAGTGCGAATAGCAGCGGTCTTTAACACCGAAGCTGAAGCACTAATGATGCCAAACAAGAGTCAAAACAGTTGGGAAAATGTTTTCTTCCCCTCCTCATTTAACCCAATTTGTTCCTAGCAGATGCTCGGAATGCCTCTCCTGCTTTTTTTGTTTGTTTTTTTTTAAAAAGAAAAGAAAAAAAAGAAACAGTTGAAAAGTTTAAATCATTAACATCGTCGCATTCGTTGTGAGTCTGCACGCATTCTATTTTGCCCAAATGTGTGACCGGTTATTTTTCAAGACGGCATCTCTCTCTGTTATCATCCGCTGATGTTGGTAGAAATGCAGGTTGTTTTTCTAACCTCACAGGTGTAGCTGGGGTTGGTGACAGACATGCACTGTATATCTGAGATATTAATACACTTTGTACCAAAATATTCTGGAATTCCTGCAGTCATGAGACCAGATTGAGGGCGGGGGGGGGGGGGGGGGGGGGTAAAGAAGGTCGCTCATCCTCTTGTCGCTATCAGGTAGATTGGAGGGTCAGGTTCCATGAATAATAAAAACAAATCTGCGTTACCATACAATATGTTTATCAGTACAGCCATACGTTCATCACAGTAATAGGAGGAGAAGGTTTCATGCAGTGAAAATATGCTCAATCACTCGTTGGTTTGAACCACGTGTGTTTTGTTTGGAGAGCGAAATAATTTTATTGATTCAAGCATGTAAATGATGGACAGTTCATTGCAGTTTTCTCCATTATGGAGTTGATCAAACTTAATTTACCCATTTCTAGTTTTTCCCCCAAACCTTTGTGTTAACATTCAACTTGTATATCTGTTAAGTTCTCACATTCAAGGCGTCTATGTATACCACCTCTTATGATGTCAGAAAGAGCACTGTGTTGCTTTTTTAGGTTTCTCTTATTATGTCATAATGGAAACTAACCTGGAGGCAGCAGTGTGTTGATTGTTCATATTTTTATGAAGTCATAATACAGATTAACGTACACTAGACTCTAAAGCAGGGCTGCCTAACCTTGTTCCTAGAGATCTACCATCCTGTAGGTTTCCACTCCAACCCTAACAAAACACATCGCATTAAGCAGGCATTTTGTTGAGCTGCTAATAAGTAGAATCAGGTGCACCATATTAGGGTTGAAATGAAAGCCTACAGGATGAAAGATCTCCAGGAACAGGGTTGGGCAGCCCTGCTATAGACAGCCAAATTGCAGTAATCGGTGGGTAACAGTCAAAGAAATGCAACCTATTGTGCAACTAAGGGCCAATTCAAGAGCTTGTGGATGAAAGGTGTAAGTCCTCAAAGCAGGGGTTTTTGCATAAGATAGGAAAACCCTGGTTTGTGGGTGCAGGTGTTTGTTCTCGTCTGGATCTAAACCACAAGCTTCAACTAATCACAGTCTTGATTGAAGACCATTATTAGTTAATTAACCGAATCAAGCCTTTTAGTGCTTGGCTAGAGCAAAAGCTTTCACCCACATGGCAATTCGCTGATAAGATTGGGCACCCCTGTGCTAATGTAATGATTCATTTAGATGATTAAGGAACTGCAAAGTGTTGATTGCTTAACAGCTGGCTTCAGAAAAATCCTGCATCGCCCTCACGGTTTGGAGGATATAACTGCAGTTTCAAAAAAAAAAAAAAAAAAAGTCTTCAAGAAAAATGTGTGGTCGTTGTAATCAAAGTCTGACTCATTTCAGCTTGCTATTTTAAGAGCTAATGACTCCAGTCTCCAGTGTGTGAATGTCACAGTCTGGCGTAACCTCCTATTATTACCCCTGGGCCTTATTCAATGGGCAGAACATTCTGGAACTTTTTTGAACATTGCTTCAGTGAACGTTGGTTGGTTGGTTGGTTGGTCCGGTACCATTTTTGGAATAATAATGAATGTATGCAGGACGGCACAGTGGTGCACCGTCACCTCAAAGCAAGAAGGTCTGAATCCTGAATCCGAATTCTGTGTGGAGTTTGCGAGTTCTCCCCGTCTCTGCGTGGGTTTCCTCTGGGTACTCCGGCTTCCTCCCACAGTCCAAAGTTGAAGGTGAGTCTAAATGGAGAGTATGAGTGACAGATGTGTGTGCCCTGCAATGGACAAGCAAAGTGTTCAGACTGTATTCCTGCCCAATGCATGCTGGGGTCGACTCCAGCACCTCCCGTGTAGGACCATGAATAAGCGGGTATCGATGATGGATGTAAAGGATATGCCTTATGTATGCATGACCACAATGTAAAAGCGGAATATGATCACCCTCCAAAGTTGCCACATCTACAACACTCTGCATCCAGGTGTTCAGTTTAATCTTGTTCATGTTTTTAAAATGTTCACACAACGTTTTAGTGTGAGGCCTCTGTCCTCTCTAAAAAGCCGTGGGGTCGTTCAGCAGCAGATACTGCTGGTGGAGCCAACAGGTGTGCACACCTGAGGTTGATTGGTAATCAGCCCAGGTGTCTCTAATTGCCGATTTAGACCCCTTACAAAGGCAGTTATACTGTGGAGGGGAAACACTGTTTGAAATAGAAGTGGGTTGACTGGTGGGGGTTTAATGCCTTAGTTCTTTCTCCTGTGTTAGGCTGCTATTAGGACATGGGGCACTTGTGTTTTTGCTTTTACCTGTGAAAATGCAGCTGTTTACTATATTCCCCCCTCTGTACCCACAAGCCCAGTGGGATGTTTTTAGTTATTTCATTTTGCTAAACCTGGAGGTGTGTGTTCAGTTTCAAGGGGAGAGGCCTAATATGCGATTTGATTTCCAAGTCCATCTCCCAAAGTGTTTTTTTTTTTTTTTTTTTTTTTTTATTATTTTTTTTTTTATTTCTGGTTGTGCTGCAGCCAGTCTTTTGGATGTTGCTTGAGGTTTTATTGTTTTTTATTTCTCATTTATTTTTTTAATTTTTTGTCTGGTAGTGTCACCTTGTGACTGGGGAGCATGGCTTGAGGAATGCTTGCAACTTGCGGAGCTGCAATGAGCTGATAATTGCAGACGCGTACGAAGCAATCGACGTGCTTTCTGTGCAGCGTAACGCAACGACGGGGCTCATGAGCGAATCAATCGTGACCCGTTTTATTCAAAGAAACCTCCATCGTCAGTAATGTTTCAATCCTGTTTCATCATAAAGCTTCTCGCACGAGAGTTCGGTTCAACAGCAAGCCTGAACATTCACATTGGCTTTGCTTTTCAGATCCGGACATTTTTGGATGCGTATCTGCACAATTTAAAAAGTGGCAAAATCAGATTTGTATGTTCAGGAAAAATCCATGTTTCTTGTCTGAGACGATTGTGTGGAACACCATTATGGAGGTTGATGAATCACAGAGCCAGGTATCGGCTATGCATTGGATGTAGGCCGACACCTGGATGTAGGCTCTGTGTGAATAGGAAATGCGTGATTCCATGCAATCACGTGCTGTTTACGGTTCGAGGGAAAAGACCAGATGCTTATTGGGTGTGCTGGGCGGAGCTGGATCCGGGTCATTTCAGACTGCCTGGCTAAACAAAACTATGGTTTTCATAGGCGTGCTGGGACCCAGTGTGCTGCACGCCAGGCTTTTTACGGCCCTGTTAAACGCGTGATTAAGACCAGTATGGCCGCCGCGCCGAGCCGCGACAGCCTGTTTACATCACTGCGTCACGCCGCGCTGGGCTAACGGCCGTGTCCAAACACCCAACGGAAAAAAACCGTCTTTACGAGGGAAAAAAAAAAAACTGCACGTGAAGCAGTTTCTCTTGTCCCACCCATGCACTCTGGGGGGGGGGCAGTGTGTGAAAACGTTAGGAGGATGGTTTTTTCCAAGATATCATTTCAGCATATGAGTAAAACTGGAGGATTGGGTTGGATGCGGCCTTATGAGGAAGAGGGTAGGGATGGGTGGGGTTACTGTGTGTGGCCAGTAGGGTGTAGAATAGAATAGTCACTGGCTCTCCTGTAGTACTGTGTGGCCAGTAGGGTGTAGAATAGAATAGTCACTGGCTCTCCTGTAGTGCTCTGTGTGGCCTGTAGGGTGTAGAATAGAATAGTCACTGACTCTCCTGTAGTGCTCTGTGTGGCCTGTAGGGTGTACTATAGTCACTGACTCTCCTGTAGTACTGTGTGGCTTGTAGGGTGTAGAATAGTTACTGGCTCTCCTGTAGTACTGTGTGGCCTGTAGACTTTAAAATAGTCACTGGCTCTCCTGTATTGTTGTTATCAACAGAGTTTAAAATGGCCACTGACTCTGAGGAAGGTACTCTGCAGGCTGGCGGATGGGTGTTGCCGTGGCAGCAATGATGGTGGCGTGTCGCCGGTGCGTATGGAAAGTCCTTCAAAGTCTGTCTGTTCGCTGCAGGCGGCATTCTAATGAGGTCATCAATAACCAGCAACAGCTGCTCTGGGGGGTGGGGGGGACGGGGATTCGTCTGAGGAGACTAAAGGGAAGAGAGAGCTCGGGCTGAAACTTGGAGGGGAGAAAAATATACACTCCAGATAAACAGGGAACAGTGGCGCGCGTGGCGTTTGCTGAAAAGGAAAGGGAGCGGTTTGAAAGCCTCTGAAATCCCTCCAGTCTGGTTGATTAATAAAACAAATGAGATGCTGCAAGCAGCATGCGAGTAGGGTGTGTGTGTGTGTGTGTGTGTGTGTGTGTGTGTGTGAGAGACTGTGTGTGTGAGGGTGTGTGTGTGTGAGTGTGTATATAAGAGGTGAGAGAGAGGACTAAATCACACTTAACTGAAGGAACAGAACAAATTGCAATTTCCACAGGCTATAAATTACATCTCTTCAGATCTCTGCAGCTCTTTCTCTCTCTCTCTTTCTGTCTCTCTCTCGTGCACTCACACAAACACACACACTCTCTCTCACACGCGCACACACACACACAAATACATACACACACACTCTCTTTCTCACTCACTCGCACACACTCACACACACACACACACACACACACACACACACACACACAAAGGTCAGCTCTGCTAACTCCTGTATTTAAATGGTCCTCACCACCCGTCCTCAAGCAAAAAAGTAAACCTTTTTTTAAAATAATATATTTCAGAAGCAGCGCTTCTATTCTCGTATTCATTCATGAAAACTCCACCTGGGACTCCGGGCTTGAATAGCCGGATTCATAATGTCACAGTTTGACAATTCCATCCGCTGCAAATAAGTAAAGCGCCCGGCGAAAGATTTGTGTGGCTTGGCCGCACCGGCCTGGTTTGTTATTTTGATTGATCAATTTCTGTGGGCTGCGGGAAAAGGCTGCGGCTTTGTCTTCGCTAACGTTTATAAATAAGTCTCCCCCCCGTCTCCTCTCGCAAAAAACCACGCCCTTGAGAAACACTCCTTACGCCTCATTTCTACCAGCGATTCGGGGAGCCCGGGACTTTGAAATTATTTCCCCCCAGAATATGAAGCGAACAGTCGCAGTGTCGCTCTCGCAGCTCTCTCTGAGTTACTCTCTCTCTTCCGTGTCTGTTCTTTGGTCTTCCCAAGGCCCTCGCCCGCTCCCCTCCCTGGCGTCTGTCTCACGGGCACGCGCCCAACGGCACAAAGAGAAAATCTGCCTGCTTTCGTTTAAAATAATAAAACAATTCCGAATAAATTTCAGACGAGATGCAAACACGTCCACCATGCCGCAATCGCAAGCAGTTTTTTTTTTTTTAGCCCCATCAAACATAACAGGTCTGACTAAATAATGACTTTAACAACGAGAGTGTGTGAAACAGTATAGCTACATTTTTTTTTAAAAGGCTTCATTTTGTATTAACAAATGATTGTCCTCCCAAATTAAAATTCAGATCTGTTTCTGATTGTTGAATTTCCGGCCAAAGAGCCCTGTAGTATTTTGGCTGTCGACCAGCCCGTACTTTGGGTACAGAGACACGTTTGAATAGTGCAGAGATGTGGACACCATTTCCACGCTATTTCCAGGTGGGGGATCTGGCTACCTCTGTCATCGGGACATTTACACAGTCACACCTGTAATGGCTGCTTTTACCTCCCCTCTGCCGTTAATGCCCACAGAAATATGCAGAAAAATAAATCTAAAAAACATAATTACAGCTATAATCTCTGCTAGCACAAGTCCAGAAATCTCCCTCTCCAAGTCCGTCCCTCTCCCCTTCCATCCCTCTCCATCTCTCTCTCTTTCTCTCCCACTCCGTCACTCTCCCTCTCACTCCCACTCCGTCCCTCTCTCTTCCATTCCATCTCCTTCCCTCTCTCACCCACTCCGTCCCTCTCCCCCTCCACCTCCCCCCCCCCCCCCCCCCCACTCTGAGTCTATGTCTCCAAACAAATGGCTCTGTTGTCCTGCTTGGCCAGGCTTGGCTCGGCCTCCTTTGGCCGTTGGAAATAACGGCGCCCAAAACAGGAGTGTGATCCTTCAGTCCAGCCTGCAGCCGCTTCTCTCTGGTCACGCACCCCGCCAGCAGCCTCTCAGGCAACGTTTCCTTTGTGCTGTAGTCTTTTACCGCGCTCTCTCGCTCTCTGTCTCTCGCTCTCCCTCTCTCTCTCTCTCTCTCTCTCTGTCTCTGTCTCTCGCTCTCCCTCTCTCTCTCTCTCTCTCTGTCTCTCGCTCTCCCTCTCTCTCTCTCTCTCTCTCTCTCTCTCTCTCTGTCTCTCGCTCTCCCTCTCTCTCTCTCTCTCTCTCTGTCTCTCGCTCTCCCTCTCTCTCCCTCTCTCTCTCTCTCTCCCTCTCTCTGTCTCTCTCTCTCTCTCTGTCTCTCGCTCTCCCTCTCTCTCTCTCTGTCTCTCGCTCTCCCTCTCTCTCTCTCTGTCTCTCGCTCTCCCTCTCTCTCCCTCTCTCTCTCTCTCTCCCTCTCTCTGTCTCTCTCTCTCTCTGTCTCTCGCTCTCCCTCTCTCTCTCTGTCTCTCGCTCTCCCTCTCTCTCTCTCTCTCTCTCGGTGCATTAGAGCAAATGTATTTATGGAAGTTCTGTTTTCATTGTACCTCCTAGTGGTACAATATCAAACATATAGGACATGTTCTTGTTTGTTTCTGGGCCAGTAAGCGGGGGTTTAAATGTTTTCTCTCTAAGCTACAATTACTGTATGGGGGCACATCCATGAGGGCAATTTCTGAACATGTCACTTCCTTTGAGTTGGTGCATGATGGGAAGAGTGTAAAAAAAAAAAAAAAAAAAAAAATTAAAAAAAATGGTGTAATGTTTCAATGAATGTATGACTGCAGACTTCACCTGCCCAATGACCCAGCCTATCATTCAAATAAAAAAAAAAAACACAAGTCTGGCAGTCTTCCTTCACCACACAAAGTCAATGACAAATATAAGAGCACTTGGCTTCTTTCTTTTACTGCAAAATCCAGCATGAAAAGCCCAGAAAATGGAGCTAAGAACTATAATTTACGGGGAATGGAAGTAGCTCCCTAAATTCGTTATCGATCCATCCCAAGCACAGCTTAATGGCCTGAAAAGTTTGAGCGTCTGAAATTCGGATTCGGATGGGGGGTATTTCACAATGCAGGATCACTGAGTTTGCAGCATAACTGCGCTGAGTGAAACCTGGAACAGCTCTGTTTACTTCAGTCCATGTTCCAGACTTGGTGTTGGGGGGTTCTGGGTTTTGCTCAGTCCAGTCATCCAGCTAACTCAGTAAGCCTGCTTTGTGAAAATAATAACCCTACTTGATCCGCATGGTCTGGGAAATGGCTCCTCCTGTTTTGTGAAACGTCTTGGCACAAAGTGGGAGGAGCTTCCCCAGCATTCGCCCCGCTCGCTGTTCGTCCAATCGTGCGGCGGATCAGAAGAGGCTCCGCCCCATCACTCCCCCGGGTCCATCCATCCTGCCGTCAGCCTGATTCATCCTTTCCTGCGGTGGGGAATCGATCCCGCTGATTGCGGCTTTACTTACTCGCCGAGCTCTGCTCTGCGTTGCCCATTCTGCTGTAGCCGGTGTGTCGTTCTCGTTAGTGGAATCGTTTTTCGTAAACGGTACGCATTCCAGCTAATTGCTTTACCCTGATGAAAATTTCTGATTCTAATTACTAATCTCTCTTTCTCTCTCTCTCTCTCTCTCTCTCTCCATCCCACTCTCTCGCTCCTTCTCTCTTAAATTGTTCATTCTAACTACAGAACAGGGTCTTTTAAAATGTTTGGGTCCCGCTTGCGTAGAGTGTGACCGTGTGGATTACCGTTCGGCTCGGCTGGTAAAGCCGTGTGCGTTTCTGGGTTTTGTTATGCATTTAAAATGCCACGGGGGGCGTTGCATTAGTCTCAGGAGTAACAAGCTATTTGAGTCCAATGACTTTAATAGGCGTTCACCTTTTTTTTTGGCCTCTTTTCGGGGCAAACTGTATTTAAAATGGCCTTCTCCATGCGAGTGGCCAGGGAGTGGGTGCTATCTCTCCGGGATTCATTTTGTATCATTAAACTACTAATAAAAATAGCGGGGGCATAGGTTGCTTCCCTCGTGATGGGTAAAACCGCATAAGAAAGGTGTAAGCAGTGTACAGTATGAAATACAACTGTGTGAATTTGTATGTCAAGTGCATGCATTTGAAACCCTGGACACGTGTGGGTTGTGGAAGATGAACAGCTTGTGCGGGTGAGGATTCCTGACCTGGCCAAATTTGGGATAGAATAGGGGTCTCGGCACAATTCGGCTGCACTGAAGGGAACGGTCAGCGGCCTCTGCAGAGAACCGTGTCGTCATTCCGACTGCGGTGGAGCCGTAATTCCCGTGGAAGAGATCCAGGCACCGGAAAACCGGACTCAGAAACTGAAGTGGCAAAATGGGAGAACCTGACATACTGTACGGGGTGGGATGAGGAGGGTGGGGGGTGCGGGGGGGGGGGAAGCTAATCGCGAGTGGGGGGGGGAGAAAGCGAGCGCCCCTGTCCGCCCGACCTCTCTGCGTCCTCCCTGTAACTTCACATCATAACACCGCTATTTACAGCGACGGTTAAATAAGGCAATGCTTCAGCATCGATTCCGGTGCCACTCTCCTAAACCCACTCCCTGTTTGATAACTCAAGCATTATTGATTTTTCTATAAGCAAAAGTAGTCGGAGCAGGAGAGCATAAACAAACGACCGCGGCCATGACAACTTGGCAAAAGCTCCTCGGGACGCCGGGGGGGGAGGGGGGTCAGTGGAGGGGGGGATGGGGGATGGGGGATGGGGGGGGGGGGTCCACGCAATGTGTTTTCTTTCAGCTGAAGGGGCCTGAGCTTCTGGGTTTTGTTTTGTTTCGTTTGTTAAATAATTCTCCTTCAGGGCTGTATTTTAAGAGCGGCAGAAATCTCTAGTGCGCACACACACACGCGCGGGCACACATACGCACACACACGCTCACACACACACACACACGTGGGCACGTACGTACGTACACACACACACACACACACACACACACGCACATACATTAAGGCTTAACACGCATGTTGGAGAACGTGCCTATGGCTTAAGAGGAAAGATGGAAAGCTTGGACCGGAATAATTGATCGGAATGTGGACTGGCAGGAGATGCATCTTGTGGCTGCCGATTTCTCACCGCATCCTTCTTGCCTGGGAGGCCGCCGGTCGAACCAGACTGTCAATTTTTCATCAATCCACTGACAGGGCAGACATTTTCAAGCAGACCTGTCACAATGTCCTGTTGACGAGGTCTGGACTTGAAGCAACCTATCCAAACTCCCACTCATAAATAACACTGCCCTTTTCAGATAGAAAAACCCAGAGACCTCTGGAGAGGAGTGCATTTATAACACTGTAACACACACACACCACACTCGCTTACACACACACACACACACACACACACACCACACTCGCTTACACACACACACACACACACACACACACACGCACATACGCACACGCACACACGCAAACTATAACATCAGGCTACATCCCTGCCCAACACCGCCACCCCTTCCCCCCCATACACTGTTCAGATAATGCTGTCTTCTCCTCTTTATTTTTTGGGCCTTTCCCTTCCCTGTTATTGCAAAGCATGAGCTCATCGGTACAGATGGGCTAGGCGGGGATACAGAAGCACAGACAGAGCTCACCGAAATGAGAGGAGGAAGAGCAGGAGGAGGAAGAGGAGGGGGAGGGTGCTGATACAGCAGGGAAAGGACAGGCTGAGTGTCTGACATTGTGCACCAGTGAACTCAGGATTTACAGTACCGTAGAGTAATGACCAGGCTCTAGATTTACAGTACCATAGAGTAATGACCAGGCTCTGGATATACAGTACCATAGAGTAATGAACAGGCTTTATGTGTATACTACCACAGAGTAATGAACAGGCTACTATTTTCTACTTTCTCTAATTCCTTTTTTTCTCTCCCTGACTTCAAATCTGACTTCCCTCCATTTGACTTCCAGGCAAAAAAATATCTGTGGTGGGGGGGTGGGGGGGTGGGGGGGGGGGGGGCAGGTGCCAGCAGCCAGCACATGTTTCCACAAACTGGCCCAGATTTCTCTCCTCATTTTTTTCTGATTTTGGCTGTTTTCGGTCTCCTTGCTCCAGTAATGAATTGCCTCAGGCCAGCAGTTTGTGCTCATTTTTTTATTTGAAAATTTTTTCTATGGAAAAAAAAAAAAACTACAGTTCTGTTGGCATAGAGATAAACGATGAGTGAAACTGGAAGGTCACTGCAGATTTTTTTGATTATCTTCATGAGGTGCGACCATGGGTATGGGTGTGGGTGTGGCCGTGACTGTGGGTGTGGGCATGGGCATGGCTGTGGGTGAGGATGTGGGTGTGGATGTGGATGTGGGTGTGACTGTGGGTATGGGTGTGGGTGTGGGTGCTGGTGAGGGGAAATGGGGGTTTAAAAAAAATGTCAAGGCAGCAATCCATATGGACAGGAGTGCTTGTTGACAAGCTGTTTCCTGCACTGCATTGTTGAAAACACTCGTGTTTTTCCATCTGTGTACAGCCGCTCTGCGAATACTGCTCACATTCATGTGAAGCGAGCTACTCCCAGAATCTAAGATGTTTTTATTTTTGTTTGTTTGTGTCGTGGTTTTTATTCCCCAGTTCATTGAACCAAACAAGCCAACAAAGTTGAATGAAATGCAACCACATTCCGAACATACCTGTAATTAATACCTGTGATTATTTCATCGGCGATGAATCGTCCATCTGGAGCAAATGGACCCCTAAATCAAATATTAAAACGGTCGGTTGTTGTCGTGGCAACCGAAATATGATACATGCTAAAAGGTGGGGATGGGGGGGTTGTTTTTGGGGCTATGAGTGAGCGAGGTTCGGGGGTGGGGGGGGGGGAGCTGCGGGGGGGGGGGCGCGCTGCGTTAGACCCGGGACATTAACCGTGGCTGATGCTACCCGTGCCGCGGCTTTTATAAATCCCCTTTAAGCGGGCCGGGGCAAGGTGCGTTTAGACTTTAATCTTAATCAATGTCCCGCGCGCTAACGAGAGCCCGGGATTTATGCTCTGCCGGGCCCAGCCGTGTAAGACGTCTGTTAGGATTGATTACGCATTCCGAGGAGCGTTCCAGGGGCTCGCTGAAGTGACAGCATCCGTTTCGTTTCTCTCTCTCTCTCTCTCTCTCTCTCTCTCTCTCTCTCTCTCTCTCTCTCTCTCTCTCTCTCTCTCTCTCTCTCTCTCTCTCTCTCTCTCTCTCCTTTCTTCTTCAGCCACTGTAAATAGAAGTTGTAGAGCTTAAGAGGGATCGTTGTTCAGGGACTTTCTTTCTTTCGTCGGCTGTCCATCCGCCCCCGGTTTGGATCCCGCCGTCCCAGGACGCTGTCCCGCCGCGCGGGTCGTTCGTGCCCCCCCACGTAGCGGCGACCGCGTCGGCCTTTCATTTATTCATGAACCCGGCTGCGGCGAATTTGGCGCGGGGAAAACCGCCCGTTCGGGGGTTCAGCTGCGTGTGGAAATGCCTTTAACCTCTTTTCTCCTCTAAATGAGATTACATTAGAATTTCTACAAATCATTTTGGGCACACTAAAAAATTTTTTTTTTTTTTTTTTTTTTAAGCCATAACAGCGGTTATATTTGCTTGATATTCAAATGTAATTTTTACTAATGTACTAAAAAAAAAATTGTGGGTGCGTGGAGAACAGTGGAGAATCGGCTCTTAGTGTGGGAAAGCAATGACTCTGCCCCAGTCTGTTTCAGAAAAAAAAAATCAAACGGTGCTTTCTTTATCACATTTTAATGAACTAACCGTATAATTTATGATAAATGATAGATTGGGGCTTTTAAAAAGTGTTTTGGGTGGCGTTGTATCCTACTTGAAATGACATGCCCCCCCCCCAGCAAAACCCCTCCCCAACAAAACTGCCTCAAAGCTGAAAATATGGAATAAAATGGGAGGCAAAATGGAACGACTCAATCAATCCCAGAGGGGAAATCCAAATAAATAAAAATATAGCAACAAGGAAAATTAAAAAAATAAAATAAATTAAAATAAAAACCCTGGAGGACACAGGCGTGCTCCACCCCAGTCCCCGTCCCGCCAGCGCTGTGCTACCTGTGGAGAGTGACGCTGCCGGTGGGCTCCATACCGCCATTACCCCTTAAGTGGTCCTGTGGGGCTGCTTAGACAGGCATTACAAGCTCCTCCGCCACGTCGCCATATGTCCCCCCCGCCCCCCCAGGGACAGACGCCTCAGGCTAACGGGAGCGCAGTTTCCTTTCCTGCTCAATTTAAGTGGAGGAATTCTGACAAGCTTACATCGGGGGGGGGGGGGTGGGGGGGCGGGAGGAGGGGACAGAGAGTGAGATTTTCTTTTCTTTTTATCCCTTTTTTTTCCAAGGTGTCATCAAGTCTTTAGAGGTGTGGAAGCCTTCGTTTCTCCTGGGGGCTCATGTAACGAGAGCTAACGCACAGCTTTCATAACGACCACCCCCCCCCCCACCCCCCCTTTCTCACCCCCGCCCCCCAACCTGCCCCCCCCCTCCTTTCTCACCCCCGCCCCCCCCACCGCAAAATATACCCATTCTACTTGAGCAGTGTGGTTTCTTCACTGGTCTAACATTTGAAATCCAACATTCCCAATGATGGGAGAAGACTGGGAGGCGATGGGAGGGCCTTCGGGGCAGGGTGGGGTTCGGAACGTCCCAAACGTAACCGGGACACAAGGCCTGGTGTCCAAACCCTGGATTTGCAGCAGATGAGCTGCTCCTGCGGAGCACGACGGAGAGGCACAGACTGGCAAAGCAGCTGCCCATGGCTGCCACAGGAACCCCGAGGACAAACCCCGCACGTGCGCCCCCTGGCCAAAAATGCTTCAGCTCTTCTGCTCCTGCCCACAGCGGTGACAGCACCAGCCAATCAGAACAGTGGAAGAGGTACAAAAATCGCAGAAGCATCCTGTTCAAGATGGAGTCGACACTTGTGTCAGGCTGGGTGTGTGTGTTACCTGCAGGCCTGCATTATCCACAGTCCGTGTGCAGAAATCCACCCTGCGCCATTCACAGAATAATTTATATCTGTGCCTCCATTCATAATTTAACAACTGTGTTTGCTGAGAATGTTGCACTTTCACAAAAAAACATGGCACTGTGTAGAAAAACAGCTCCCCCAGTGGCTGAATGAGAGTATGGCAAGAAGGGATGTGTAACCTGAGAGAGTGTGTGCACTCTGCATTACCAGTGGCTGGCAAACAGTAATATCATCTTTTTTACTTTTTCGCTTAAGGATCAAACTTTGCCCATCATGCATAATACAATTCCGTCCAATTCAGTTTTATTTGTACAGCTCTTTTTCGACAAAGGGGGGGGGAAGAAAAACTGAAGCAGAGAAAGAAATGGCGTGAGATTACATCATCTACTGGAAAAGATAATCCCGTCGGTTCTGATCAGTGAAAGACATCGGCCTGACCGCACCTGTGCGGGAAAAGGAACGTGGGTTTGGCCGTGTGTAATTATGATGCGCCTCACACTGCAGCTTTAAGCAGCGCATTTCAATTTACGGCTAACGGGAGAAAACAGCCCTTGAACGCTGACAGTTCCATCTTAAACGGGAATTAATCGCGCAAATGAATGGGAAAGCTCATTTGTTTTCTTGTACTGTACATTATTAACTAAAATTAGACGACGAAACCCAATTAGCAATGTACATTAACCATGCTTAGCATCCGATTAGCCAGGGAAGAAAACAAAACAAACTGAACCGATGCCCATGTCAAATTGTTTTATAATGAATGCTTCAGATCACGCGTTTCCTCTCTTTCTCCGGGAAATAATTTTGATATTTTTATTTATTTATTTATTTTTAATCACAGCTAAGCTGTCTCGGAGTTATGTAGTCTGCGAGCTGAATTTTCCATGTCTGTGATGTGATTCTTTTTTTTTTTTGTTGTTGAAAGAAATTCATAAATACTTTAGGTGTGATTGAAGGAGCTTGGCGTCTGCATTCATAATTCATCAGGCAGATTTTTTTTATTGGCTATCGCTCCAGGCCAGATCGTTTGAGTACCCTCTCCAGCCCTCTCAGGGAAACCCGGGGAACACGAGGGGAACTTTCTCTGACTTTTAACTGATGAACTTTGTTCTGAACTAACGGCTTAATTGCAAACGGTTCATTGGAGCATTGCTCGCATTAATGGCCTGATATGCAGGGACGCTGAAGTGTCGAGCACTCGACTGCTCGGTGGGGGGGGGGGGGGGGGGTCGATTAATGACCGATAACAAACTCTGCCTCCCCCATGGATAATTAAATGCGAGAATAAGCCCGCTGTAGCATTACCTGACTGGCTGAGAACAAAGACGAGCTCCACCAATCGTGTTATACATTGTTGGCAACAATAGAACAGTGGCCGCTGTCATTGGTGGACACTGCTTCCTGGATACACACTGGATTCCCAAAAGCAATGCGATGGAGTATAGAATGTCACTCCACTAAGCATTGTGATGTCAGTTGGACGTATAATCAACATTGGTCATGGAGGCCGATATGGCGTCGATTAGTAGGGTAAAAATGAAAGGTTTTTTTTTTTTTTTTGACGGTGGTAATTCTCTGAGTGCAAAACACTGATCTGTTATCGGGAGAAAAGTGGCTGTGTTATGACGTGACGTTGATCAGCCTTGTAGCCACGACAACTTGTTTGGGGGTTCCCCTTGCTTTAAGCCTCCGTTTATCCCACAGTTCTGTATGTGTTCTTTTCAGCAGTGCTGGCCGCTTTACTGCAGAGGCCCAGCTACAGTAACAAGTGGGGAAAATGCCAAAATGCTGTAACCGTAGCAGCCGTGAGCTTAGTTTCTCCAGTTTCCCTTAGGAAACAGGAAACAGGAAACAGGAGGTGTACTCGCGTTACCACATTCACATTACTCAGGTTACGGTGAACGACCTAACCTTGGCTAGCTGCCTAGCCCGCTCAGCGTAAGCAAAAAACAAAACAAAAAACAAAAAAATAAACACAGTGTCTTATGAAACATTTTCCACAGCTCACAGGGGCCAACAAAATATATTTCATTTTTAATTTCCTTCCCGCTACAAACCTCAAATCATGAAGAAATCTCCTGGCCGCAGCTGCAAAAATCTCATGTGCACTGTAATCCAGTACTCCCCAAAAAAATAGGAGGATTTATGCTGAGTTTTCCTAAAATATGGGTCCATCAATATCTTTGGTAAAATCCCCCAGTAACAATTTAATATATTCTATTGGTTGTTTTCGATGTAGTTTGTGATTGGTGGAGCCCCTCCCTGCTGTTATGCAGGAGAGTGACATCACCACTATCACGCCTCTGTTTTATTGTCATTGCATCCCCCTAACAATCTAAAGTGTATTTATGAGTATATTTCAGAACAAAATATTAATTAACACACAACATTCATGTGTGTACTTGCCAGATTTGCTGAAGTGTTGATGCTAAAATATTGATAAATATTACATTCCCGTGTTTGGGCGTTTGGTGGTATGGGAGGGGTGTTTACGCCTCCCTCCCCTCCGCAGCACGCTCTGTGCGGAACGCCGGCTGCAAACACGGAAAACCGTGCCGATCGGAGCGCTGTGTTGATCGGAGCGCTGTGCTGATCGGAGCGCTGATCGGAGCGCTGTGCTGATCGGAGCGCTGTGCTGATCGGAGCGCTGCTGATCGGAGCGCTGATCGGAGCGCCGTGCTGATCGGAGCGCTGATCGGAGCGCCGTGCTGATCGGAGCGCCGTGCTGATCGGAGCGCCGTGCTGATCGGAGCGCCGTGCTGATCGGAGCGCCGTGCTGATCGGAGCGCCGTGCTGATCGGAGCGCCGTGCTGATCGGAGCGCTGATCGGAGCGCTGTGCTGATCGGAGCGCCGTGCTGATCGGAGCGCCGTGCTGATCGGAGCGCTGTGCTGATCGGAGCGCTGTGCTGATCGGAGCGCTGTGCTGATCGGAGAGCTGTGCTGATCGGAGCGCTGTGCTGATCGGAGCGCCGTGCTGATCGGAGCGCCGTGCTGATCGGAGCGCTGATCGGAGCGCTGTGCTGATCGGAGCGCTGCGGACGCTGAAGGAACGCTCCGTTCTGTTTTCCGGAACATTCCCGCACACTGTGAGGGGAACTGAGTCTTTCAGGCCTGCCAACACGATTCCCTCCATCCCCTAAACGCCCTCCTCCTCCTCCTCCTCCCCCCCCACCCACCGCTTTGTTCCTTTCCTCCTCCTTTCATGTTTATTTTTGGTAGCCTGGATACGACACTTTATTTATTTATTTTTAGTGTGTGAGAGCAACACCAGCATTAGACAGGATGTGATACTCTATTACATCTTTAATTCGTCAATTTGAATATCGTGAGTGGGAGGTTTATGTGTGTGTATATATATATATTTTTTAAATCGCTTGTGTAGTTTTACGGTCTGGTGTTCAGTCGACTGCCATCAGCCTTGGGGGGGGGGGGGGGGGGGGGGGATTCGGGGGGGGGGGGGGGGGGCAGCTTCCTGCGCCCTGATTTAAAAATGGGACGGGAGCCACTCTGGTTTAAAGCATCACCATCAACTATTTGCTTGGGGAGAGAGAGTCTGAAAACTCTGAGCACCTGAAATGGATAGAGGTTCTAAAATGGAGGGAGGGGGTGTGGCGAGGGGGGGTTGGGGTTGGGGTTGGGGTTGGGGTTGGGGGGAGAGAACGGGACGGAGATATCTCAGCGAAACGTCCCTCTGAGCGAAGGGCCCAGGGGCCAGTCTCGAAGGCGTCACCTCAATCACTCCTCAGTGAGAAAATGGTCGCCTCTGTCGGGCCCGCTTGTTCGGGGTCCCGCTCTCTTTCCTCCCTCCTTTTTCTCCTCCTTCTGTTCTCCCTCGTTTTTCTTCCTGTTAGCGGGCAGGAAAGATTAACTGGGCTCGGCGTGTGGTCTGTGTGGACGGCGAGCGGCTCTGACAGCTATTGAGAGGTCTGGCGGCGTCTGGCGCCGGTATCCCGGTAACAATAACCGCAACACGCCCCCACCCCCCCCCCCCAAACTCTTAACTTCATCAATCCTTAAAAAAACTGTCAGCGTGTCCACAGACTGAACAGAATTCATCTGGAAATGCTGCACATTTGATCTTCCGCAAGGCTTGGCATTCAATAGGCTGAATCACCTCCTCACCTCAATCAATCAAATTGTATTTCTATAGCGCGTTTTACAGAAGGGATTTGTCACAATATGCTTCACATGTTTACTCGGGCCTGAACACCCCCCCTACCACCACCCCCCCACCCCAAACCCCCCTCCCTCAGAGCACGCCAGAGGTAACCGCGACAAGGAAACAAACTCTCTGGAAGACGAGTGGGATGAAAGCGTGGAAGGAAACAGACAACCAGACACCCGTGACCTGTCATCGCTCAGGCGAATGGGGTTCGCATGAGGGAATTAAACATTTAAACACACAATACTGCACGAGAGAGAGCGCATGAATACAGGCCTGGCGAAAGGCGGCTGTTAGGGGCGACGCGAAGCGGAGTGGACTCTGTAGCCCTCTGTAGCCACAATTGTATTCACCATAGAGCAGAGCTTCCATATGAAAATCGTTAAAATGTATAGAAACAATTAATTGATGGCACAATATTATTTATTTTTGCTATTTTATTTCATAAGTAACGGTTTGAGTGCAGTGTGAGTGATGCTGTTTACGAACAGACCGTTTGAATACCTGTTACTGTATCGGATTTACAATCACTGCGCAATCCGGTTTCAGCCAATCGGCATCCAGGATCAAAACCGCCTGTTTTATATTTACATTTCAAGGCACTTCCCAGGCATCCTGAATCAACACGACGTACAGCAGTTGCATTTTTGCACACAATCCCTTTATACGGCTGGACACTTTTACTGGAGCTATTCTGCTTTAGTGCTTCCTTACTTCAGTGTAAGACGGCAGTGCCCCAGCTGAGAATCAAACCTGCAACCTCTGAGATACTTTTCAGTTCCCTGTCAGCTTTGCTACACAGTGACTGTGTCCCCCCAAGTCATTAATTATTCATAAAAGTGAGAGCAAAACGATGATCTGATATGCAAGATTAATATTTTAGTTTTGTGACAGTGCGCTTGCGTAAAGTGACTGGGCTGTTTCATGTTCATTATATTTCATTTGCATAAATGAATAAACAATGCCATTACAATGGCAATCAACAAATCCTAATCCATTATTTATCAAAGCTATGATGGGTTTATGCAACCGTGTCACACCCCAACATCACACAATCTCTTCTGCACTCAAGCACACACATACACACAAACTCACATGGACACACACACGGCACGCATGCATACACGCACACCCATGCGGGACGCAAGCATGCCCACACACACACAGGAAAGTCCTTCAGTACTTACTAGGAAGGGTGTCTGGTAACAAACACAGTTTCATTTTGCATAAAACTGAATTAAACCGCATTAATCAAAGCTCAGTCCAGTTGGAGAACTAATTAAACTTGATCAATTCCATTACTTAAAACAAATGAAAATTAAATCAACATAAAATTAAGGGGAAATGATTCAGTTGACTTTCCAAAGAGAGATTAGATTCCTTTCTGCGGTTCACTCTCAAACTTTCCATTGCAGGTGTGTCCTTCATTTAGGGGCCTGGGAGTGGAAGTCTGGAGATTCTGAGGTTGTTTGGTACAGCACACACAGCACACACAGATGGGGACAGACTAGCAGAGATAGAGTGTGTCTATGTGTGTGTGTGAGGGTGTGGCACTACCATCATAGGGCACTAATCAGAGTTCATCTGCTTAAAAAATGATGGTGGGGGTGTTGAGTGTGTCAGAAAATACTCTAACCGGCTGCTACTATGACAATACAAAGCTTATCTAATATAATTCTTCCGATTGTAAATTAGGGCAGTTTTACATTTTATTAATTTCACCATGCTTGTCTCTCTCTATTCCATTGCAGTTGTATTGATTTGCATCTGAGTGATTATCAATGTTTTATGAATATTATTTTTTTTTTTAAATCGAGATGGTTGTAGATTTGACGCCCGGGCGGGCGCTGGTCCCGCGACCCCGGCTGCTTCAAATGTCAGAAATCCAGCTGCACCCGTCCTGTCTGTGTGAAGTACAGGCAGCGTGCGCTCCTCCTCCGGAGCAGAGCGCTCCTCCTTAACAAATAAATAAGGTAAATAGTGTGATATTAATCTACCGCACACTGAGGATGGCGTTGCTGATGATTACCGAGGCACTTCATCGCCGTCGAATGCTGTGGTTAACCGTCAGCGAATGTTAGGAGCTCATGAATCACGCAGTGGGGGGGGTGGGGGGTGGGGGGTGGGGGGGGGGGTGCTGTGATACTCGGCTTCCGCGAAAATGAACTTCGAACGACGGGGACGTTGCCCCCACCCCCCGTCGGCCCAGTGCAGACATCTGGGAATATCAGGGTTTCTACCAAACAATGGCGAACTGTGGTGGCGCTGGTCCGGCTCCCAGACGTTCTGTGAAATATGGCCTAGAAAACGTTAGGAAAATGGTTCATGTTTTTGCTGCCGCACTTGAAGAATATAAACGCAGTTGCGTTCGCTGCGGCCTGGATGCGTGTTCGTCTCTCTCGACGCGTAACCCACAAAAAAAAGTCCTAAAAAAATATCACCTTGAATATTATTTACGTATGTGTCACATCTGCTCCGATTTAAAATTAAAGAGGTTGCTGACTGAAAAGAATGATCTGGGGGGAAAGCCGCAATGAAGCCAGGAAGTCTATTAAATGTGATCTCGTTGACGGAAGGAAATCCCAGACTCCTACTGGAGCGGTCTCCAGCCAGATGAATGTTTCAGCACGGTAGTTGGATGATGATGTATACGGGCGAAGTCTGCTGCTATAGATATACATCGCTCTCTGTCGGGTATCGCTTCCCCCCACAGGTATAAATTAATCTAATTTACAGTGCCAGGCATTAATCATAATGCTAATGAATGGGCCATAATGGCTCAGAATCAGACCCAATTAAATGTACATACAGAACTGGCTCACACCAGCCCTTATGTGCAAGCTTCTGCTAATAAGCAGGAAGAAGTACGTAGCCTCTTTCTTTCTTTTTTCTCTCTTGCTCTCTTTCTGTCTACTTTCTCTCCCTCTCTCCACTCTCTCTCTCTCCCCCCCACTCTCCATCTCTCCCTCTCTCTCCCTTTCTCTCTCTCTCTTTCCCCTCTCTCTCTCCCTCTTTCTCCCCTCTCTCCATCTCTCTCTCCCTCTCTTTGCCCCCTCTCTCCATCGTTCTCTCTCCCTTTCTCTCTCTCCCCCTCTCTCCGTTTCTCTCTCTCTCTCCCCCTCTCTCTCTTTCTCTCTCTCTCTCTCCCCCTTTCTCTTTCTGTGGTGGGTGGAGGGAGGGAGGGATGCAATGAGGTAGAAGCGAGAGCAGCTCCAGTATCAGTGATAACCGCCTACAAATCAAATCAGCCCTTCCGTAATGGGGTCCCCCAAGGGGATCACCGGCTGCAGAGACCCAAAGCATCATGGGACTGCTGAATGGTTTGAAGCAGGGCCTAATGCCGGCCATTTGCAGGCGCTTGTGTGGTCCTCCGCACACTGATACATCTTCCCAGTGTGGCTCAGTGAGACCGGAGGTCCCTCTCTGGCCTTCCTCTTAATCCATCTGCACCCCACCACTCCCCCACCCCCCCCAGAGAGGCCAGAGAGGGACTTCCAGAGAGGGGGTGGTCATCCAGGATGATCATTTCTAAACCACCAGAGGGGAAAAGTCCAGGGGTCAGAAAGTAAAAGTCCTGCCGTGTGTTTCTTCCACCCATGAACTCAGCCAGCTGACATCACTAATTACTTCGACCTCCTGGCTGAAGAATTGTGCTGAACAGCAAATCCAGGTGATCGGAACAAAAAACTGGGGAGGACTTTTTACTCTCTAAACCTGTATTTCTCACCTCTGTGAGGTAAGCTCTGGGGTTTGTTACAGTGCACTCACTTCCTGTTCCATGCAGATAGGCCCCCTGATGACCCACCTAAGTTTTTACTGGACTTTGACTTGGACAGCACGGATGACAATAAACATATGCACCTGGGAACCAGGTGCTGGAGATGAGGACCCCTTTCACGGGCTGGCAGAACCCCAAATTGTGAGGGCGAATGAGAGGTACAGAGCCCAGAGTCTCCTCTCCGCGGGCTGGTTTTATGTCCTGAGAGCCCAGTGCTGATTGCCGTTTGTATTATCCCCGTCTCGTCTAACCTTGTGCTGATATTCCCCCCTGTCCTGCCTGAATAGTCCACTCCCCCCCCCCCCCAATCCTCCACCCCCCCTCCCCTCTCCCTCAGCTGCATGGACATTTTTAGGGGGATAATTTCCCTGGCAGAAGGCTGATGATGAGGGTGGTCAGGGATGAAGGCTTCTATTAACTGAAGTCTTGCACATGGAGGTCATTACAGACCCTTAAAAGCCCAGGTGCTTGTCAGGTGTCCCAAGTGAGCTGTAGCATGAAGATCGCTCTCCTCCTCCTCTTCCTCCTCCGAGACACAAGCCTTCAGCTTTACTGGCCTGGGAACTTTCTAAAAAAACCTCTGGAAAATCTTTGCACCTTTCTGGAAAACCTCTGTCCCTTTCTGGAAAACCTCTGTCCCTTTCTGGAAAACCTCTGTCCTTTTCCTGAAATATCTGTTTTTCTGAAAAATCACCGTTCTTTTCTGAAAGATCTCTTTTCCCTTTCTAAAAAATCTTGGCAATCTTTTCTGTTTCCTTTATGAAAGTTGCAGTCTTCTTTTTTCACTCCCGTTTTTTAACTTCCTCCTCAGGGTGTAGATTTAAAAAAAAAGAAAAAAAAAAAGAAACTGGCGTGTTTTCTGTGCTGCTAATTAATGAGTTGTAGACGTTTTTTAAACTCTCTCTCAAGGTGAAAATGTTTATATCGAATGACTTTTATGTGGTCGGGCATCCCAGAGACGAGCTGCGGTGGCCTTGCAGATGACCATCTGTCACAAATAATGTTCCTCCCGGGCTGTGTTTTAATAGCCGCAGAAATATCTGGAGATGCATCATATTCAGTTCACTGGGGTTCACTTCACCACACACACACACAAGCGCGAACACATACACACACACACACACACACACACACACACTCACAAGGATCCCAGTCACAACATGAAATCCCATCTTTATTTCAGTACATGAAAATAATTTTTCTCATCATCATTCTACACTATTGGGGGGTTATTTGGCCTGAATTGTAATATTGGGGAGTTGTAACACCCCCCCCCCCCACCCAAACAAATTACACGCTTGATGGTGTAAATTCACATTACCATTGTAATCCTTCGTCATAGCCACACGTCCACACAAAGCATTTGCAACCAGACCAACTCTTGTAAAAACCCTGATAACACCGTTAAATAACAATGCTTGTTTCTGCAGTCTTGGGTTAACTGCAGAAGCAAATTATCCTCAATCAACATTTATATGTAGATAAATGTGAGGTTTTTTTTTTAATTTCTTTTTTTAAGTAGGTGGAAAGGGTGAAAAATGTGAATAATTATAGTGTTTGAATTAACACCGCTGCTAAATAATGACACATGATAAGTAGCATGCTATGAGTTTAAATAACGCTGTTTCTCGGGTTGCTGTTGGATACCGCGGTGGGGGGTGTAGCCCGGGGGGGCGTATCTTGCCGTGCTGAGGAAGAGGAGCGTAGGCACCGTACCCGTAGGGCGGTGCTGTGCCCAAACTCCGTTTGCAAGGAGCGGCTGCCCACCATCCCGTTTCCCCGGAGACCATCTCCGTAGTGACGACGAGCCGACTGATGTAGGGCATTAAAAAAAAGTTCTGTTTTTTCTGTAGAAAACCTTTTTTAAACCTTGAATAAAAATCTTTTTATAATTGTTTCTTTTTATCCTGCTAGTTTTAGACTTGAATTTCAGAATCCAGGTCCAAAAATAAAATAAATAAAATAAAATAATAATATATTAATCATTTAAACCCGGTACCCCTGCCTCATGTATAATGTAGCTGCATGCAGTAGACGCTGCTGGCCATGTTCCAGATCAAATGTAAAACTTTTCCTGCAGACCCTGAACAGAAGCTTAGGTTTTAGGAAGACAGACTGAGGATTGTGGGATTTATTCCAGAGAACTGTCTTTTTATGACTGTTGGATGACCCCGTGCTCCAGGAACAACTTGTCCACAAGAGGGACTGGCTGGGCCCCCGGCCTGACTGAAAAAAGGTTTTTTTGTTTTTTCTGTTTTTTGGGAGGGGGGGAGAGGTTCTTTTACTCCTGGATGTACCCAGCTCTTTCCCTGCCAGCCGCTTAACTGTCACCTCGCCACTTAAAAGTTCTTTTCATCTCTTGCAGCAAACCGATGGAGTCCCAGTGGAGACAGTGACAGCTGCCATTCTGACTCAAAAACGACATTTTTTCCTCTTTGTTTCCTCCTCCTTCACTGAAAATAAACAAACATGCCCCCCCCCCTCCCCACCCCCCCAGCCCCTCGCCCCCATTACCCCTGCAACCCTTCCAATCGCCCTCCCTGCGGACTCCGGTGAAGCTGACCCACACTTACCGCGCGGAGCAAGCCGGTGATGACTTTAATATTTCATCGCCGCGGTAACTGGTAGAGCTTGGACCGGGACCAGGAGGAGCAGGACTGCAGGAGGCAGCTGGGCCCGACTCTGCTTCAGTTTATGAAGGTTAATTGAACCCCTTCTTTTCTCAGGTAAAGGCGGCAACAACCTTTCATCTTCTAAAATGTGCCCCCCCCCCCGCCTTAACCCGCCCCCCCTCCCAACCCACCCCCATCCACCAACCTCCTGAACAATGTATAGTTGAAATTTGTAAAAGAGATCTGGTCTTGACCGAAAGAGAGGATTTTTTTTTTTGGGTGGTTTGTGCCATTAAATGGTAACAAGGTCTTTTGCTTGTGGCCACAGTTCTTAGAGTACTACCTTAGAAAGAATCTAACTGGAGGTATAAAGTTAATTCTGGTAGCGTACTTTTTAACTCTATCAGAGAATCTGTTGGGCCGGTAGTAACACCCGTAGTGTTGATTTAGCTCTAGGAGTGTTGCAGTGTGGGAAAGAGACGGGGTGAAGAGCTGGATTCTTCCTGCGGTCCGTCTGGATGCCCTTGGTTTGGCAGCGCGGTGCCACAGATTGGGGTTAATCCTGAGCGGCTGGCGCTGCTGCCAGCGGAATGCTGGCACTGTGGGGTCTAATTAACCCAAATAACGGCTCCAATTAAGCGGCGGGGGGGCCAAGGTGAAGCCGAGAGACCCCAAGGTCAGAGAGGTCATCGGAGGGCCTAGTCAAGCGTCATCAAAACAGCTGAGGCGATTGTGAAGCGCCCTTTTCCCGCCCTTTGCAAAATCTCCATCACTCCCACACTGCTTTCCTCCAGCTGTGATGGAGGTTTCTTTCTTTTTATTTCTTTCTCTTTCTTTTTTTTTTTTTTACTCCACAGTGTTTCACCTTTTAAAAAATTGTATGGAGAACGCACGGACACATTATTTGCCCCGGTCAACCCCACGGGACCTTCTCCGGCACGGTTTTAATAAGTGTGTGGCAGTTGTCCTTTAAGCATTGCGCTAACTTAATAAGTGTGTGGCAGTTGTCCTTTAAGCATTGCGCTAACTTAATTGACGCTTGTGGGAGAGTGTCGAGTGTCACCTGCCCCCCACAGGTATAAATTAATCTCATTTACAGCACCAGGCGTTAGTCATAATGCTAATGAATGGGCCATAATGGCTCAGAATCAGACCCAATTAAATATACATACTGAACGGGATCGCATTGGACTTTATTTGCATGTTTCTGCTAATAATAGGGATGAATAAGTTTGAAGCCTCTCTCTCTCTTTCTCTTTCTGGCCAGGGCCTTCCTGTGTGGAGTTATCTTGTTCTCCCCGTGTCTGCGTGGGTTTCCTCCCACAGTCCAATGGCTATGCTGGTTCGGCTAATTGGAGACTCTAAATTTCCCGTAGGTATGAGTGTGTGGGTGAACGGTGTGTGCGTGCACTGCGATGGATTGATGTCCAGGGTGTATTCCTGCCTCTCGCCCAATGCATCCTGGGATAGGCTCCAGCCCCTCTGCGACCTTGACCAGGAAGAAGCGGGTTAGAGAATGGATGGATGGATGGATGAAAGGATGGATATATTTTTTGCATATTTTAAGGAACATAGACCATTAGAGTGTCACCAGGCACACTAAATGCTGCAGTATTGATTTTAATAAAGGCCATGGAGATGATGATTCATGTAAAATTAAATCTGAAATGTAAATTTAGGAAGGCCACTGCAGTGAGCGGTCCCAGACAAAGTGCAAATAAATGAAAAACACTCCACATTATCACCATAAATAAGATTTAATAGCTCCGCTCACTGAATCCGCTCTGTTTATATTCAGGCACAATAAAAAATAGTCTTGTGCACTAATTGCTTCTATAAATCAGAAAGAAGGCACAGAGAGGGGTGCATAAGGTATTGCAGCCGTGCTGCCACAGTTATTTTGATAAGATGCATATTTTATGACTTAATTAGTCAGCAAGAGTACAGGAGTTTGCTTTCACACACAAAAAAAAAAGAATCTGCAATTGTTCTACTTGTGGTGGTAAACATGACTAACAATGCAAAAAAAGAATGCAAAACAAAGTATAAAGGCGCGAAACTCGACGGCACTTTTGCTGAGATAACTGTCAAGTAATAGCATGGGGTCCGTGGGGGGAGGAGCAAAACAAGACCAAACTATTTTTTTTTTAAATCACGGGCAACAGGTGTTAGGAGGAGTGCACGCTGCTCCCGCTAATGCAACCATGTGTGTTTCTCCAGGTTTCCTGCCCCCTGTCCGACATGATCCTGGTTTCAATCCTGGTTTAAATACAATGAAAAATGTCACTGTTTTAAATGAAAAAAACATAGTCTTCTTACCTATTGTACTTTTATTATCTATTTTTATAATATATATTCGTACTGTTTTTATTAGCGAGACCTTCTAGGGTCTCATCAGAAAATGTATATTTTATTCTTTATTTTTTGTAAGTGAAATTGATATTCGGTCTTGATATTCATTGCAAAGGAGGGGTGAATGGGTGAGTATGACCTCTGTCTCCTCTGCCATTTTAACCCTTTTTCAGAGCTGCCAAATTTAAAAGAGAGAGAGAGAGAGAAGAAAGAAAAACAGGCTATTAAATCCCAGCCCTGCCCCTTGGTTTAGTTAACAAGGTGGTGTAATTGAGCAGAAATTATTTTTATGTCTTTAACAGTGTTGGAACTGAGCTCTTTGTGAACAGTTACTGGAGAGGGGTGTGGGGTGGGGGTGGGGGGGCATGGTAATAATGGGTCCAGAACCTCCCATGAGTATATAACCTGGCTAATAAATTATTACATTGCACCACACTCCCACACAAACAGGGCTCCTGCACAGTGGTTTAATTATACATTTCAGAAACGCGGCCTTTTGAGTTTTCTACCCCCCCCCCCCCCCCCCCCCAGCCTTTGTGACAGTGCACTTTTGCAAGGACTTTAATTTCCCACAGCTCAAAAAAGAAAACGGCAAAAAAGTGAACAATGCTGTAGTTTTTCCTCCTGAAAAGGGTCCGGAGCGTACCGGAGCGTACCGGAGCGCTAACGCGAGCAGCGGGACAGAACGACTTCATTTCCTTCCCCCGGAACTTTCCGGAAACTTCCGGTTGCGGCCTCGGGATCAAAATCGAATGCAAAAACGCAAATGTCGGAAAAAAAGGGGCTGAGAGCGGTCCTAAAAAGGCAGGGGCGTGCCCCGCGCAAAATTAAAAAGTGACCCTGTTTCATTCCTCCTTTCATGGCTCGGAATCCCGTGGGGATATCGAAAGCCAGCGAGAGAAACCTCGGCCGCCCCTTCATGCAGGAATGAAATTTTGCTGCGACTTAGTTTTATATGGCTTTTTTGGATATGAGTAGCTGCTGTCGATTGTGCCCGCGGTTTGAAGGTTGTAAAAGTGCTCAAACCTCATGTGAAACTGTATTTTAACGGTAAAAAAATAAATATAATAATAATAAAATAGCGGTATGAAGGCACATTGGCGGAGGTGAGCTGATTCAAGGACTAACCTGGAGCAGGAGCCTATGACACAGGGGAGACACCTGATAAATGTTATCAACAACTTGGCACAACTTTTGTTCCTCAAAACGATTCCTTCACGAAATGTCACCTTGTCTTTTTCTCGGGTTGAGAAAAGCCAGAGATTTTTGCGCAGTGTATCTAGGGAGTACTTTGCAAGACACTGCAAAAAAAAAACTCTTAAGGTCATGTTGAGTTGAAATTGAGGTGTGTGTGTGTGTGTGTGCCTGTGTGTTAGTGTGTGTGTGTGTCTGTGTGTGCCTGTCTGTTAGTGTGTATGTGGGTGTGTGTGTTTGTTAGTGTGTGTGTGGGTGTGTGCGTGTGCGTTCGTGTGTCTGTGTGTCTGTGTGTGTATGTGGGTGTGTGTGAGACATAGTGAAAGAGAGAGAGAGAGAGAGAGATTCAAAAGAAATCTGAAAGCTCATCAGTTCTTCCCCGTCCTAAGGTGTTATTTCCCTGTTCAAAAGCAGCACAGCCAGTAGAGAAGTCAGCTGTGTCATCCATCACCTCATCCCATCCATTTCCCACACAATTTGACAACAGCAAGTAGTGCATTATACTGGGAATTCATTTTCAATTCAGCTCAGTTTTATTTGCATAACGCTTTATACAGAGACACTGTGACAAAGATGCTTTACAGTGGAAACAAAAACAAAGTAAAATTGGGCCTGGCCTGAATCCCCAAAAAACAAGCTAGTGGATGGAAAAAAAAAAAAAAAAACCAAAAAGGAAGGAGCTGGAACTGACATTATCCTCCTTTGGCCCTGTGAAGAGGCATCACACCCCTGTCCTGGAGGGTGACAGGCAGAGTGCCCCGACCTTCTCACCCAGGGCCCCGCCTTCTAGCCCAGGGCCCCGCCTTCTCATCCAGGGCCCGACCTTCTCGCCTACGGCCCCGCCTTCTAGCCCAGGGCCCCGCCTTCTCATCCAGGGCCCCACCTTCTCGCCCAGGGCCCCACCTTTTCACCCAGAACCCCGCCTTCTCATTCAGGGCCCCACCCTCTCACCCAGGGCCCCGCCTTCTAGCCCAGGGCCCCGCCTTCTCATCCAGGGCCCGACCTTCTCGCCTACGGCCCCGCCTTCTAGCCCAGGGCCCCGCCTTCTCATCCAGGGCCCCACCTTCTCGCCCAGGGCCCCACCTTTTCACCCAGAACCCCGCCTTCTCATTCAGGGCCCCACCCTCTCACCCAGAACCCCGCCTTTTCACCCAGAGCCCCGCCTTCTCATTCAGAGCCCCGCCTTCTTGCTTTCCTTTGATGGCACAAGAATCAGAAGGTGCCAATGTTTTGGACGGCCCCCAAAAGTCTGGGGACAGCTCTGGTGACAGCCTGGTATATAATCAACATTTGTCCTTAACTTTGACTTACCAGTAAAGGGAAGTGTCATATTGTCTAACTTTTCTTCATAAACTGAAGTTGATGAGTTAGTTTTAGTGATTGATGAACTTGTCACGCTATGTTTGTGAAGAAAATAAATAAATCTAACTTTTCTATTGTTAGTCAAAGACAAATATTGATTTGATTCGAGCATCAAAGCCAGCAGTTTAATTTCAATCAGCAGTCAATTTAGGCCCAGGTGTGTGGACCCTTTAGCCAATCAATGGCTGAATTACTCTTAAATTAATTTGAGTGCTGAAACCCAGATCTGGGAAAATGGGAGTTCATTAAAGCTAAAATGGGCTGAGCTGCCGTAGGCCGTTAGTCACTCGTTGATTTTAGCCAATCATTGTGTTTTGCAGCGCAGATTAAAATTGTTTTTATTGGTTTAATGGCAGCTCAATGCAGTTGCACTCGTTACCAAGTTCAATAAACCACTGTATCCCATAAACCTGCAGACACAGCGCCCCCTCCAGGACTGGAGGTAAACCTGCAGACACTGCGGCCCTCCGGGACTGGAGTTAAACCTGCAGACACTGCGGCCCTCCAGGACTGGAGTTAAACCTGCAGACACTGCAGCCCTCCAGGACTGGAGTTAAACCTGCAGACGCAGCGCCCCCTCCAGGACTGGAATTAAACCCGCAGACAGTGTGGCCCTCCAGGACTGGAGTTAAACCCACAGACAGTGTGGCCCTCCAGGACTGGAGTTAAACCAGCAGTCACTGCGGCCCTCCAGGACTGGAGTTAAACCAGCAGACGCTGCGGCCCTCCAGGACTGGAGGTAAACCTGCAGACGCTGCGGCCCTCCAGGACTGGAGTTAAACCTGCAGACGCTGCGGCCCTCCAGGACTGGAGTTAAACCTGCAGACGCTGCGGCCCTCCAGGATTGGAGTTAAACCTGCAGACACTGCGGCCCTCCAGGACTGGAGTAAACTCCCAGAAACAATGATTGCCTTCAGTAAAACAGTGGCATTGATAAATGCAAATATAATGGGTGGATTCTAAATGGGCAAAGCATACTGATCTTTGCATTTACGCAGTCCTTGTATCAGAAGCTGTCTCCATCTTAGACAGAACAGGCAGATTATGGAGCTGTTTACACATTAACCACGTATCAGACAGGCCACCTCTTCCCAGGCTCACAGGAAGCGTTCCCTTGGTCGTCATGGCGTTCCCCCTCACAGGTGTCCTTTATAAGAGTTCTGGCCCTTCCATTTCCTGCAGTGGTGTCATGATAATGGAACACTCTTTTTTTTTTTCTTTTTTTTTCTCTCCTGTATTGCTGCTGAAATTAATGTCCTGATTAAAAGGATGACAGCAGGGCTGGCATGTAGAGATAGCACTGATTGTACATGTGGTTCCTGTCGAATCTCATTAAGCGCCGGGTCCATCACTGTCAGGGGCCCCGGCACTGGGTTCCGAACCATCTCGCCGAAGGAAGTTCTCCAGGAACCCGCGGGCGGGCTGACACCACGATAGAGCAAACACATTTGAGCAGAAACGCGGTGACACGTTGATTTAATAAAAGTGAAGGCTTCCCTGCAGGACGGGGCTGACGTGCTATCAGGTGACAGACTGTCGCCGCGGCGATGAGAATCGCCGGTCTCCACGGCCGTCTTAGGCAAATGGTGATTTAATGTGAACGGTGGCGCTCCTCGTTCGCGTCTGGGAAGGGACGTAAGGGACCAAACGCGTTTCTCAGCTGCCTCGGTCTCAGCCGGCATCGTCCCCAGATAGCAAGCGACTCCGGGCCATATCTGCTCTGATTCCGGCCTGGCAGAGCTGACTTTGGGGTCAGATTCGGCCTGGATCCGGCCCGGATCCGGCCCAGAGCCTCCTGCTGTCTGGGCCATTAACGGATCACATAAAGATCCTCTGTGTCCCAACCATCACTTCTAAAATATGCACATGAGCAGTGCACAAACAGCCACGCGATAAAACTGAGAGAGAAATGCTTTATGGCACAGGGGAGGCGCCAGATAAATGGCACCAACAACTTGTAAAATGTTCCTCAAAAGGATTCCTTCACAATGTCACCTTGCCTTTTCTTCTGGCTGAAGAAAGTCAGACATTTTGCGCAGTATGTCTGGGGAGTACTTTGAGAGACACTGCAGAAAACTCTTAAGGTCATGTTGAGTTGAAATTGAGATTTTGTGTGTCTGCGTGCGTCTGTGTGTGTGTGTTTGAGAGAGAGAGAGAGTGGTAGATAGACAGAGAGAGGGAAAGAGAGAAGGGAAATGCAAAAAAAAATCTCATCTTACGAGAGACCTCATCAATTCTTCGCATTCCCACGGTGTTGTTTTCCTTTCCGAAAAGCAGCATTGCCTCTAGATAAGTTGCGTGATCTCATCGCAGCCATTTCCAATGCTAGCTGACAACAGCAGGAAGAGCACAAATGCTAATGTACTAGACTGTGTACAGCAGGGACGGGTGGTTAGGGTCCTGGGGCCTGAGTCGCTTCTTCTTCTTCTTCTGTATTCTCCGGTTTGCCCGCGCAGTTTGATGGATTATTGAGCCTGAATATTTCGCCCGAGGGGAGAGAAGCTGAGCACCTCCAGTGCTCGGTCAGCTGCTCCCATTTAGCTGAATAATGCAGCTGATTATGCTGCTGGGTGTTTGGATGGATGCGAAATCCAGAACATTCTCCGGCACTCCATGGCCAGCTTTGGCTAGCCCTCCTGTACAGCCCTAGCGCTGTGTTATTTTTCAGTCCAGGCCTTGTATTACGCCTGTGTCCATTTTGTTTCTCTTCATGGTTTTTTTCTTCTTCTTGCCAATCTTCCCAGCATCCCTTGCTCCAGTTGGACATGACCTTTCACCCCCCCCAGTGTGTGCTTAGGCGTTTCTCCTGGCCAAGCCTCGAATCTGGCATGGTCTGCCCAGCTCTTGAACTTCACTCAACCTGGAATTACACAAAACGACGCGTCCAAAAAAAACACATTTTCTGAAAGGAGCGAGCGATCAAAATACATTTATAATTTACAACTGTGCAAAAGAAAGAAAGAAAGAAAGAAAGAAAAGCCTTGTGGGTTTGATTTTAGAACTGCACCATCACCTTGAAAAGAGGCCGAACAACGGGGTTTTAAATACAATGCTGGTAAATATTCCAGTCGCACATTCTACCAAAGAAAAAAGCACAATATATTGAGAGAAAGTTTATCTGAAAGTAAAAATAGAAGTTTTATTTTTCCACTTTTTGAACAAAAGAAATCGGCCAAAAAGTTTTACAGGAAAAAAGTTTTCGAGTATAAAAAAAAGTTTATTTCCTTGTGAAGTGTGAATGTTTTGTGGTTCTAATTATTCCGCATTCTTGGCTCCATTTACAACACAAAACAAGCCCTTGCAGTCACATCCACCCTCCTTAATTTCCTGCTTGGTGATTGGTTGGTGGCACCAGTGAGCCAATGCGGTTAGACTCCGCTGTGGCCGTGCTGCATGTACTCTCACCTGATCAATCCCTGATTCGTTCACTGGCTCGGTTTTGGGCTGTAGTCATATTACATTACAGGCATTTAGCAGACGCTCATATCCAGAGGAACATACGCAACATTGTACTGTAGTGAGCCGTCTGTGTCGCTTTCGAGCGCTCCAATTAAAAATGCATTCAGTTAATGGCCAACGAGGGTTTTCAACATAAAGTGAGCCAGGTTTCCCTGTAGTAGCATTTGCATTTGGTATAAAAAAGAACTAGTACATATGTAAAAACAGGGAATTAAGGTTTTAAAAAAAAAATCTCCAATGTTTCTACGTCAACGCATCTCAATTTAAATAAGTCAAACCGCATTTTTAAATGGGCTACTCTCGTTTTGTAGCTATAAAACTTTGGACCTTAGTTTAACCAATAATCACCAGCACATTAGCGCCAACGAGTTTTACAGTTGCCCCTTAAGGTGGAGGACCTGCACGAGGAGTTAAAAAAGAAGTCATGGTGGAAACCAAATCTTATGCTGAATACCAAAAACTGATTCTGGATCAGTGTTTCTGTTCTAAGAAGCCTCATCTATTCGTGTTCAGGTCTGGTACTGTGCTTGAGGCACTGTAGGGAAAGTAAGTCAAAGACTTAAAGAGAAAAACATTCCCCGAAGACCTGTTCCTTAAGAAGACCTGTAGTTAAATGTAATAATTTGTCCTCTACAAAACGTGTTCAACAGTGGCTTGAGGAAAGTTTATGCATTATTATTGTTTATTTGGACAGGTTTGGAAAAAAAAAAAAACATTCTCTTGAAATATGTTGTTCTCTACAAATGTAATGTTGGAGATGGAACAAAGATGCACCTAAACATCCATATTCATGTTTGGTTCAAATTCCCTGAGGAAGACAAAAATGCTAGAGAACTGGAAGAAGTATTTATGCTGTGCAACTTTCCACTTCTACAGAACTTTACAAAACAGGGACATTTGAGCCAAAAGCCAGTGAAGAAACGAGTCTTCAGTAGCCAGTAGCCTGAAGATGTCGACCAAAAGCTTATCGAGAGAACAGAAGGATATGTGTGGGAGTAGCTGTTATTTTCCTGGGGTAATTCCACTTCAGCTACATCTGAAAAATAAAGCAGTAACCATACCTCTCATTTTCCATCCATCCATCCATTACCTATACCCTCTTATTCCTGGTCAGGGTCGCCGGAGAACATGATATCCCAGCATGCATTGGGCAGGAATACCCCCTGGACAGTTGGCCAGTCCATCACAGTGCACACACACTCTCATACCTAAGGGCAATTTAGACTCTAAAATGAATGAATAGCTTGAAAGGGGTCCCCCCTGGCTGTAGGGGGTTGGAAGCCCAAACAAGCGCCCCCTTGTTTGGCAGGAGGACCCCTCTTTGTGCCCAGGACATGATGATGGAGTGCTGCTGGATGGGGATCCCCCCCCACCCCCCACCCCCTCGGGGGGGGGTAACAACGGCGCAGCCACACTGGACCCCTTTGACTGCCGCGGGCCCTGAATCGCACCACAGTGCCTGTAGGCCTTCGTCTATTTATCTGAAGGGCAGGAGATGAAAGACCTTAGAGAAGAAAAAAACTAAACTGTAGACTGTGTGACTGGCGAAGCAGCAGACCCAGGTCAAATGCACTCGCTCACAAACTTTTAACTGTTAAGATGGTGGGAAAATCAGAAAGCACGCCCCTGAGGCAAATCTCTGAGTTTTCTAGGAAGCATAATACTAACCAAAAATCCATTAGGAAGATTAGATGCTTAATTAGAGAAACTGTTGCAAATCCACCGTGATTCCACTGCTGCTTTGAGTGTTAAACTGTTTAACTGTTTCAAATGTGTATCTGACCCAGGTCAGAGGGTAACAGGGTACTCTTGTGCAGGTCTCAGGCAAGAGAGGAGGAAACAGAGAGAGAGAGAAAGAGAGCAAGAGAGAGAGGGAGGAAGAGTGAGAGTGTGAGGGAAAGAGGGAGGGAGGGAGGGAGGGAGAGTGAGAGAGGGAGAGATTGAGAGACATGAGTGCGAGAAAGGGAGGGAGAGAGTGAGTGTGTACATGAAGACCAGGCACTCAATAGAGCACTATCAATTTGCCAAAGCAGTCCTGGTGATTAACATTTGAACTACGGCACACGGAGGGGTCTCCCACGGCCGAGCAGGCATTCTTTCAGCCTCGTTAAGGGAACCTTTCAAAGATGCCAAAACGAATCGGTCACACGCACAAGACCACGGTGCAGAACAACAGCGACCACAAACAAGAACGGGGGCGGGGGCGGGGGGGGTCGCAGGGGTGGGGGGGCTGGTAACCATTCTGCCACGGATCGTAGATCTCCCAGGAGACCAAGCTGGATTGAAGTGGATTGAAGTGGTCCGATTCCGAGTTTTGCTGAAACCCTCACCCCCCCTCCCTGACCTGACCCATCCCATGATGTCCTCTTTACTCCGTGTATACAGTACTGTGTGTGTGTGTGTGTGTGTGTGTGTGTGTGTGTGCATGCGGACTGGGGGAAGGCTATTTGGCAGAATCACCGTACCATTGTAACGGTGATAGTAGTTGTAGTAGTATAGTAGTACTGGCAGTAGTAGCATTAGTAATAATATTAGCAGTAGTAGTATTAGTGTTAGTAGTAGTAGTAGTAGTAGCAGCAGCAGCAGCAGCAGCAGCAGCAGTAGCAGTAGTAATAATATTAGCAGCAGCAGCAGTTGTAGTAGTAGCAGTAGCAGCAGTAATAATATTAGCACCAGTAGCAGCAGCAGCAGCAGCAGCAGCAGCAGTAGCAGTAGCAGTAGTAGGAGGAGGAGGTAATGTCTAAGGAGAGACAGTGACGGGGCTGGGAGGGAGGCGAGGGTGTCTCCCTCACAGACCAGGGCCGGGTCTAATGGCCTGCCTGCTCGCACGCTATTGGAGGAGACAGGCGCATCCGGAGAAGGGCCGTCTAGAGAGTCTCCGCTAACCGCGCCCGGCAAACTGGGGGTGGGGGGGGGGGGTGAGGAGGAGCTCCGCGCAAAGTGGTGGGGGGGTGTACCCGTGGGAGCGCCTGACAAAATCCCCCAATGTCAGCCCCTTTCATTTACTGTGCGCCCCCCCTGCCCCCCCCCCCCGCCCCGCCCGCTATCCCTGCCGCCATTCTGGCTCTTCCCCGAGGGGGGGCCCACCAGCGGAGCGGACGCAAATTACACCAGACACTTAACAGGTGGCCAATAAACGGGGAAATTTGGGGGGGGGGGGGGGGGATCACGGCTGTAGCCTCTCCTGCAGACAGCCCCTGGGGGGCCCAGGTTTCGGTTTCTCTCTCCCCGCTAACGGCCATTTCAGCGGCGGTACATGGCGGTTGACAGACGCCTTCCCCTCCAGGTCATTCCCCCAGATTTAGTTCATTTCTGTGCAATGCTACCGGTGTGTGCTGCCAGCCCCCAGTGCTGGGGTGGGGTGGGGGGTGTGGGGTGGGGTGGGGGGACTGTGTGCGGTGTCATTGTGCAGTTAACAGCGGTAAGCTCATAAAAGGAGAGTAGCGTTAGTGGGAATAAGAGAGACGAGCAGCTGCGTTCTCTGCAATAAAAAGGAATATGCAATTACCTCATATGCAATAAGAAGTTCCCCAGATGCACTGAATCAAACATGCACACACACACACACATGCGCACATGCATACACAGGCACACACACATATGCACCTACACACACACACACACGCACGCACACACACACACATACATGCGCGCGCACACACACATGCACCTACACACACACACACGGAACTGAAAGAACGTAGGGTTAATAATTATGAAGGCATTTTTTTATCATACTAAAATGTTGCAAGTGAAATATAATGAATCTGTGTTTGTGCGGAGCTGTTACTGGTCCACGGTGTAAAAATGTCATGTTAAACGCGCACACAGTGATTAGCATAGCCCGCGGGCTCCAGTTGTGCAAATTAAATAGGATTCATCATTACACTGATATCAACACCGAAGTGAACACTTCACTGCTTTAAGTGTTAATGTTATTAATGTTTTTTCTTTTCTCAGTTCCTTTTACACATTGTTTTAGTTAAACATGTTTTTTTTTTTTTTCCTGAAACCACGGAGCCAGTACCTTATTTAAGAAAGCGCCAAGCATAGCCCGTAGCCTCTGGCTAAGCATTAGCGATTCATCACCGCTTCTCGCCGCTCCACTCTGCAGTGGCATTAAGAGCTTTGTTAGCGTTATGAAGCTAATTTAAAAGACCGCCTCAGTCAGCCCAGATGAGAGTAACCCAGGCTTCCAACGCTTTGCCGTTTCCTTTTGGAACCGCGGAGAAAATGTAAATTTACTTCTGGGTTCGCTTTTTATCCGATGTGGGCCGAGCGATTAAAGGAACCGTTTTGCTCAGAGCCGACTTCACCGACGTTCAGCTGTTGCCCAGGAGAACTTACTCCGCCGCGCACGGAATGGAATAAAAACGGCGCCCTTATTACCAACCGTCCCTCGCTGAGCGTGCTGTGACCAGTAACGAGCGAGTGTTTAAGCTCTGATCGCCGGCAGTAGTTCTGCCACAGGTATTTGGCTTCATGCTGTATAACATTTACAATCCACAACGCTGGAATAGGTGGTTTTCATAATAGCAATATACATAACTGGCATCGCATATCTTAAGCTGCATTGCAAGACCAGGTCCCTATATACTTTGTCAAGTGTCTCAGAACAGAAGCATTAATATAAGATCAGTTTCTCCTGTTCATATTCTAAACCCATTATGACTGAAAAAGGGTGACTGATCCTGTAGTAGCACTTTTCTGATACTTCAGAAATAGCCTCTGGGCTCAATCAACTTCTGGCCCGAAATTTTATTCCGTACCTGATGAGCACCTTTGCCGGCGGGGCTGATGATAACGAATCAGAGAGAGAGAGAGAGAGAGAGAGAGAGAGAGAGAAAAAAAGAGAGAAATTGAGGTTGTTTTATAAATGTAGGCATTTAAAGTGGATTATTTCACGCGCTTGGATCTTTTCATTTTGGTCCGTAGCCCAGTTTTTCAGCCTGACAGGTACTGTCACATTTTGATCACCACGGATCTAGTTTAAGAACAAACCGATCACACCTCTCACAGAAGAACCTTGAATACATCCCCTAAATAAATAACCCTAAAAATACGCACAGCTGTGATATTTATGTATTTTTAGTTCATATCCAGCATTAATTATTTTTCCTTCTGAATGCCATTTCCAGGACCTTGCTGTGTGGGCTTCGAACGCTCTTAATTTCTCATATTCAGCCCATTGCGTCTTTTTGTTCCCGTCTCTCCCATTAGCCACGTATCATAGTTCGCCACAGGCTCACACACACGCACACACACGCACATAAACACACGCGCACACACACACGCACATAAACACGCACGCACACACAGACACATGCACACACGCAGTCAAACGCACGTAGCTCGCGCATCTGAAGTGGGCGATTCAAAGCGATTAATCATGACATCATCCTCTGTAGACGCAGCTTGAGTCCGCGGCGCGTTTTATTTTAGCGGGAAGACCGTCGCTGAGCTCGCAGCTGGAGGCCCACCGCGCCAGATTAACTCCGCTGCCTCCTCTTGACATTTTTTATCATAACTCAGTATTTATGATTCTTGTAAAATGATGCGAGCAGTGAGTCGCAAACAGAAAATAAATTAGTTTTGGACGGGGGGTGCAGGAAGGGGGGGGGGGGGTGGCGGGGTGGAAGGGGTTCAACTGTTTAAGCTTTCCTGAAGATGCTGTGTGTTTAGGTTTCCATCACACGATTCTGTGACTCCTGCAATAGAGCCAAGCTCTTCCAACAGACTAACAAGTGCATGTAATTAAAACAAGGAGAAACAAGCATGCAGCCTATTAGGGAAATGAGAAAAGGTGGCCCATGCATGTCTAAGAGAGGCGCTTGGCCTGCGTATGAAAAACGTCTTTTAAATTCTGCCATAGAGACACTGCATGTTTATTTTCACAGTCACTTATCCAGAGTGACTTGCACTGCTTAAATTCACTTACGTTCAATCCATTTATACTCAGTGAAATGTCCAGAGTTAATTCAACTCTAACAGTGTTAATACCACTCTTAACAGACAAAACGTGGTCCCCATTCTGAAATGTGGGACCGTCTGTGTGCGTGTGCGTGCGCGTGCGCGTGCGAGTGCGTGTGCGAGTGTGTGTGTGTGAGTGCGTGTGTGTGTGTATGTGCGTGTGCATGTGCGAGTGTGCGTGTGCATGCACGTGCGCGTGTGTGTGTGTGAGTGTGTGTGTGTGTGTGTGTGCATGTTCGAGTGTGTGTGTGTGTATGTGCGTGCATGTGCGTGTGTGTCGCTCCTCTCCCTCTTTATCTCATGGCTGTTGAGCATTGGGCGCGATCTTGTTTGATAGCGGTGTTTACTCCAATCCTGGATGGAATTCATTAGCTTCAATTAAACGCTTATTTGATCAGGGGGAGGAAAAAAGCGCTTTCAGGATTATGTGAAGTCAGATTAAAGAGAGGCAGTGACAAACAGGCGGAACAGATTATCGAGTGCGGCCAGGCCGGCGGCAGGCTTTGGGCCCGGGCCCGAGCGATCCCTATCTCCTTAGCGCTTCATGTAGTCAAAATCCGCCAACGCCTAAAACAAGCCAGACCTAATCCAGCCCCGAGAGCTGACTAGAGTACAGAGACCTTGTACTGAAAAGCCCGTGTAGATGTAAGAGGGGTGGGGGTTTGTGGGAGAGGACTGTAAGTAAATATAGACTACCTTAACCCCCCAGCTCCCCCCCACCCCCCACCCCCCTGCAACCACGCCTCCGCAACCACGCTTCTAAAAATCAGGCACGGAGTTTCCATCCGTCGATTGGCGGTATTAAATGATTAAATGATTACACGCCACCGGGCAGCTCCGCCACTGTCTTAAGCCCTCCGTTACACAGGACCGAGCGGTGATTTGATATTTAAATCTTACGGATTTATCAGCGTTTTACTGTAAGATTTACTGCAGAAACCCACCAAATCCCTTTAAGCGAACGCTGTAGAAACGTGTCTCTTGTGATAATGCTCTGTATGGTCTTTTGTATGTTTATGAATAATGGAAAAAAAAAATAAGGAGAAAAAAAAAGGTTTGGCAAACAGCCAGTCTGCCCCTGACAAGTGCCTGAGATGAGCTTTATTAATTTTTTTTAAACCGTTCATTGTGAAGCTCTTACAAAGTACAAGCATGTGTAAATATGGCAGTGTAGTCCTTGGGTTTTATTTAATCTGTAACTGCGAAAAGAAAAGTTCCACCGAGCATTGTAAACCCATAATTCAATTAGTCACCAAAGATGTAGGTCTCTGTGCGTGCGTGTGTGTGTGTGTGTGTGTGTGCAGCAATATGTAGCAAAAAAAAGTACTTATTGTATGCCGCTTTGGATGAAAGCATCTGTCAAATAGTGTAAATCCTTAGCTGGTGGGAGCTAATATGTCTGGCTACCGTGAGCTACAGTAGCTACACCCTGAGTTGGATAGGCGAGTAAAGGAAATCTTCGGGAAAAGGATTATTTTACGGTTTCTCGGAATCGAGAGAAGCCGGGAGAAAAGAAGAGAAGTGACAGATGGCCAGGGTTGTGACTGCAGACAGGGAACGTAGCGCTGGCACATTTATTTAGACTGATTTGCATATGTTTTTGTGCTATAAATTATTCAGCCATCTGGCGATTCCTGAACTTTAGTCCCACCTTTTAAACCGGGATGTACCTCGCGTTTGAAAAGTATTAATATGCCGTTTGTTCAAGCTCTTTTTTTATTTATTTATTTTTTCATCTATCACAAGATCGGAATGTAAACACTGTGACAATGTTCAGGCTGTATTTTTTTCTCCCTCAATTAAAACAAAAATGATGATGAAAACTGGGACGCAACTCCTGCTTTGAGTAGGCAGGTGCCAGCCTTTTGCTTGGTAAGTATAATATTTCAACAAGGCACCTTACCCCCTCACATAAAATGGAGTCAATGTCAGTCTATTTCGTAGTCATAATTTACAGCAAAATCCAGAGGTAGGAGATGATGCACATGTGCTGGGTGCGTAGTAAAGCCAATTTAAATATCAAAAGGAACATAAAAGCTAGAACCTCTCACAGGCTCGTTTATTTCTATGCACAACAAGGGAAGAAAAATCATTTATAATTTCCAAAGCCATTCATATTTTTTCATACGATTATAGAACTAAATTGAATTTCTGTATGTGATCTGAAGGGGCACGGTGGTGGTGGTGGGGGGGGGGGGGGGCAGTGGTTGTGTGTCTGTCACTTTAATTTTCATGACTAGGGCCTGATTCAATCTAGCCACAAAACACCCCGTCCTCAGTTTACAGATTTTTGACGAATTGCTGCATTACAAATTCCTTTGTCACTTATACAACATCAGGAGTTTTGACATTTAGATGAAATTAATGGAAAAATGTATTTGCTGTAAAGTGTGCTTATCACTCTGATATCCATAATTAATGTCACCGTGACTTAATAAATCAGAGGCTTAAGGCATAGCAGTCAATCAGCTAGGAATATAAGACGCAGACTAGAATTTCTGTGATCTAAGATGGAGAATCATTGGCTGTTAGTAAATAAGGGGTAACATTTAGGTTCTTGGTTCTTGGCTTGGTGCTTTGTCTAGTCCATTGAGTTTCTCTTTTGTGGACTGCTATACATATCCAATTTACCCTTGCTCTAAATAAGTACTAATTAATAAATTGTGAGATAAAAAGTTTACAAAACCTATGTTACAAAATTATACATGATTTTTATTGTTGTTTCCTGGTGTAAAGAGAACACAATTTTATTTCCGCAAGAACTGCCCGCAGAAACATTGTGTTCCTTTTATAAGTGTTTATGGTTTTCAGTCTTCGTGATATTTGAAGGGGTTTGAGCAAAATTGTGTTTTCTTTACAAGCAGACAAACCAAAGTGAATGAATCAGACGCTGACATCAATTAAGGCTGAAGCTAATTGAGTAATTAGTCAACCCTTCAGTGGGAATCCTTATTTTGTTTTTGCTGCTTATCATTAAAGGAGAGGGAGCTTCTGATGGGGTGCAAACATTTTTTTCTTTTTTTTAAAAAAAAAACGGTTATCTGTTAAAGACAGAGCGATACCAAACTGCCAAAAATAACAGACGCAGCAAATGCAATAAACATGATGAAGAAGCGTGCAGTTTCCGTAATTTGAAAAGAGCACTCAGGTGCGAAGAAATCAAAAGCCCGAGGTTTGTGGAGAATCGCTGCTGATATCAGCCCTAATGTGGCGGAACAACATGAAAGTTTTGCGTCGAGTTGATTAATATGCCATTAGTGTTTTATCTCAGCTTTTAAAACATTTTTATTTATTTATTTTTTATTCTTTTTTTTTTTGTGGCGCCACTGCTGCATGACTTAGTCGAGCTTAAAATGATCTTTTTATTTCGCAAATTCAAGACGGCAGGCCTCATTTCTGTGACGGAAATTGAAGTTTGGAAATTAAAACGGGATCTGAAGGAAGAGTGCTTTCATTACTGCCGGGAGAAAGCGGCGTTCTTACTGCTGTGGCTGAGCAAACGGAGCGTGAGGCGTTTCAGGATATAAGGGCTGATGGCTCCCTGAACACTGCAGTGAAAGAGCTGCTCCTATTGGTGGAGAAATTAGAACATTGCAGTGAAAGAGCTGTTCCTATTGGTGGAGAAATTAGAACATTGCAGTGAATGAGCTGTTCCTATTGGTGGAGAAATTAGAACATTGCAGTGAAGAAGCTGTTCCTATTGGTGGAGAAATTAGAACACTGCAGTGAAGGAGCTGCTCCTATTGGTAGAGAAATTAGAACATTGCAGTGAATGAGCTGTTCCTATTGGTGGAGAAATTAGAACATTGCAGTGAATGAGCTGTTCCTATTGGTGGAGAGATTAGCCATTTTTAGAATGGGGTGTGGAAAATCCATTCTCGGTGGACTATGTCTGTTTCTGGTCTAAATCAAGTAATCATAATTTCTAATTTGCATTTTTAATAAACGGCAAGCTATTGCCACAGTTCACATGTTATAACATGCCTTTAATAATAATACTAATAATAACAATAATTATAGCGATAGCAAAAATAACAACAACAATAATAATAATAAGTTCATTTCACAAGCCATTTTCTTCGAGAACACTCTAGAAAGGGAGGGAAGTATTCTCATTAAACCCATTTCAACTGAGGGGTGATTAGGTGGCCAGATTGAGAGAGCCGGTTTGGGAGTTTGCCCGGGTTGCCACCGTGCTGGAGAATCCCCCCTCGCCTCCTGTCACACAGTGTGTCATGCGGCGTGGAGTGGAGTGTCAGGTGGTCTTTAATGGCCGCAGTGAGGAAGGACCTCGGCAGAAAGATGTCACTTAAAGCTCCCTGCCTTCGGGTCGGACCTGAACTCCTGACATCCCGAGTCAGCCATGAGATTTTTTGGCCGTTAGGCGCTGTGCTCTGGCTGGCACATCTGCGACCCGCTCTTTATTCGACACCAGCCGAGGGCGAAGGGTTCGGACGAAAGGCTTAGAAAATGAAGACGCTCTTTAAAAACAAAAAAACAAACAAACAAAAAAACCGGAGAGACAGGGTCTGTGAATCTTCCTGCCTACGCTGTGCCTCAGACACAGCAGGGCTTTTCTTACGAGCTTGGTTTTCTGCCTTCTGCTTTAAAAATTGCTGACATTTAATTAGGATTTTCACAGGAGTGCCTATTGTCTTTAGTTCTTTTTCTAACTCCATCCTTTCTCTCTGTCCAGCTCCCTCTCTCTTTCTCTCTCCTGCTCCTCTCTCTTTCTCTCTCTCCTGCTCCCTCTTTCTTTCTTTCTTTCTTTCATGCCACCCCTTCCCTGTCTCCCATGTTCTTCTCCTCCCCCCCCCCTCTCTCTCTCAGTGTTTGTGGTACATTTCTAGTAAACAGCGATTGCTTTCTTTTATTCCTCCCTTCCACTGTTTTTAAAGCGAAAAGCGTTGAAGTGAACACTCGTGCCCCTGGGTTATTGTAATTATAAAGCACATTAAATGATAATGCGGTTAGCGGGTTAGTTTCAATTGATTTATCCCCTCCCTAGGAATTGTGGGAAGTTCTTCTGCTGATGTGGCGGTTTCCGGAGGAGCATGAGAGAGAGAGAGGGAGAGAGAGAGAGAGAGAGTAGAGCGTGTCAAAGTGAATCTGTACGATCTACACCAGGGGTAATGAGAAGTTCTGAAATACGGGGCGGGGGGGGGGGGGGGGTGAAACCGGGCAAAGACAGCTGCCGGAAAGTTCCAGCAGTCCTCCTGACGACTGGGTCCCGAGGGGAGGCCTTGTTTTTTTCTTTTTTTCTTTTTTTCTCTCTCTAAATTCACACGTTTTTTCACTTTGAACACTGCAAGTAAATGGGATGGGGGCTCTGAGCTCTAGTGGGTTTTTTTGGGGGTGGGGGGGCTGGTTTCTCATGAGAATGCATTTGAATGGTCCCTCTTCACTTTTTGTAGTTAGACCAAGAATAATGAGAAATGAAAAGATTTCCTGGTCACCAGCCATCAGAGCTACTGATGGTTTATCTCACTTGGTAGCACTCAGAAAAAAAAAAAAACAAGTTGAGCACCCGCTGTTGGCTTCCTCTGCCCCCATCAATCTCCCCCTGGTACATTTCCATCATAAATGTAACATCTGGCAATATACGTGGCATGTTTCCATGGCAACAGGTCCTGCCAGTAGAAAAAAAAAAAAAAAGACATTGATTGCAATAAACCAGTTTTGTCCACTAATAGCCTATTTGAATGAGGACGTGCTAAAGGACCCCACAGATGACTATGGTACTGAATGAGGTGGTCCCCTCGGGCAGCATGATGGTGCAGTGGCTAGCACTGTTGCCC